>CM041635.1:47283163-47316175 GCA_023333625.1 Bothriochloa decipiens | reverse complement strand
ATAACATTGATATTTGTTTTTACCCTAATTTCTTCCACCCTTTTTTTGATCTCTTCATTGAGATTGACCATGTTGTTTCCATTGTCATCCTTGCACATATCCAGTGTACGATTGCCAGAGATTGCACCTATACTCTAAGAAGCACAGCATACTCTCATAGATGTATTTTGAGATCACTTTACCATATTCCATGAAATATAATGGGTACTGGAAAATAATTATATCCATTGGGTCTGTTCCATTTGCTATCTCAACTGTCTTTCCTAGTATAATCTTATAGAACATCTTACTTTGCATTCTAGTTTTTCTTTTCCCAGTAAAGCAATCACTGTTAGGATACACTCTGGGCCACAAACCATAAGATATTTTTTAATGTTTGACAGTTATGCAATAAATGTAAAGCCTTTGTTTTTTTTGGCAGCTCACTTGATAGGTTATTTGTTTTGTTTTATGTAAGAAAAGTTCATTTTGTTTCACCAATAGTTACCTATTCATTATAGTTTATGCTTGGTTACAGAAATTTATTTTAATATATGCAATTCAATCATATATATGATAATATCTAAAGTTTGGAGTATGCAGTAGTGTCTTGAACAAAATGTCATGTGGGGCCAACACCACGCCCTTGACACAAAATATGTAAATTTGAAGGATACTGGTACCATGAAGTTGGACCAGTTATTGCATCATGTGGGTGGATTAACACAGATTTGCACTTCTATCATATTTCAATCTTCCATAGAACATGCAGTCCCTATCATGTGTGCTTTCGGGTAGATCATGATGAATGCTTTACTTCAAGTTAAAATAGAGCATCAGATTACTTGGTTCATTGGAGATGCATGCTGGCTTAATATACTTACATTTACAGACAGCAGATAAAATATTTCAGAGGAAGATAAGTTTTGGGAACGAAGCTTTGCAGTTTGTAGGTGGTTCTCAGTTTCCTCTGGTTCAGAATATTCTGATATTTTTTGGAATTTGGCTGTATATATCTAGGCTTCTTTGGTCATTCAACTTCTGTTGCCATCCTTCCTGCCATGAATCATGATTACATCAAATTAATTTACATGCTTATATGTTTCCTAAGTTGTTAATTCTTTTCATCTTGGCACATAACAATTGCAAGCACCAATTTGATCTGGAGGTCCTTACAGTTTGCCATGTATGTGGCAAAAGTGGACATTCTAACTGGTTGGAACAAAACACTTATTGCTCACCTTAGGATCAAACCTTGAGACACCAATCTGGGATAGGGTTCTTCCAAATTTTACTGTTTTCCCCATTTGTTGATGATCTGTACTTTCCTGTGAACGTAGATAGCTGAAAGTAGCTCAAAATCAACTCTTGATAAGAGCATACATATTTTTAGAATCATAAAGCCAGCTTGATAATGTTTACATGCATATTTTTAGAATCATATATATTCCTAAGGAACGCTGAAAATAGCAAGCGATGGAGTAAAGTGCCTCATTTAATTCTGTATTCTACTGTTGAACATAAACTTATGCTACATTTCAGTTTGGGCATTCTTTCAGAAAACAAGCAGCTCCACAAGACCTTGTGGATTTGCTTCTCCAATATAAATGAGAAATGATGTTCTATGATTGACTGAAATGGATCAACGTTGAAAGAAGCAACATAAGAAACTGAAATATCTTCAAAGAAGATTTGACATGACAACTAGGGAAGGGTATGCTTACTCAAAAGGGTAGGCCTGGACGTGATGAACCTCTTAGCTGCTGATTACTTCTTGATGCCCTTATATACGTTCTATATGAGGAAGTTATTATTGAAAGAATCACGAGATGAGGTTGAAACTTTTAAATGGTCTCCTCTTTTTCTGATGGACTGTCACCGGATTCGCCAGCAGTATACCTTCTTCGGAGTTAGCGACCTTCTGTTGACTTGGTATGCTATTCAGTCTGTTCTTGGTTTAGAATAGAGTTTCACCTACTCTGTATGTGCTTTTGTGTTATATATAGAATATGTCTCTTACCCAATAAATCATGCTTGTGAAAAGGGTACTGTGGTGGGGTTCCTAAGCTAGTGATCTTCTTGTGGTTTGGAGTGTGACATCGCACTGACTCAGAAATTATATGCAACCTTGGCATGCTGAAGGTTAGTGATTGGGCAAGGTTGCTACTAGTTTTACACATACAAAACAGACCCAATAGCCTATTGTTCTCCCTTGACTGAAATATATTACTCAGACAAGGTTTCGATGCATGACTTAAGTTTTGAAAATTGTCGTTCATATTTAAGTGTCATCGTTTTGATTTTCTTACATAAATTCTTGTGCTATGGCACAATGCGTCTGTGTCTGAAAAGTTGATTTGTCGTTTGTTAGCTAGTACTGTAAGTCAGTGAGGAACGGTGGGGCTTCTATATGATCATGCCCCTGTTTGTCACGAGGATTGATATGGTTTCCATTATCACAACATATGATCTTGTGCCTACCTTTTTTTCTAATCAATGATCTTATCTGAGGTTTGGGACCTCCTGATACCATTATTGAAGGGGACCATAGAGTAAGCTAGTTGCTTCAGTCCAAGTGTTAACAAGAAAGGAATTTCGAATCTATTGGCCCCCTGGTTTGAGGTGCAAGTTGCCCCATTTCTGGGGTTATCTTCTTTGGAGACCCTTCCAACTGTTTCTGGTGCAAATGTTGTTTTTTCCCACGCTCCCTTCTTTAAATGTGTGTGGAGGAAATCCTTTACTGCAGACACTCTACAATCTAGTTTGTCTGATGTACCATGTAAATTTGAGGCTGAATACTTTGCAGTTACCATCTACAAATATCAGTTCTTTCAGTCTTCGGATAATTTTTTTTAAAGAAAAATGAAGGCATTCGTTCTTCGGATGAGTTACAGTTTGACCATGATGTGGTTTGAGGACCGGTAGCATCTTGCAACTTGTATGTTTCCATCTTGCTGGTGATGTAACTACGTTCAGAATTTGCAGTTCCATCTCCAGTCGAGTCTCAGTTCTGAACCATGAGTGCACTGTCAGTAGTTTTTTTTTTTCAGCATAACTGTAAGTAGCCGAAAGCCCGCAACAATTCTGTCGCGGACCCATTACTGAACAGCAGGGCCTAGTCCTAAACTTAAGGAAATGGGGCCTAAAAGAGAAGTTGCGCCAATGCTCTAACAAGGCATTCTCAAAAAGCCCAGGAGCGCTCCTCCTACATCGGTAGGTAGGCCCGGCACGCTACGGTCCAAGTCCAACTGCAGGAGCGCTCCTCCTACATCGGTAGGTAGGCCCGGCACGCTACGGTCCAAGTCCAACTGCACTCCCATCAGGCCGGCTTAAGTTGTGACCAAAAATCTATTGATGTGGACTGTGTTTCCGTCTTCGCGCTCGATGGCCCTCATACAATGCAATGCAAATTATGCAATGTCCCTAACAGCACATACGGAGTACTACAGTGCAACGATGTATATATAAGCATCGCACAGGAGCTCTGAACCTACAGATATTTAGAATGAGACTAATAACCCTTTCGCCAGTTGGACCAACACGAACGTCACGGCACGTTGGCCCCGTCGACCGCCGTGGTAGCGAAGGCAATGGCATCACCGGAGGTTTCGATTTCCCAACGGCGCAGGGCTGGGGGTGGTGAATATGAATCTGACCGAATCCACGCGGCTCCCTCGGTGACACATTGACAGGGCCGTGACGGGTGGATTGGGCCAGGCGGCGTAGCGCTATCAGTTTCATTTCCATTTCACTCCCTCACGACAGGGCAGAGAAGGAAAGAGCTGTAGCTTTCTAAACTGACCGTGGCAACGGGAACATCAGAAAGAATGGCTGCTCCGCACCCCAGTAGGATTATCTGAATTACAATTTTTTTTTAGAAAGGCAGGCAGTTTGAACTACAAAAAGTTGGGCAGAATCCTCACGTTTGTCGTGAGCAGAATTAGGAGGTGACGTTGCTGTATTGCCGCCTCCAAAAGAAATACTTCTTCTGGCTTGCCGCCTGCTGATAATTCGGCAGCTGACATGGCTAGTGAAGACACTTTGCCTGGTCAATCGTTAATAAACCCGTGTTTTAATTAACTGCGAAGGCGACGCATTGCGCACCGAATGAAGCTTGCTAGGCTCGGTTGAGCCGTCCAACACGATTATTATTACTATTTTATTAAAAACGTTGCGATGGTGACACTTCCCTAGCTTGCCTTGTCAGTTTCCTTCGTCCACAATTGGGAATTTTAACAACTCAAATCAAAGCACGACACAATAATATGCTTGCCAATAGCTGATGATAAGTCCTCGTCGATCGAGAGACAACAGACTGCGAACTGTGTGACTGTGAGGCCTACGTCAGGCATCTAGCTCGTCGCGTCGTCCAGTCCTTGCCCCAAGTGCGTCGGCTCTCGCGGCGAAATCGACACATTGGTCGTCTTCTACGTTCGCGCCCCGGCCGGCTCGTTCGATAACGTGTGCCTCCGTAAATAAATGTAGATAGATAGATAGGTTTGACAGCGTGCACTGTCACGATTGTGTGTGCGCACTTGTTCCTCGCGGGAGATGAGAAAATGGCGTCACCGCTTTGATCTTTCCACGGTCTTGCTCGACGGGATCAGCAGGCAGGCAGCAGGCGTTTATTTCCCTGAGCGATCGATCGTCGGAAGCTTCGAGGGCTAGCGTGCGCGTGCTGCCTTTCTCCTCGCGACGAGCACGGGCGACACCGCCGCGCTTTTTAGTTTCCCGTGGGCGCGAGCGCGACGTGACTGACCGACGACGCCTCGCTCGCTCCGATCCTTGCCGGGACACGGACGGACGAAGGACGACGACAGGCCAGGTCGCGAACCTGATGGCGCCGCGCGCCGCCCGTTTCTCCATGTGCCGACCCGTGTATGTACTCCCGTACGTCCCGGTTTTTCTCTAGAAGACAACGAGTAGGCATAGCAGTTGGCTTCCCGTCCGTCCTTCACTTCCATCTTCCAGGAGACGATCGACTGTCCGCGGAACGGCGGAAGCAAGGTCGCTCTCGCTCGTACGCAGGCGCGGGCAGGGCGCGCAGGAGGTCTTCACTCGAGGGCTAGTATAGATCACTCGAGAGAGCTAGATCTGATGATGTTTACTCGTCTCACGAGTCACGACCGGAGAAAGGTGCACGAGCAACACTACGCCAGCAACTGCGCACGGATACGGCTCCGTGAATGTGAATGGAACAGCTAGCTTAATTAGCTTCTGGAGATCGATCGGGTACACGACGACGACCCGACCGAGCTCTCGGATCCGTGCGGTGCCAACCGTGCCGCGCATCGACCTCATCCGTTTAATGCTACAGATACGTAAGTAGAATGGAGTAGGGTGGGCTTTCCGCAGCTACGATATACAGAGAGCGCATCGCCGGTCAATTTAGTCCGGCGATCGAGCGACGGTTGTGTGGCGCAGAAACGAACACAGTCATCCTGCACTCGATATCTCAGTCAGTGACGAAAAGGCGTGGAAATGTGTTGCCTGGTATTAAAATACACACGTGGTGGTTTCGTCGGCGAAAGATCCAACATGGTCGTGGGTCCGACGTGTGTCGCTGAGAGGTCCCGTTTTGATTCATTATTAGCTAATATAGTTAGTTGATTAATAGGCCCAATCGAATACTATTAACTAGCTGACTAGTAGCTAATGAAATATGCTACTAAGATTACTAGCTACTATTATCTCATTTGATCTAACTAGTGAGATAATCATTATTATCTAGAGATTCTCTCTTCAGGAATGCTGAAGCCGGAGCTCTTCCAAACAGCCTCTTAAGCTCAGCCAAACAAGGCAATGTTTTCGTCGATCATATTTGATAACTTTTGAAGATTCCAAACCTTGTCTAGAAAGGAAAATGGTCTTACCGCTATATGTAAAAAGTGTGGGCATTGGAAGTAACAGCAAGGCTTAACATGTTTCGTTAAGTTATTTATGCTAGTTTATTTGTCCTAGAACTGTTAGCTAAAAAATTGAATTAACAATCTAGACTAGATTAAGGTATGGTGGAGCCAATAGTGGTCTACAATGCAAAATATTTATACGTTAGTGCTTAATAAATTTTCATATCAACCAGTACTAGTGGATCGCCCTCTAAGCTGTCGTGGCTAGCTAAGCACCTTCTTGCAGCAAAAAAAAAAAAAAAAAAAACGCCTATAAATAGTTGAACTATACTCCGTATGTCACTAGCACTCCTTGTGCATACGATAGAGTAAAACGGTTTTCTTACGCAAACACGAAGGGAAATGGTAAGAGAAAAAAAAACAAATGCCTAACAAACCGTTTATGGATCAATTTTTCTCGCAAGTAATCTCCGTTGTCATTAAGAAGCTGCATAATTTCAAACCTTGACTTCTATATCTTTTTTGAGTTTTTTTTATTAATATTAGAGTTTGAAACTAACAAAGTGAGTATTTTTGTTGAAAAGTACTCTCCTACTGTCCTAATTATCATCACGAACATCTACATCTACCTCCGGCTCACCCATATGAAGCTCCACGACTCTCGGCGGCCCGTGCCGGTCCACAGCGCAGCGCCACACGCCCACACGACGCTTCCCTCTGGCACAGGCCCACAGTGCCGCCACACGACGCTACTGGGAGTAGCAGTGGAGTAGAAGCAAAACAGCAACGGGACCATCCATCCGTGTCCGAGGCGAAGGGAATTTGACCCAATCAATCCGACTCGAGCCAAGCCAACGCCGAGGCCGAATCAATCCGCCCAGCCACGAACGCGAACGGAATCATGAGGCCTCGTCTCGTCGGCTCACCCAACTCCGAGGTCGGTCGGAGGTCGTGCCGCCCCGAAAGCCGCAAGCAAACGAAACGCCGACGCCGTCAAGCCGTTAAGCTGTCAAGCACAGCACCGCACGGCCGCCACTCCATGACGGTGCTGCCGGAATCTCATCATTTCGTCACCCATCTCCTCGATCCGACTCGTGCCCTCCTCGCCCACCTGACCTGCCTCTGCCTCTGCCTCTGCCTCTGCCTCTGCCTGCTCCCTCCATCGCCACCCGCCCCCCCTGCACCGGCGCATCATCGCTTCTCCTCTGCAGCAGCGAACCTTATTTAAACCCGGAACCGCCGCAGCGTCCGAAACGAAAAGATCCTCTCTCCCTGCCTCCCGTCGCACCCGCCCAAACGCACGCGCACGGCGCACCCCAGCTCACCTGCGACCTGCAGCTGCCGCGTAGCCAGCCAGCCAGCCAATCTGGCTTGTGCTTAAACAAAACCCACCCAAATTTAAGCAATCCCATCCCAGTCCCAGCCCGAAAAGGGGCAAGGAAGGCAGGTGCACCCGCGCCGTCGCAAATTTCGCTTCGCTCCGCACCCGCACCTGCACACGCGCGCGCCGGCCTCGTCGTCAATCCGCCCACCCACCACCCACCCCATCTACCGCGCCGGCCGAGGGAACGCCCCGGCGACGTACGCGGGGAGAGGTGAAGAAAGGAGATGAGAGTATGAGACGAGGCGCGACGGGGAAGTGGTGGGCATGAGGTGCAAGAAGCACCCGTACCAGGCCGGCGGCGGCGTGTGCGCCACGTGCCTCCGCGACCGCCTGCTCGCGCTCGAGGCCGCGCAGAACGGAGACGCGTCGTCGTCGCCGCCGACGCCCGAGCCCGCGCCCGTGTCCGCGCCCGCGGGGGCGCCTCCGGTGGTTCCGCCTGCCGTCGAGCCCCTGCTGGCGTTCCCGAGGTCGGTGTCGCCGTACGTGTCCCGCAGGAAGTCGGACACGTCGGGCGGGGGCGGGGGCGGCGCGCTCAGGCACCACCCGAGCCTGCTCTTCTTCCGGACGCCGCAGGTCGGCCCCGCCTACGGCGGCAACGGCGCCGGCGGCGCGTTCGAGGAAGGCGACATAGGGTACGAGTACGAGAAGCGGCGCGCGCGCAAGTTCTCCGTGCTCGCCACGCTCTTCGGCCACCACCACCACAGATCGGAAGAGAAGCGGCATCATCAGCAGCAGGAAGCAGGCGCCCCGAAGGCGCGCAAGAAACATTCTTGGTTGGGTCCTTCTTGGTTCGCCGGGATCATACCGCGCCGCCGCAAGAAGAAGGAGGCAGCGGCGCCGGCCGCGGACTCGGTCACCTCGCCACAGTCGGCCCCGGCGAGACGCTCCTCCTGCCGCGCTGTCTGCAACCGGGGGCTCTCGCCGGAGCGGGACTATAGCCACGGCGGCAGCGGCGACGAGAGCACCTCGCCCGCCACGGATCCCCCGTGGCGGCCGTCCCCGTCACCGATGCGGAGGACGCCCTGCCGGCAGCGCCGCCAGATGAACAGCATGCCGTCTGGTTTCGCCGTCTGCCTCAGCCCGCTCGTGCGGCCCAGTCCGGGGCGCCGGCACCGACACCCCGTCCAGCCGCCGGACTCCGGCTCCGCCTTCTCCTCCGAGCTCCGGCCGTCGCCGCTCCACAGCCTCGCGTCCGCCGCCTCCGTCACGCGCTGTCGATCCAGGAAGCTCGCCGACGCCGGACGCTTCCGGTGATCTTTGCTTCCATTTCCCTCCTTTCATTCCATGGCTCCCACCACCACCACCTAATCCAGATTACTTAGTCCACTTTTTAGAATTTCTTTTTCTTTTTGGATTTGATTACATTTTGTCTCTCATCCGTGAAGAAGAAAGAGTCTGCTGTAAGATTGATTGGCACACCCAAACCAAGTCCAAACCACCCCGTTGACATACTACTACTGCGTACTTAGGTTACTACTGCTTGTCGGCCCAACATTTTGTGGCAATGTAACGAGCTGCTTGTATACTACTAGTACTATCATCAACTACATGTTCATGTTTTTGTACAGCTGCCTGTGTAATCTTGATTTCTTTTGCAAGATCGAACCACTCTAATCCATGTTTCTTTCTTATACAGTAAGTACGGATTTAGTACTAAGAAAGATTAGAATTAATGATGTCTATGGTACAGGTTCTACGTACAGAATTAAATGCTGGAGACAGACAGATGGAGGAGAGAGACAGACATTGGCACAAGGATTGGTAAAAGAAGTTTATTTCTGTGGCCGAGGAATTCCTGAAATTTTTAGCCGCAGTATTTCGTTTGTATTTGATAAATATCATTCAATTATGGTCTAATTAGGCTTAAAAGATTCATCTCATAATTTATAACTAATCTATGTTATTAGTTATTTATTTTATCAATATTTAATGCTCCATACATACGATATAATATTTAATATGACAGAGAAAGAGTAAAATTTCTAGCCTTTTTAAGAGAACTAAACAAGGCCTAAACGAAAGACTCCTGAATTTGAAACCCTATACTCTATTATGGCTGATGAAAACGAGAGGTGCATGATATTGATACGTCAATTCGACTACTATTATAGTATAAATAGTATACTGTATTTCAATTCAATTCCATTTGGTCAGAGTATTCACATGGCGGCGGTCAGCATATTGATGGTGGGATAGATAGATGCCCAGTCCCTTCATTACTCTTTTGCTGGTACACCAAACCATTCTATTTAATGTTCTCAACGCCTTTGTGCGTGTGTCGGAGCCGTTCAGTTGCACTGGCCATTTGTTCATTCCAAATCCAATTCCGATTGCAAATTCCAATTCCAATTCTTTCAGGGACACAGACAGCTTATTGGAACCATTCGATCAGCTGCACTGGCCATTTGTCCATTCCCATGCGGCAAGTTGGGGATTTGTGCGCAACTGGCTGTCTGGCTGCTGCGCGCTGCGAAGCGCGAAGTCAACCTGCCTGGAGTCAACCTGGATAATTTGGCCCCAGCAAAGTCCGTCGCCCATCCGATCAAACACAACGCCGACACAAATGTTCAAATTGCATTGGACAGGGAGCATCTATCTAAACCCCAGCTTAGCTTCATTGACAGAGAAAGGCAGACCATGGGAGACCCGGAGGATGGATCGATCATGCCAGCCAGGTGAATGCTGAAAACAGAAACTCCACCGGTGGATGGAGCAGGTAATCATGTCGCGCGCACTGCCAGATCGACCGGCCGGTCTGCCATGCCACTCGCGGAGCTTTCGCTTCCTTCCCTTCCAGATCACGCTTAATGCCGGTAGTTTTCGCGGGGACGCCGGCCGGCCGACCTAGCCGTGACGGATGACGGACGTGAACGGGAACCGATGGAAGATGACACCCCTCATCACCCCTGCACTAGTAGTGGTGGGTGGAGTGGAGGCGCCATGGCGATGATGGCTAGGACTCGGACCTCGCCGGGCCCCGGGCACTCGGCTCGGCTCGGATCGGTCGCTGGCTCGCTCGCTAGTGCGGTGTGGTTGACCGGCCGCCGCCGCCAGGCGCCAGTGTGTCCGTGTCGTCGCTGCGGGCTGCAGCACAGCCGTAGGTAGCACGCACGCACGCACGCACGCACACAAATCCTCGAGCTAGGCTCTATAGCTTCTCGTCCTCCCGTTGTGCCTTTCCAGGCCCCTTTCTGCCTTTCAGGAGTGGTGGGATCGGGCAGCAGGTGGCGCCGCGCCTCGTTGCGGTGGTGGTGACCGATCCCTGTCGGATCGGGGTTGGCGGCAGATCGATGATGCATGCAGCTAGCTAGCAAATCCATCTGGACTGGTCGATCGATCATATCTGTCGCTGCTGTTTTCGCGCTGTTTTTCCTTTGCGGCCAAGGATAATTACTGGTACATATATGTAGCGGCACAGCACAGGGAGTGCTTCAGCTTCCTTCCTCGCAACAAACTGCTGTTCAGATCTCAGGCTCCATGAACAGTTGACCCGGTGACGTGTGTGTTATTGCTTCGTGCATGCGGCTATCTTTCATTTCGGATCCAGTCTGGTTCGAGAGGAATGTTTCTCACTGGCTCGATCGGGGATGGAAATGGAAGGAATCGCCTGCCTGTTCCCGGTTTGAACGGGACCAGATGAGCTGATGTGTCGACGCCAGCGGAGGTGAAGCAGATGGCTCGTAACTGCGTTCACAATGAAACCGAAGGCAACTTATGAAGTGCACCTCGCAAAAAAAAAAAAGAAAAAAAAAGAAAAAGAAAAAAGAAGTGCCGTTAGGACTTAGTTAGGACCATCCGTGGTACGGTGGCTCCGTGTGCTAGCTAATCATGTTCATGTGTACTACTTCAGCTTCGCAGGTCGTACCAGGACCTAAGCGTACGTGGTGTGCACAAGAGGAATGGTCCGAGTCGGTGAAAGGGCTGACCAGCACGGCGTGTCAACGCGTGGTGCCATGAGTGTGCATCCGTCAGTTTGTAGGCACTGGGTGATCGGTGATGTACTGTCAAGAATGATCCATATCCGTTAGTCGTTGGATAGACTCAGGGGCCGGACTTCATCGTCTCATTGACCCATAAACGCTATTGATGGTAGAACACGCTGTCAAACGGTCACGGTCACGTCACATGTTGGCATATATATGGCTCTTTGCTCGTGAAACCTGGCTTAGTCTAAATAACTAATTTTTGGGTTGTGTGAACGGTGATCCTCGTTTTATCAGTGTGTGTTGTTCTGATAGGAGAGAGGGGGTATTTTCTTTTTCTCTCGATCGTGCATTGGCAGGATTTTTCATGAAGTAGCTAAGGTGGCCACAGTAATCATCCAAAAAATACTACGGCCAGCGACCAAAAAGCACACATAGTTGTGGTTTATAGTATTTTGTGACATGATGCAAACCGTGAGTATGTTGGCGCTTTCAATCAAACTGATGCTTTTTTTTTTTTTTGAGGGGAACTGATGCATATGGTGAGGCCCCCTACCCCTTTGGGCTTGGGTCTGGTCCATCTGGAGATAGCCAAATGGTGGCCCGTGCTTGGCCGAGCACGACCCAATTGAGTTGGGGCTGGCACAACACAAGAGGAGAGAATAATGATGGGTCATGTCGTGCTACGTGCATGGCCCGAGGCACCTGGAAGCCCATCGCTTCTCCGTCATGGCGCTCTCGTTGTAGGAGCCAGTGGCGCTCATGCAGCCTCCCCCGGCCCGCAGGCCGCAGCCCTCCCTCGGTCCTCGCACTCCATGCTTGCTCGCCTAGCCACCCAGTAGCCAGTAGTGCCAAGTCGTCATCATGGCTCTCTACACTTGCCTTGCGTGCCCTACTGGCCAAAGGCGTCCCCGCTTTTAGCTGACCTAATCTGGCCAAAGGCGTTCACAGTCAATAGGAATGACCTAATCTGGCAGCTAGACGAATCGCTATTGACCGTTACGCTTACGCAGCTGGCAGATATATGCACACGAACTTTGATTAACTAAACAGAACGAACCAGCCTCATGTTGATATAATGTGCAGAATGCAAATAAAGGCCAACGTCACAATAATAAAGTACCCAATAGCAGCAGAGAAAGATACAAATACATCTACTGGCCAAATTAATGATCTGCTCACTATACATATACTCGTGGTCCTTTATAAAAAACATTGCATTGTCCTATTGATTTTCTATACTTATCAGGAATAAACTATATCGATTTTCTAAATCCTTTATAAAAAGAAAATAAAAAATGAATAACCCATTGATTTTTTTGTACTCATCATTATTCTAAATAGAGCAAGTATTGTATTGTAATCTCAAAAAAATTATTGTATTACTTCCTACGTTCTAAATTGTAAGTCGTTTGACTTTTTGAACACAAAGTTTGACCACTCGTCTTATTCAAAAATATCTATGTTCTTATCCACATACATCCAAAAGTGCATGGGGGTAGGAGC
The DNA here is from genome assembly GCA_023333625.1 of Bothriochloa decipiens. Taxonomy (NCBI): domain Eukaryota; kingdom Viridiplantae; phylum Streptophyta; class Magnoliopsida; order Poales; family Poaceae; genus Bothriochloa; species Bothriochloa decipiens. Next base: position 47,303,534 of record CM041635.1, on the reverse strand, counting down.
ATATGCCCCTTAGGGCAACCATGCAAGCGTAGATACACCTTCCAGCTAGGCAACAATAAAAGGGTTTGACAGGCAGCCAGATGAGCAAAACCGTTCCCATGTGTAGCCGCACGGCTTATCTGGACCGTTCATCCCTTTTGTCGGTCCCATGGTAACAGTTTATATTTCTGGCTAGTGAACTTCGGCTTCATCTACTCTTGGGGAATTTTCGGTATTGCGATTTTCTCTATCTGCCTTTTGTTGTCTTTGTTTCGTACTCCCTGTCTCCCATTTGTCCCAGACTCTGTGCTGGCGAGATTGATAGTGTTCCTCCATTGTTTACTCTACGCAGCTGTGTTGGATCCTCTCCGGTATGTACCAATCTTCATCATCCGCGTTCGACTTCTCGCTTCTCTTCCTCTCCCCATCTTCTTCTCCAAATCCGGCCACATCTCCCCATCTTCTCCGAATCCGGCCACCTAATCCATCTTCTTCTCCAATTCCGTCCACCTTTCCCCATCTTCTTCTCCGAATCCAGCCACCTCTCCCCACCTTCTTCTCCAAATCCGTTGGCGTTCGATATATCTCTCTCAGACGCCGATGGGGAGAGACGATGACGTCGACGCCGACGGCGAGGGGAGAAGTGCCTTCGACGAGCGTTCCCGCCTGAGATGACGTCGACGACGCCCAGGGACAGGGCGCGTTCGAGCTTCCGTGCCTCGCAGGGCTGGGTCGCCTCGGCACACCGAGCTCAGCCTGAGGCGCGTTCGGCTTCCCGTCGGCGGCGGCGGCTCCGTGCTAAGCTAATCATGCGCACTTCAGCTTCCAACTAACGCGCTGGTCGTACCAGGACCCCAGTCTGGGGTGTGCACAAGAGGAATGATCAGGTCGGTCAAAGGGCGGACCTTTACGGCGTGTCAACGCGTAGTGTCATGAGTGAATCTGTTAGTTGTATAAGATGGGAAATGGTCTTACACCATATACTGACTGAGAATGTTTTCACAAATTTTCCAAGCTTTGTTGGGGGATCATCTTTCATTGGTGGAGAAGTAGACATGGGGCTTAGCTGAAATCATATTGCTTTGCTAGATTGGGCGTGAGTTAGAGCACGACAAGTCGACATAGACATGCATTTAACATAGCTATAAAATGACAGACGAGATCATCCGGAGGCGACATCGATGTGAGGTGGTGGCCTTGCGGTCGTTGAGATTGATCAACCTCCACGGGGTTTTGGCAAGTCTATCTAATAACCAAAATGTTGGTTTTTGTGAACGGGCGCCCTCGTTTTATCAGTGTAAGTGTTGTTCCGAGTTCTTCCGATAGGGGAAAGGGGACATGCAAGTTTGCAACCGTGACTCCGTGAGTGTGTAGGCGCTTTCAATCAAAGTCCATGTTTTTTCACTAGATAAATACCTATGCGTTGCAACGAAAAAAAATAATACCATTTTATATAAAATATGATAGTGCGAGTGTGATGTTTGAAATATCGATTTTGCATAAGTCTTCAAAAAAGGGACAATTAAAATATAACTTAAAGTTTTCATGTAACTAAAACAATCAAGTTCACACCGTAAGAACCTAGTTCACTACGACCACCTAGCTATTATATCACTTCTACGACACCTAAAAAACCCTGTAGTCCTCAAGGAATTTTTTTTAGAAAGGGCGGCAAAAGATTTGCCGGATTTTTATTAGACGATACCTCAAAGAAATTTAGTTCTTCTAGAATTTCCTTCGTAAGCCAGTAGCTAAATCACACTCTTTTGGGAATGGTGACATTTTGTAATGGAAATATCCATTACTGAAATTTAGATGGCCTGGGAACTTTTATTAGCTCCTAAATCCATGCACAATTGTTGGGTGATGAAATCACATGAATATTAAATGAGGTGAAAACAATGTGCCGATCACAATTGTATTTATTCTGTCCCAAAACTTACACCCCAGGAGGTATTTATAGACCCTCTGACTTCGCTATTCAAGAAATCTTACAGAATTAGTCATAGCATCACTTATACATTTAGCTAGAGAACAAATCAGCGAAGTGGTGAAACACAATTTACCCCTATCCTTTTGTCTCCTTAAGCAACTTTAGGCCTGATCATGATTTCTTAATTCAGCAGACAACCTTGTTGATCCTTCATGCGAAGCCACCACGTCAGCTTCGCCGGTCATTAGGAGTTCAGCGAAGTCATCTCCGCCAGATAACCTAAAACATGTGAGAATAAATGTGCGAAGTTCAAAACAGTCACAACGAAGTGTCTATGTCATCTTCGTCGAACAGTATACTGTCTCAAATATTTATAATAAAAAGTTTGTTTTTAACTCCAAAGTTTGAGGTGGAAGTTTGTGTGTCAAAGTTGTTCCCCAACAGCAGCCCCTCGTGGACGAAGGCCTATTCCAAAGGTCTGAATCCCGCAAAGTTTATGTAAACTTTGCCTAACAAACGCTGTCCAAACTTTGGAGTTGGCCCATTAATTTTTAAATTTTGACTCCAACGGTTAGTTTTGACTGTTTGACTGGATTTGTCTATAAATAGCGATGCCCCCTCTGGAGCCATCGTTTTCAGAAGAGGGAAAACTCTGCCAAAATTTTTCTTGAGCTGGAAAGTTCAAGATAGTTTTTATGACATCTGCTGCTTGTGTTCATCTCGTGTTGAGCTCTTGAGCGAAGTTTGTTCAACAACTTCCATCAGGTTTGTTTCTTCAAATCTTTATGTTGTTGTTTTTGTGTTTTTTAAGTTCGTCGAAGTTCTAATGATCTTGGTTTTTATAGATGTCTTCGCGAGATCAGTAAGATCAAATTCAGTCTCAGGAGAGCTCCAGGGCCAAAGAAGTCAAGTCTCAGATAGATTCTGACGAAGAAAGTCTTGAAGGCATTGATGTGTCTGTTGAAGGCTTGGTGAAAGATGATGAAGGTTTTACCTTGAATTTTGGTAGGACCCTGTTTGAAAAGAGTCATCTTGATGAAATGGTTCGATTGAAGGTTGTTGAACATGATCAAGTGAGGGTGCCTGATCCTGCGAAGACCAATCCGAAGTCATATCCTGATGAATGCATTGTTTATCGGGATTTATTCACTGCTGGTCTTCGCTTCCCATGTCAGGATTTTATTGAGGATGTGCTGAAGGATTTTAACATTTAGATGCATCATTTGACTCCGAATGGTGTAGTTAGGTTGGCTCAATTTGTTTGGGCCATAAAATCCATGGAGGCTAATGCTGATATTGCTGCTTTCTGTGAGTTGTTTGAGAGGCATACCCAGTTCAAGGAGTTTATACTTGATGGATGAATGATTACTAAATATTTTGCTTATTCGAGTTTTAAAACAGCTCGCAATGCTGTTCAAGTTTCTCCCACGATGAAGAATAAATAGGGGATTGGGGAATGGTCAAAGTACTGGTTTTACCATAAGGTTCCCATGGTTGAGGAAAAAGACCCTGTTACAAAGAAAATGGTGAAGAGATACCCTTTGGCTGCTAGAATGGAGACTGAGAAGTTTAAGTTGTCTCCATCCTTTGCTACTTCTATGATTTTGAAGACTGCAGGCCTATAAGTCTACAGCTTCGCTGCAATGTGACAGAGATCTTGTTGAGGAATACGCTGCTGCCAGGATCTGGCCACTGAAGAAGGGATGGTCTTTCATGCGTTTCCATCCAAAGAAGATTCGAGGAATCAACTATAAATATCCGGATAATGATTTTCATCATTCGAGAACATTTACTTCTGATGAAGAATTTGTGAAATCTGTGGAAAGCCGGGCTGAAGATTTGCTTGAAAAATATGTGTTGAGCGAGAAGAATAATATTGACAAGATTCTCAGGGGTGATTACAAGAATTTGAATGAAGTATTTGAGATTGCTAATGTTAAATAAGGCGATAGGCCTCCTCCTGCTTATGCCTGTGAAAATCATGGTAATAAAAAAGAATCTGAGAGAAAAGGAACTGCTGCTCAGGCTAAAGCGAAGAAGCGCAAGGCTGGTGGTGCTAGTATGGCTGTTGCCAAGAAGCTAAAGAAGAATCAGAGTCCTTCTGTTTTGTTGGACGCTGATGAGATTGATGCTGTGCTTGAGCAAAGTTTGGATATTGAGGGGAATTTAGTTTCTGGTTTGGGTGATTTTGGAGAAGATGGCGGTGATGCTGCAAAAAATGTTGCTGATGCTGGTGTTTCTGTATCTCAACATGTCGAAGATGAGGTGAGAAAAATTACTATGATTTTTTCCTCTAGTGGCTTATCTCTGCCATTACTTACTCCACTGAATGATGTATTGCAGAATCTGCAAGGTCAAAGTTTGCCTGCTGAAGATCCTATCAGAGTTGATACTGTTGAAAGCTTGGTTTCTAGAAAAGAAACTTTTGTAGAATATTTTCAAGGTACTGCCAAGTCTACTTCGCCAAGACTTGATTCTGAGGCTCCTGTCATTGGGTCTCATGATGAAAATGTTGATGCTAGGAAAACAACTTTGGTTGAGAACCCTACAACAGTTAATGTTGGCAAAGTTGGGGTTCAAAATGTGTCAAAGAGAGTTGGTGGTTCCAGGGTTTATACTCTCAATCTTGAAGAAAGCGATGAAGAAGTTTTTGATGAAGAGACTAATGATGAACAATTGGCACGCTTGTCAAGTTCTACTATTCATGTCAAAACTGGCCAAAAAGTTGAATGTAGCTTGGGAGAACGTGTCTCTACTGGTAAGCGTTGCATCTGTGTCTGATTTGTTTGGCCTGTGTTGCCTTCTTTCGCTAATCTTCAATTTTTGTATTTTTGCAGAGATTATTTTTCCTCATGCACCATTTTCTCCGCAGTAAAATGTTGATTTTAGCAGGTTGAAAAATGTTCAGCAAGATCCCGCTACTCTTGTTGTTCCTGCTGGTGGTGTTAAAGGGGAAATTTCTGACGCTCTAAAGCGTTCTCTGGAGTTTTGTCAGGAGAAAAGTTTGGGTTTGGACTATTTCAAATTTACAGGCATTGGAGCTAATAAATTTCAGGTTATGCCTCGGACTTCTGAGATTTAGCTTTCCAAATGTATTGATGAAGCCTATACTGTTCCAGATGCGAAACTTGAGTTATCGAAGAAGCCTTTGCTTGAAGTTGCTGACGCGGGTCTATCAATGATGTACAAAGGTTCTATCTTGATGAGAGGTTTGCGGATGGGTTTAGAAGAGAAAGAAAAAAATTTTGCTCTTCGCGAACGTGATTATCAAGTTGAAATTGAAAATCTAAAGAAGCAACTTGTTGAAAAAGAAAAGGAAAGGGCTAATGCTGTAGATGCTCACAATGCTTTGGAGGGTAAACTTATTAGTGCTCTTGCTCGAGTTGAAGAAAAAGAGGACGATATCAAGAAAATTGTGGAGAATAATGAAAAGTTGAAAGAAAGCATGAGGCATATTGAAAGAAAGATTAAGGAGCAGGATACATCCTTCTTTGATAATTGTAACCGCATTTGGGAGCTCTGTTTTGAATGCTATGACAAGTTTGGAGCTAGTCCTGGAGACAAATGTTGATATCTTGGTGATCGTGACAGCTTTTTCAGTTGGCTTTGTTGCCAATATGAAGATTTGTCTGAGGTCATTGAGACCACAGTTGATATCGACGTCTATTATTCTGTTCGTGCTTTGTTTCATTTGATGAGACAAAGCCAAGATCCCTTGTTTAGCCAACTTTGTGATGATAAGTACAGGTTTCCTTCTGTGGATAGCTTGACTAATGTTAACAAGGCTACTCAAGTGTTGTGCAACAAGTATCTTGAGCAGTACTAGAGATCGGGTGGTCGGGCTTATTGTTTTGACAAGGCCAGAGAGAAGTTGCGAAGGGTATGTTTTCCATTTATCTATTTTGTGCTGTTGCAATTCTTCGTGTTTAACTTTTCTTTTGTCTGTTAGCAAATTGCGAAGGAAACGGAGACTGCTCAAAGTGAAGCTAAAGAGGATGTGAAGAGGGAGGCTAGGGCCAAGAGTCATAGTGGTGCTGGATCGAGTAATGTTAGTGGCGGTCATGCTTAGGTTTTAGTTGTTTTTCTTTTGTGAGGAGAGAGAATTGAGACATGTTGACTTTTGAGTTATTGTCCTTGTAAGATATAACTTTTGAATATGTTTAAGTTAACTATTATCCATCCTATGCAGGTTCCTCACGCTGAGCCTGCACAGGATGTCGAAGATGTCACTCCACTGATGATGTGTAAAAATGATTTCGTTTTTGAGCTATCTGATTTTTATGACTTTCGTGCGAAGAATGATAACTGTGACGTTGATGATTTTCTTGCTCGTAAGTCTCTTAGATTTTCTTCTGTTTTGATTTATGGGATCTGTGTCTTACAAAACTTTTGTAGATGTGAATAAATGTTACCGTAGCATCTGGCCTCCTAATTGTCGGGTGTTTGATTTCACAGACTTTGCTCAGGTAAAGTTGATATATCTTTTTCGTATTTGTTTTGTGGTTGAAATCTTTTTGCTAACTTCTTGTCTTATAGTCATCAGGATCAAGTACTTCGCCTGCACATGTTGTTGAAGATTATTTGTGCCATGAAGAGACAAAATTATTAATGAAGTTGTTAGCGACATAATCAGTGATGCTGCGGAAGTAGTTAGTTCTCAAGATGACTAATTTGTAAAACCATTATTTGTATTTTGAATAAATTGTAAACATTTTATTGTACCATGAAGTGTTTTTTCTTGGCTTCGCTTGTATTGATGAATAAATGTATGTACGATTGAATTGTAATAATTTTTGATTTTTTCGTCATGTTGGAATTTTGTTGTGAGAAATTTGTATTAGCGAATTTTGAAATGTTGTTTCTTGTTTTTCGTTCAAAGTGAAGCCGCAGACCTCGATTGGGAGTTTGAAACATTTTCACCTTAGTGAAATTTAATCGAAAAATTTGCCTTAACAAATTTTGAAAACGTCGTCCATTCTTTTTTGTTCGGAGAGGATATGTACACTTCGCTTAGAAGTTTTAAATCTTTTCACCTTAGAGAAATCAGGTCAAAAAATTTGCCTTAGCAAATTTTAAAACACCGTCCCTTCTTTTTTGTTCGAAGTGGATGCGTAAACTTCACTTAGAAGCTTAGAAAGTTTTCACCTTAGTGAAACATAGTCGAAAAAACTTTGCCTTAGCAAATTTTGAAACGCCATCCCTTCTTTTTCGTTCGAAGTGGACGCGGAAACTTCGCTTAGAAGCTTAGAAAGTTTTCACCTTAGTGAATCTTAGTCGAGAAAATTTTCCTTAGCAAATTTTGAAACACCGTCCCTTCTTTTTCATTTGAAGTGGACGCATAAACTTCGCTTAGAAGCTTAGAAAGTTTTCACCTTAGTGAAACTTAGTCGAGAAAATTTGCCTTAGCAAATTTTGAAACATCGTCCCTTCTTTTTTGTTTGAAGTAGACGCGTAAACTTCACTTAGAAGCTTAGAAAGTTTTCACCTTAGTGAAACTTAGTCGAAAAAATTTGGACAAGACTTGTTTAAATTGGATAAGTTAGCATTTTTTAGATTTAATAAAATGTTAATGCTAACTTACATTTTTGCAAAGTTTGTGCCGATGTGAGAGTATATTTTGGATATACTCTTTGGCATTTTGTATTTTTAGTCAGGTAGTGTAAAGACATTTCTTTGGAAAAACTACTTTCTCATTTATACTTTATGAGATTTACAAAGAGACTGCCTCGTTAAAAAACCACTCACCCTGCGAAGGGTTTCCCCTGAGTGGAAAAATGTTAATGCTAACTTACATTTTTGCAAAGTTTGTGCCGATGTGAGAGTATATTTTGGATATACTCTTTGGCATTTTGTATTTTTAGTCAGGTAGTGTAAAGACATTTCTTTGGGGAAACTACTTTCTCATTTATACTTCATGAGATTTACAAAGAGACTGCCTCGTTAAAAAACCGCTAACCCTGCGAAGGGTTTCCCCTGAGTGGAAAAAGAGTGCAGCTCGATTGCATTTTGAATTGTAAATTTGCTTGTAATAAAACTTCTACTTCTACTTTGCAGAAAAGTAAACTACTCTTCTAGTTTGGTTATGGATAGTATTTGTGAAGTGCTTCTATATTCCAAGTGTGATTGAGTTCTTCACCTTTCAGATTTGCTAGATGATATGCACCTTCTTTGTTTGTTCTTGTGATGATGAAAGGTCCTTCCCACTTTTGCTGGAAATTTTCCCACTGTGTCTTCGTTTCTTTTTCTTTTGAGGACAAAATCTCCTTGTGCTAACTCTCTTGGCTTGACTTTTTTGTTGTACCACTTCTTTGTTTGAAGTTAGTACTTCTTGATATTCTCAAGTGCTTCATTTCTTTCTTCTTCAAGTAAATCTTTGCTTGTTGCTTGATCTTCTTCTATGATCATTTGTATGTTTGTTCTTGGTCCTTTAAACTTTATTTCTTTGGGAGTCATTGCTTCATCTCCGTATAGTAACTTGAATGGAGAAAAATCTGTTGGCCTTGGCTTCGATGTGTTGTGGGACCAGATAACTCTTGGCAATTCATCTACCCATTTTTATTTTTTAGATCTGTTAAGCATTTTGAAATTCCTGTGCAAATTATCCCATTTGCTCTTTCCACTACTCCGTTGGACTATGGATGCCTTACGGATGCGAAATAGAGTTTGATTCCCATTGAGTGGCAGTACTCTCTAAAGTCTTCGCTATCAAATTGGGTTCCATTATCTACTGTAATGTGTCTTGGAACTCCGAATCAGCATATAATGTTTTGCCATAGGAACTTTTTGATTGGCTTTGCCTCAATCCACTTGGTGAAATATTCAACTACCACTATTGCATATTGGTAGTTGCCTTGAGCTGGGGGTAACTTTCTAATTATGTCGATGCCCCATCTTGCGAGTGGCCAAGTTGGTTCAATTGGCTGTAAGTTTGTTCCTGGTGCATTGATTTTATTTCCTGCCATTTGACAATTATGACAGGTTCTGATTATTTCTTTGCTGTCACTTTGGGCAGTTGGCCAGTAGAACCCTTGTCTGAAAGCTTTTCTGACTATTGATCTAGCCCCTGCGTGGCATCCACAGATTCCTTCATGTATTTCCTTCAACAAACTTTTCCCATCTTCTCTTGTTATGCACTTCAACAATGGTTGGCAAATTCCTTCCTTGTATAATTCTTCATTGATGATTTTGTAGCTTCTTGTCTTTTGCTTCATTCTTATTTTGTCGACTTCATTTTCTGTTTCATAGAATCCTTTGAGGAATGCCATGATTGGTGCCCTCCAATCTTCACTTTCGATGATGTGTATCTCTTTTGGTTGCTCTATTTTTGTCTTCGTTTTGGCTTTGGTGATAGTTTGAAAGAATACTTCTGGTGGTAACTCCAACTTTTATGCAGCGACTTTTGCAATTTCATCTGCATCTATGTTATCATTCCTTGATATATTCTTTATTATGAATCCAGCGAAGTGTTTCTCTTGGTCTCTCAGTAGTTGGAGGTACTTTGCTAGCTCTAGGTCTCTTGCTTTGTAATTTTTCTCTATGTGCCCTGCTACAACTTAAGAATCTGTCTTAATTATTAACTTTTGGATTCCCATTACCTTAGCTTTGTGAAGCCTCAAAAGTACTGCCTCATATTCTACAATGTTTTTGTGTATTGGAATTCTAGTCTTGCTGCATATTTGAGTTTGACTCCAGAGGGTGAAGTTATGATTGTTGCTGCTCCGACGCCGACGAAGCCCCAAGTGCCATCACAATAGATTATCCATTCTGGCTACTCCATTTCTTCTTGATTGTGTTTTAATGGTGTCCAGTCTGCTATGAAGTTGGCCAGCACTTGAGATTTGATCGCTGTTCTTTTTTTGAACTTGATGAAGTATTGGGACAATTCCACTACCCATTTGCCCAATCTTCCAGAAGATTTGCAGCCTTGTAACACTTATTTGAGAGGTTGATTTGTTGGTACTCCTATTTTGTGTGCTTGAAAGTAGTGCTTCAACTTTCTTGATGCCATGAGTACTGAATATGCAATTTTCTCAATTTCTGAATAGAAATTTTTTTATCCTAACAGGGCTTCGGATACGAAGTAAACTGGAATTTGTCTTGTTGAATGCTCACTTTGTTCTTCTTGTATCAACACTGCACTAATTGTGCTTTATTTGCTGATACATATAATAGTAAATCTGCTATTGGATCAGGTGTTGCTAAGGTTGTGGGATTGGACAGATGCTTCTTTATTTCTTAAAAAGCTTCTTGTTGTGCTTGACCCTAGTTGAATTTTTCCTTCTTTCCCTTTAAGGCTTGAAATATTGGTAGGCTTCGCTCAGCTGATTTCGATATGAATCTGTTTAGCGAAGCCAATCTTCCTATCAATTTTTGGATGTGTTTGATGTTTCTTGGCACTTGCATGTTCAATATTGCCTTCACGTTCTCTGAATTTGGATCAATGCCTTCTGCAGATACGATGCATCCCAGGATTTTACCTGTTTGAACTCTAAATGTACATTTTTCTGGGTTCAACTTTAGATTTGCCTTTTTGAGATTAGAAAAGGTTTCTTACAAGTCTTCGATGTGGTCTTCTCTTTTCTTGCTCTTTACTACCAAATCATCAACATATGCAAGTAAGTTTCCTACAAGTAAGTTTCTTGATATTTGATCTTTGAGAACTGTGGATGTCATTCTGATGAAAGTTATTCTTGTGTTGCGAAGCCCCTCTGCCATTCTTTGGAAACAGTAAGTTCCAAATGGTGTTATGAAACTTGTGAACTCTTCATCTTCTTTTTTCATGCAAATTTGATGATTGCCTGAGTAGCACTCGAGGAAACTGAGCATTTCACTTCCTGCTGCTTGATCCACCAGTGTGTCTATTCTTGGTAGTGGGAAGTTGTCTTTTGGGCATGCTTTATTGAGATCTGTGAAATCTATACACATTCTCCCTTTTTTGTTTTTCTTTTGCACCATGACTATGTTTGCAAGCCAAGTTGTGAATTGAATTTTTCTTATGACTTTTGCATCTAGAAGTCTTTGGACTTCAGCTTTTGCAGCTTGAGTTCTGTCTTCGGACAACTTTATGAGCTTTTGCTTTTTTTGGCCTAAAATTTGGGTCAATATTTAGCTTGTGTTCTATGACATCTCTGCTGACTCCTCCAAGGTCTTGTGCTGACCAGGCGAAGAGGTCCTTGTTACTTTGCAGTACTTGAATAAGCTTTTCTTGTTCATATTTTGATAAGCTTGTGCCGATGATAACTTGCCTTTCTGGCACCATTGGATCAAGTGGTATTTTCTTTGTTTCTTCGTAAGGTTTTGCTTTTTCCTGTGCCTTGGTATTTTCGGTTTTGACGGTGTTTCGACCCCGGGGGTCTAGCACCAACAAGTGAATATATACTGCGTGCTCCCTAATCCGGATGGTGATGCAAGAAGAACACACGAGGTTTATCCTAGTTCGGGCAATAGAAGGCCCTACGTCCAGCGGGGGGAGAGTTTGTATTATCTTGCATAGAAGTGCTTGTACAGGGGTGAATACTGGCATGCGAGTGAGTGGGCTAGGACTTCAGCGTTTCAGGCTCTGATCGCTCTCTATGCCCTATGTTTTCTGGCTAAGTTTCATTGCCCCCACTAGACTAGGGCCTGGCACCCCCTTTTATAGGCGAAGGAGGGGCACATGGGTACATGGATCTTAGGGCGGACATGGCTGCTGACGTCGAGGAGGTGATGCTGATCATGTTAGTGTTGCTATAGAGGTGTGCGCCGGGCATGGTGTGTCCTGTAGCGACGTGTTCGGAGTTAACACAGCCATCCTTCTCGTGCGTAAGGTGACGCAGCTGATGGTCGATGATAGACGGATGTCCAAGCATGGTCATGCGGATCCCTGTAGCTGTTGTGTTGGGAGTTGTTGGAGTGTTGACCGGCGATGATGAAGTCCAGCTCAAGAGGTGGTCGAGGGGGATCGAGGCCCGAAAGGATAAGGCCGAGCCCCAAGAAATGTGGTACGGATACTGGTAAATGTGCCTCGGGGAGTCGCCTGATATTGGTAAATGTGCCTTGAGGGAGTGTCGAACGGGGCACAGTGCACGGCATGGAGTTATAGTGTGGTACGAACCACTAGATTCCCAGGTATGGGAGGTAAAAGTAATATTTGACTGGTGTACTCATAACTATTACCATCACTGTGGCCACGAGGTTAGGCGAGAGCAGGCAGAACGCATTAAATGCTCCTGGATTCGTACAGGAGGTAGGTATTCAAGGGGTGCATCGCACTCGAGGGCTGCCCGTTCGCTCGGAAGAATCTCCATCTCCAAGGGGTAGGTCGAGTGGCACCCTTGAGTGATCTGCTTTGCCTTAATTGGGGTACGTCGGATAGGTAGCCGGCCGGACCACCGAGGCCCGTTCATGAGCCGGCCCAGTATGACCTGGCATTTGCATTTCCACGCTAGTCGAGGGTTGATGATACCAGGTTTGGCTTGTTGATGTCAGGGTTTAATCCCCTTAGTTGAGGGTTAAGGGTACCCCTTTCTTAGGTACCCGACAGTAGCCGCCGAGCCCCTGCACGAGTGCTGGCACTTGGGCTGGGGGTCATGGGTCGAGAGTGAGGTGCGGTTCATAACTTTCCATGGGGGGCGTGCGAGCGTCCCCCACGGGGTAGCCCCCGAGGCCTCGGAGGAGTAAGGAGACTCCTTCAAGGGCTTTATTTGTCTTTAGGTTGAGAGGTGCCTGTCCAGTTAGGCATAGTGTGCGTTCCTGAAGGGTTAGGATAACATGAACTGGAGTTGTAGCGCCTAGTCAAAGGGTGGCTCGAGTCGTTGAGCCCCTGAGTGCATTCGACCCTCTTTTGTCGAGGGGTGCCAGGCGTAGTAGAGCCCCCAAGCCTCGTGCGGTTAGGGAATTGCTAGCCTTAGGCATCCATCTCATGAGTCCTTTCGATCGGATGTGAGGTGAGAAGTGCCGTACTACCCTCGATTGGGTGAGTCTCGGTGTTCTCTGTGAGCTGGTAACAAGGGGATCCAAGTGAGAGCTCGTGCCCCATTCGATGGGGTCGACTAGTGGCCCAGAGGCATTCTCATTGATGCAAATGAGTAGATATATGGATACCGGTTCCATTCGATAGGACTCGGCGGCTTGATGCCTCCCTCCATGGGGATTCCATGGTAATCCTCCCATTTTGCCTTAGATACACCCAAGGGGATCTCGAGGGTTCGTCCTCGAGCTGAGCTTCGTGTGGCTCCCCTAGGGCATCCCTGACTCGGGTGCTCAAGGACGGCTGTCAAACCCTGACCAAGGGTCAGCCTTCACTCCCTCGAGGCTTGTCGTGGGGCCGAGGCCTATTTTCCTTCTCGTGGAAGACTCCATCGGCAGATAATGTAGCGCTCCCACCTGTTGGGCATGCCTTTTGAGGTGCGACCGAAGCGGCGTGGTCATGTTAGACCTAGATAACGGCTAGTGGCCCAGCAAACGATGCATGTTCTGCTGCGAGAATCGAGGGGGCGGTTAGGTGGGCGCTGTAAATGCGGGGTTTACCTTTTCCCACCGTCGGATCCGCCCGTTGCTCTTCCCCTGAGTATAAATTCATAGGAGGTGGGGTGCCGTACGCTTCCATTCTCGCCATCTCTCTTCCGCTGCCACCGCTAGAGCTCTCGAAACCCTGCCTGCCAGTGCTAGAGAAGAGGGATTAGTGAGAGTGATCGTGATTAGGAATCTTCCCGGTCGTCCGTCCGTTGAGCAAATCCACGCCGCCACCGCCGTCGTCATGGCACCCACTTTTCTTCCTCCGGAGGCCTGGCGCCCGTTGACCGTGACAGAGCGGTGGCTATTGGAGCTGGTGGGAGAGGGGCTCTTTTTCCCTATCACTATGGCAGATCGGCTGGAGTGGATAGCACCACCATGGAGGGATCGAGAGCTGAAACCATCGAACAGTTACATCGTGAGCTTCGTCAAGTTCCACCGGCACGGGCTTGGATCGCCCCCGAGCCGATTTGTGCGGGCGCTGCTCCACCATTATGGGGTCAAGCTTCAACACTTCTTCCCCAACGCCATCTCTGATGCTGCTATCTTCGCAGCCGTCTGCGAGGGATACCTAGGGGTGGAGCTGCACTGGGAGCTGTGGCTTCACCTCTACGAGGGGGAGTTCTTCACCACCCCGGTGGAACAGGGCATGAGGAGGATCGTCCACGCTGGTTCCTGCAACCTAGTGCTAAAGACAAGCCCGGGGGTAGAGCCACGCGAGTACATCCCCACTGGGCTGATGTCCATCCACGCTCAGGTGGATGCATAGTGGTTCTACCTTCACAACGATGAGGGCTACTTCTCATCGTACACTGAGCGTCTCATCACGGAGCGTCTACTCAACTGGACGCACGATGGCATTAGATTTACAGCCTCGATTGAGGCCTCTTCTCACTGCGCTGAGGAGGCTTCGTGATGCGGGTCTGACGGTGGTGATCGTCTTGGCTTTTCACCATCGAAGGGTGCTCCCTTTGATGGTGCGCCATTATGACTGGACCAGATGGGGCCTGAGGTGACGTCAGAGCAGCTCAAGGGGTGCCGCATGTCGGCCGAGGCGCTGCCCCTCGAGGAGATTGTGTCACGGGTAATTGGGGCGATCACCGACGCCTTCATGCCGGAGCACATTAACCGCATCCCCATGCTACTGGAGGAAGGCCATCTTGACCTAGTGAGTGCCTCGAACCGTGCCTTTTGAGTTTTACTTTGCCTCTCTTCCTTCCCTTTGCTCTTACATCCAGATGCTTTCACGTAGGGGAAAATTAACTGCAGGGCATCGAGGCCCCTGGTGAGGGAGGATGACCCCGACCGGTAGGTGAGGCACTTTACCGCTCATCAACAGAAGAAGGGGCAGGACTAGGAGAAGAAGAGGAAGAAAGAAAAAAGCCTCGCACGTACAGAGCACGAGAAGCACCGCACGAAGCAAAGGCGCGATAGGCTGCCTAAGGAGGAGTCTCCCTCCGAGGAGGATGAGGAGGAAGATGATGACGATGATATCGAGGGAATGGCAATGCGCCTCGAGCCCCATCTCCCTGGTCTCCCCCGAGCTAACATGCCTTCTGCGCAGGAGGACGTTCTGGAGTGGCCGCAAGATAGGAGTCAAGGCGGTTCCTCGTCCCGTGCTGGGTCCTCGTCTTGACGCTCGTGCGGCAGGACCCCGTCTACCATGTCTTGGGAGACTCGGTCCCAGTCATCGGCGCTCGGGACACGGACTCAGGGCCGCGTGGCCTCGTCGGAGTGGGAGGGCGTGGCGACACCATCAGAAGCGTCAGCCAGCCTCAGCTCCAGGGGAGGTGTGCTCCAAGTGGGGCCTTGAGGCACTCTAGCAGCTCAAGGGGTCCTGAGAATGTCATTGCCCCCTTTGGGTAAGCCTTGCTTTTCAAAGTTTCCTTTCTTGTTTCTTTGACCTGCCGAACCACTAAGCATCTTTGCTCACCTCCTTATTTCCCAGGCTAAAGCGATGGGTGGAGGAGGAAAATTCTTTGTCGACCAAGCGGCTTAGGCAGACGTAGCCATGAGGATGGCGGTCATGGCAACAGGTGCGACCTCGAGACCCCTGCCACCATGGGAGGCGGCTTGGCTATCTCAAGCCCACACAGCTATGGCTCAAGGCAGGCTGATGGGCTCTGCTCTTGTTGTAGGCTCGAGCGGTTTGGGGGCCGCGACAGGAAGTGGTTCCAAGCTGGAGCAGTTGCAAGAGAGGGGAAGAGCTGCCCTGGTGTTGGCGTCCACAGCCCCCGCATTTGACCAGGTGTCGAAAGGTGGGAGTGCCGTCCCGATCCCGATACCTGCAGCCTCTACCCTAGGTCAGGCCAGAACCTCTGCCACCTCATTCGAGGGGGGAGCCTTCGACGGGCATGAGTTGGGGTCGGAGATCACCCCCATCCTCCTCGAGGACGAGGAGGCCGCTGCCCCATCTCCATCCATGGAGGAGCGGAAGCCATGGCCGGAGGGGCTGCGTGAGGTGGAGGCGCGGTGCAAGCAGGAGCAGGAGGGCTTGTAGAGGAAAGAGGAGGAGGAGCCACAAGAGAAGCTGGTAGAAGAGGGGCCGGCCAGGAGCTAGCCCGAGCAATAGCAATAGAAGCAGCAGCAACAACAGCAGCAACAACAACAAACGTCGCCGAAGGACGCGGCACCTCTGGATTTGCCATCACAGTGGTGGGTCGAGCCGTCGGAGGAGCTGGTGGTCTTGAGCCTCCCACAGTCACAAGGAGAGGCTGTGATTACCTTGGATGAGCTGCTGTAGCAGCAAGTTGCGGCACGGGATGCGTCGCTGGTCCTGCGCGTGTCGCAGGCGTAGGAGGAGGGGGAGTGTTCGCATGACGTGGCACTGGGGGAGGCAGTGGTCTCGAGCCCTCCTCCACCATAGGAGGTGACCGTGGCTTCCTCGAGCCTGCTGTCGCAACCGTAGGGCATGCCATTGGAAGAGCCGGCGGCTTCAGGTTCGCCACAATAGCGGCAGGAGGAGACGACTGCCATAAGTCCGTCGGTGCTGCGTCAGCGGGAGGAGGAGGATGAGGCCCTTTTGCAGAGTCCATTGAGATGGTCTGCCCCTAACATCGGCCCAAGCGGTGGTGATGCCGAGTCGACTTTCCCCACCCTGGTTGACCGGGTGGAGCGCTACTGCGGTTCACGCGAGGCAGTGGAAAGCGTTAGGCCCTTGGTACGAGCGAGGCTCAAAGCGGCCCTCCCGCATTGGGGCCAAGAGCGTCTTCTGCTCTAAGAAACTCATGATCCCAGTGCTCTTGGGATCTGGATGGATGACCTGACAGAAGTGAAGCTCTGGGAGGACGTGGAGAAGTATCAGGCATGGCTGGCGCACACTTTGAAGTTGGATGCCGAAATCGTCATCGAGGACCTTGGCCGAGGCCTTTCGGTAAATGTTTCTCTGAGTGTGTTTGGCTTCTTGTTTCCAGGATGTGAGGAGCCACTCCCATTTCAAGTCCCACTTCCTCTATGTGACCCACAACGGTTGGGAGGAGGTGCTGCATCAGCCGAGGCCGGCCAGTCTGCCTAGGACAGGGTGGCTCAGGTTGAGGTGGAGGCGAGGCAAGCGATGGAAGAGGCCGCCAAGTTGAGGGAGGATGCCGAGGTGGCTCAAGGGGAGACCACTCAGGCCAAGGAAGAGGCTGCCAAGGCCAAGGAGGAGGCCAAGAAGGCCTAGAGCGATGGCTCCCAGGCCCTAGAAGAGGCACGGAGGGCCCTCGAGCGTGTCAAGTCACTTGAGGTAGAGGCTCGAGATGCTACGGAGCGCTTCCAGAGGCTCGAGACTGATGTTGCCCAAGTCTCTGAGGCACACGACGCCCTCACCATCTCGGCTAGGGAAGAGAAACGCCGCGCCGACACCCTCACCGTCCAGCTTGACACGATGAAGGAGACCCTTCAAGAGAAGGAGCAATCCATCATTCTAGCCGGCCAGGCCCTCAAAAACCTATGGTTTGAGAAGATGGAGGTGGTCCGTGCCTTCAAGGAGGCCTAGAAGGAGCAGGACGAAGCTCAAAAGCAGCGTGACGAAGTGGCGGACGCCCGCAAGGCCCTCAACACCCACTGCGCCAGTGAGTGTTCTTGCTTAGTTTTGAATTCCTTGTCTCTGTGCGCCATGAATAACTTTTGTTCCATCCTTTATGTAACAACCCGAAAATTCGAACTACAAAATTTTTTTTTTTTTCGACAAAACCTCGAGTGATGTGGTGCGACATGTCATCATCTACCCCTTACATATGCATCAACCCTAGCATGTCATGCATGGCATTCACATGTTGCAAATTAATTAATATCTCATAACAATGCTCTATGTTCGCTTGTTACATTTTAATATTTCAATAGTTCAATCATCATGTTGCATTAAAAAGAGTGATTTGGATTTTTATTTGGTTTATGTGTTGATTATTAAAAATGACAACATAATATTTATTTTGACAAATAAATATTAAGGGAATAATACCCTAGAAGTATTTGAGCCATGTATGCTCACTATTCTGTTGCACAAAATAAGCACACCGCATATATATATATATAAGTATATATATAAATATATTTGAAAAAGAAAAAGAAAAAGAAAAGAAGGAGACCGGCCCGAGCAGCCCCGTCGACCCGGCCTGCATGCGCTCGACCCTCCGCTCGACCCTGCTCGCCGCTCGACCCTCCGCTCGCCGCTCGACCCCCTGCTCGCCGCTCGACCCCCTGCTCGCCGCTCGACCCCGCGCTGCGCGGCCCAACCAGGCCGACGGCCCAGCAAGAGCTGTGTGCGTCCGCGCGCCGCACCGAGCCTCCGTTGCCGAGGAGTCGCTGACGATGGGGCCTCGAAGTGGAACCCACGTGTCATCGCGCCCGCTGAGGTCACCCGACCGGCCGTGCGTGCTCGCGTCAGCACTGTTCCCCGGCGTCGCTCCTAAGCAACCTCCCTCGACCGCTCGATCCGGTGTCGCCCCGCATCGACGCGCGCCCGCAAGCCACCTGGACCGACCAGCCCGCGTAAAGTTCCCACGGCCGCAGGCAATATTCTCTGCGCGCGCGCGCGCACCTGCGCTGTCGCCGCAGTGGAGCGCTGCCGCCATAAAGAACTTCGACACCCAGTGTTACCTAGCCCTCTCTCGCTGTTCTCTGGACCCAATTCGAACCCCAGCTGCTGACTTGGACATCCCTTGACCGCTCGATCAAGCAAAGCTGTGATCGGCCGTCCGTCTGCTACCTACCACCGCGTCCGCCCTATAAAGCAAGCACCCCGGCATCCTAGGGTTCCCAGATCGCCGCCACCGCACTGGTGAAACCCCATTCCACCTTACCAGCCTCGTTTGGAGAAGAGCTGGAGGAAGAAAGGAGTCGGGGAAGAAGAAGAAGCCGCCGCCGGAGTTGGGGAGGAAGACCGTCGACTCGGAGCCACTGCTGTTGCGTCGGGAGCAGGAAGGAGGAGCAGTACCGCGAGCCGGAGCCACTTGGACTTATACCGCACCCCCATCCTCTTCGACCGTCGGTGAGCACCGCCATCGCCGCCCTCTCGAACCCTCCGCCGTGCTGTTGGCCATGGCGCTCCGCCGTGAGCCGCCCAGTTCATCACCGCGCGCCAAGCTCCGCCGTGGCGAGATCACCCAGCCGCCTTTCCGTTGAGCCTCGACCTCCGTTGTTTCTGGATCCGCGCTCGCCTTGATGAGACGGACCCCGTGCACACCCTAGCTCTGCGTTTGCCTCACCAGAGCATCGACCCGAACCACCTTGTCATCGACGTGTCAGTACGTTGCCGCTCTAGAACGCCGTCGTTCACCGTCGTTCCTGCCACCATCGATCACCCTCGAGGAGCAGGAAGAAGCCGGGAAGCTCCGCCGTGATGAGCTGCATCGAGTGGGCAAGATGGAGACCGTGGACCCTCTCGGAGTGCCATTGTCGTGCACCGAGGACCTGTCGAAGCTCCGCCGTGGGAGTTGCTGCCCGTGCGGACTCCGCCGTGTGTTTTGGTCACCGCCGGCACCTCGAGCAGATGTTGCGTGACTCCAACCGTCGCCATCGAGCCACCGTCTGCCGTCGAGCTCGACACGGAAGTGAAGCTATCGCCCTGAAGCCCATCGACGTGACCGTCGTGAAGTCCCGAAACCGATGGGCGGGTTAATGGCACCGGAGATCCTTTGTGGCACCAGGAATCGAGGGTTCTTCCGCCGTCGATCGCCGAGGAGGAACTCAGCGTCCGAGCCGATCTTGTCCGAGACGGATCACGCGCTCGAGCTGACCCTCGAGTTTGACCCTTTGACAACCGACCCTCGAGTTCGACCCCTTCGACAACCGACCTCGAGTTCGACCCCTTCGAAGAACCGACCCTCGAGTTCGACCGTCGGAGGACAGACCCTCGAGTTTGACACCTCGACGCGTCGACCCTCGAGTTCTACACCTCGAGCACCGTCACCCTCGAGCCGCTGTCCGCCATAAAGCATGTCACCGGGACCAAGCCCCCGACTTGATGACCGCCTACGTGTTCGCCTTGGCGACCCGAGGACGATGCACGAGTTAGCGAAGTCTTGGAGCAGCCCTCGCCGGATGTTTAACCTCGCCATCACCGCCCGAGCTCCGCTGTGCGTACCCCTCGAGCGCATAACCCTCGAGACAGTACCCTCGAGAGCGAGCACCGCTGTCGAAGCAGAGCAGTTTTCCGTCTTAAAGCATACCCCCTCGAGATCTAACCCTCGAGACAGTACCCTCGAGACCGCATCCTCGCGATCGTGTTCTCGAGACAGTATCCTCGCGACAGTACCCCTCGAGTTCTAACCCTCGAGACAGTACCCTCGAGAGTATACCCCTCGAGAGCGTAACCTTGAGACCGTAACCCCTCGAGCCCTTGTTCTTTTCAGAAAATGGTTAAATCTTTGAAAATTCATATCTAATTCATACGAGCTCAGAAAATTATGATCCACATATCCAAATTTTCTATAAATCAAGCCCTATCTATCTAGGCTATGTTTGAGTGTATTTGGATCTTCTATT
>CM041635.1:47256362-47282763 GCA_023333625.1 Bothriochloa decipiens | reverse complement strand
TAATGTGATTTAAATGGTCATATTACACTCCGACACTGTGGATTTCCTTTCGCGGAAATCAAGGTCGTTTCACTTTAGGCCTTGAGATAGACCTGCTCTTCACTCAGACCACTACCAAAGCATTGCAAGAGGGCCTTCTGGCTAAAATAGCGTTGTCCGATCGGTTCCACATCACGATCAATAGGCTCTGTGACTCCTGGGGAATCGAACCTATTGAGGAGGTCAGGGAGAAGGTGCGTGGGACCATGCTCGTCAACCACCTATACCACCTCGGGGCCACCTTGAGGGATCGCGTCCGTGAGGCACTCCACGTCAGCATGAAGCGGGTGATGGCGGTTGTCTACTCCGGCTTCATGTATGACATGGACATCGTGAAACATGGCTTCTTTTCTGACCTTAGCAAAATGGATGCCAAGAACGAGGAGCAGTGCTGGGGCCTGATTGAGGATGTCGAGGAGCCGGGCGAGAAGCTGGCGAAGCTGTTCGAGCCTGAGGTTCTTCCTGCCGAGGACGCGGGGGACGCCGGTAGAGAAGGTGATGGTGGCGATGATGATCAGGGCCTGTGAGCCAATTCTAGGTAGAGAGGCCCATGTAATAAGTTAGGTTTTATGACATTCTGATGTCGTGGCCCTGGGGGCCTTAAAACACTTATGAATTCATTGTAATGCTTTTGGCTGTGTTTTTTTATCTTGAGTCTCTTGCCTCTTCTCGGCTTGGCTTTTACTTTTACTAAGTTTTTTAACACAAGCTCGAGTCCTCCAAGGGGGAGCGAGTGGAGGTACCATAGCCCGGGGGCATAGGTGACCTCCCCGCTCGACAACCCACGACCCTTAGGGATTTTGAGGCATTTTTGACCTAGCAAAAGTTAGAACATCAGAGCGTGTGAGAGGAAGAAGGATGTCGAGTTTCAAAAAAACGTGCGGGTTTTTTGAGGACTTCGGGGGTTCCCCCTTGTAGCCCCCGAGGAAGGCTTGACTTTGCATAAGCAGAGTCAAGACTACCTTAGAGTTATGAACAAAAAAAATATTGGAATCGAGAGCATTTTATTCATTCATGATGCGACAAGTGTACATAATATGGGAAATGTACAAGGCCTCGAGGCCCTAGGGGTAAAAATGACATAGCTGTTCGATGTTCCAAGCGTTGGTGAAGGTTTCACCTTTTTTGTTTGCTAGCTTGTACATCCCAGGTTTTAGCACCTCAGCTACGGTGTATGGGCCCTCCCATGGTGGAGTTAACTTGTGGCGCCCCTTGTTGCTTTGTCATCGTCGGAGGACAAGATCGCCAACTTGGAAATCCCTCTTGCGCACGTGCTTGTCGTGGTAGCGTCGAAGCTTCTGCTGGTACCTCACGGAGTGGAGGAGGTTCATGTCTTGAGCTTCTTCGAGCTGGTCGACGGCATTTGCGAGGGCCTCCTCGTTTGTTTGCTCGTTGTAGGCCTTTAGTCGAGGGGACCTGTACTCAAGATCGGTGGGGAGGATGGCCTCAGACCCGTAGACCAGGAAGAACGGGGTAAATTCCACGGCTCGACTAGGTGTTGTCCTTAGGCTCCATAGGACAAAGGCAGCTCGGCAGCCCACTTCGTGCCATACTTCTTCGACCGGTTATAGATTCTTGGTTTGAGGCCCTGAAGGATCATGCCATTGGCGCATTCGACCTGGCCATTGGTTCAAGGATGAGCAACTGCGGACCAATTCACGCGAATGTGATTATGGTTGCAGAAGTTCAAGAACTTCTTGCCCATGAACTGCGTGCCATTGTCGATGATGATGATGTTCGGGACCCCAAAGCGGTGGGTGATGTCGGTAAAGAATGCGACCTTCTGCTTGGAGTGGATTTTGCCGATGGGGCGGGCCTCGATCCACTTGGTGAATTTGTCAATGGTTACGAGCAGATGCGTGTAGCCTCCAGTTGTCTTCTTGAGAGGTCCCATGAGATCGAGCCCCCAAACGGTGAAAGGACATGTGATGGGGATCATCTGCAGGGCGTGAGCCAGGAGGTGTGTTTGCTTGGCGTAGAATTGGCACCCCTCGTACGAGCGGACGAGGTTGATGGCATCAGAGATGGCAGTCAGCCAGTAGAAACCTTGTCAGAATGCATTGCCGACGAGGGTCCTTGGGGCGGCGTGATGGCTGCAAGCCCCTGAGTGAATGTCCTCAAGGAGCCTCCAGCCTTCCTCGATGCTGATACAACACTGGAGGATCCTAGTGGGGCTTCGTTGGTAGAGTTTCTTGTCATCGTCATAGATGACATAGGTCTTGGCTCGTCAAGCTATCCGTCGAGCCTCAGTTCGGTCTTCTGGGAGCTCCCCTTGAATAAGGAAGTCGAGGAAGGGAACGCACCAGTCCAGCGATGGGCTTGACGGTGGGGGTGACCCCTCTATCTCCATGACCTCAGCCCCGATCGAGGGGGCCTTGGTCGAGGCCGGGGGGTCGAGTGTTGTCGGCGTTAGGAACCCGGGGGTGTCCTAAACCAACGAGTAATCGTGTGTGTGTAACCCGTCCGGATGGGTGATGCAAGAAGGACACAGCGATTTATCCTGGTTCGGGCAAAGAAGGCCCTACGTCCAGCGGGGGGAGAAGATTTGTATTATCTTGCACCTAAGTGCTTGTACAGGGGCGAATATAAGCGAAAGAGAGAATTCGAGGGGGGTCGAGTGTCTATCAAAAGAGCTACTCAGTCTAGGAGTCTGCCTAGGCGTGTGTTCGGTCGTTTGAGAGATCGTTGTCCAGAGTTGGTTCTCCGTTGTCCCTATTGGGTCTCCTGGCGTCCCCTTTTATAGGCCAAGGGGAGGCACAGGGGTACAAATATCCTGGTTCGATGACGCGGTGATGACGTTGTGGGTCGTGGAGGTCAACCCGAGGCCTCTGCAGGGACGTGCGCTGAGCATGGCTTGTTCTGTAGCGGCGTGGCTCGGAGTTGACAGCCGTCCTTCGGAGTCATGGTTGCTGACCAGCGAAAGACGTGATCCCCTGTAAAGGACGTGCGAATTCCTGTTGGGGTCGTATCGGGAGTTGTTGGCGCAGCTTTCAAAGTCGATGAAGGTTGACTGGAGGGCGTCGATGCGTACTCGAGGTCCGGTCGAGGGGTAGCCACGAGCGTAGTGGTTGAGCGGATAAGATTGAATTGAGGGAATCCGATGTCTGTCGTTTGTCGCGTAGCGTGTCGATGGGGGCCTCGAGCTGTCTAACAGCACTGGGTATGGTGTAATAGTGCCGTGCAGACCGATGCACGTCCTCAGTATGGGCAGTAAAGCAGGATTCGACCACCATATAGACCACTGTGCGGACACTGTGGCCATACGATTTGACGAGGTTAGGTAGTTTTGTATTAAATGCGCTACCAGACACACCGGGAGTTGGTCGATCGAGGGGGGCTCGATCCTTGAAGTATCGAGATGCCCGTCCCGTCGGGGGCCTCGACACTTAACGCGGGATCCTCCCATCTTGAGCGATCATCAGCCGGTGATGTCAGCGTCTTGTCGAGGGTCAGATGGTAACACCAGTGATTCTGTCGAGGGTTGCGGCTGTACTCTGTTGTGGGCCAGTCCAGTGTGTATTTGCCGATGGGCCCAGTGGGTCGAGGAGGTATGGCCTGGTCATGTGAGATTAATCTGAGGGCAAGCTCGGGGTTCGACCGAAATCAAGGAAGGTTTAGGGTATCCCTTCTCTCGGTAACCTACAGTAGCCCCCGAGGCTTTGTGTAAGTGTTGATACTTACATGGAGGCTCAATCAAATGGACTCGGAGTGTTGGTCGTTTTTCGAAGGGTGTAGCCCCCGAGGCCTCGGGTGAGTAGAATACTCACCCGAGGTCTTTTTTATTTTGCGTTTGGTCGATGCGTACTCGAATGATCGAGCCCCCAGGTGGTTGGACCCTCTTTCATCGAGGCCACCCGGTTGCGAGCCCGCTCCTTAGCTTCTTTCGTCGAAGCCGGTCAGGTGCGAACTCGACTTTTTTGTTCGACCCTCACGAACCCTTTCGATCGGGTAGAGGAGGGAGAAGCGTTGTGCTACCCATGCTCGAGCGAGCATCAACGTCTCAGGTGAGCTACTATCGGGAAATTCAAGTAAGAGCTCATGCCCCGTTCGATAGGGGTCGACTAGTGGCCCTGAGGCGCTCTTATTCGAGCAAAACAGTGGGTCCCGCGGATGCCAGACCCTTTCGATCGGGTCCGGTGGCTCGATGCCTCCCCTCGAGGAGATTCCGTCGTGGTCCCTTAGTTTTGCCTTGAATGTGTCCGAGGGGCCTCGAGAATTTGTTCTTGAGCAAGGGACTCACGTCGGCCCCCCTCGGTCACCCCTAACTCCGGTACTCGAGGGCGACTGTCGAACCCTTTCCGAGGGCCAGCCTTCTCTCCCTGGAGATCTCGAGGGCCTAGGCCCGTATCCCGTGTCGTGGGAAGATCCGTCTGTGGATAACTCCTCCTGTCCATCACGCGTGCCTTTTTGCGTAGAAGCCAGAGCGGCGCGGTAGTGGGTGAGTCCTATACTTGAAGCGTATTTCGAGGAGGATAACTGTCAGTTCTCGTTTTTCAAGAAAAGATTCGAAGCGGCGTGGCCGTAATATCACGGGAGTCGAAACGGTGCGGTCGTGGTGGGGCCGGCATGACGCCTGATTCACGGACGCTTAACGTGTGTCCATGGTCGACGGGAGTCGAAGGGGTGAATGCAAAACGGCCCTGTCCATGACGCACAGGAATCGAGAGGAGAGTGCTTTGGGTGCATTTAATGCGGGGACTTACTGGTCGGGCAAGCGTCGGCCGTCCGTCAGTCTTCTGCCCCAATAAAAGGAGGCACCCTTCGTAGTGTTGCTCTTCACTTGCTTTCCTGTCGTTTTCGCGTTCGCCTTCCTGCGCTTGTTCGCCTTCCTTGCGCTCGCCTCCCCGCGCTTTCCTTTCTTGCGCTCGCCTTACTGTGGAGATAGGAAATCTTCCGGGCCACCCGTCCACCGAAGAGCTCCGTGCCCTTGCCATGGCGCCGCTGGAGATTCTTCAGCCCACGGCGTGGGTTCCCTCGGAAGTGATGAGGAAGGAGCTGGAGGGGTTGGTGGCGGAGGGGCTTCTTCACCCCATCACCAACAGGGATAAGCCCGAGTGGCTCGTTTCGTCGAAGGAGGACCACGAGCCGAACCCACCGGAGGGCTACGTGGTCAGCTTCGTCAAGTTCCACCGGCTGGGCTTCGGCGCCCCGCCGAGCCGGTTCATGCGCGCTCTCACTCACCACTATGGGATCGAGCTTTAGCATCTTCCCCCAACGCGATCTCCTGCGCCGCCATCTTCACCACAGTCTGTGAGGGTTACCTCGGGGTGGAGGCGCACTGGGAGCTCTGGCTCCACCTCTTTCGGGCAGAGTACTTCTCCATGAGCGCATCGGCGGGGGTGCGGAGGCTGGTGCGGTCTGGGTGCTGCAGCTTCGTCGTGAGGAAGGCCGACGACTTCATCCCCATTGGCCTGACTTCGAGCCATGGCCCCTGGCCCTCGAAGTGGTTCTACATCAGGAATGATGAGGGGCTGCTGCCTCAGTACACGGGGCGCGTCATCGAGTCGCGTCCCCACAACTGGGGCGTCCCAGCGCGGGACCATCAAGGGAGGCTCAAAGACCTCCTCAACGCCCTGGCGACCCTTCGAGGGCAGGGGTTGACTGCCGGGGTCGTTGTCTCGGCCTTCCACCATCGACGGGTGCTCCCCTGATGCGGCACTCGCTTCGCATGAGCCAGATGTTCGTTGGAGCGGAGCTCAGGGGGAGCCGCATGGTTGCCGAGGCTATCACACCGGAGAGCGTCGCCAAGAGGGTTCGAGGCACGGTGTCGGGCCCCTTCACGGTGCAGGACGTCAACCGCCTCCCGATGCGACCGGATCCCGGTTACCCTGAACTGGTGAGTGTATTACTTCATCGAGCCCTTCTTTTTGTTTCTTTTCACCTTACATTTTTTGGGCTTTGCGTGTTGGGGGAGCTCGACTATGAGTTGTCGCTGCCCCCGTTAGGGAAGATTTCGGGGCTCGTCTGACGGGGCTTCGCAGCGGCTCATCGGCAAAGAAGACAAAGGAGGAGGAGAGTAAGAAGAGGCGGACGCATAGCCTCGATCTCTCTGCGGGCGAGCAGCGCTCGGCTAAGCAGAGACGAGAGGCGAGGCCCATCGGAAGGTCCCCCTCTGAGGAATCTGGGGAGGAGTGGAGCAGAGAAGAGGAGCATCTCTTGACCCGGAGGGTCGCGGCTGACGCCCCTTTGACGCAGGGCGCCGCTGGTTCTGAGGGGTCCACGGAGGGGCCCCGTGAAAGTCACTTGGCCCTCGAAGCCGGGCCGGTGGCGCTAGCCTTGGCTGCATCGGTGGCAGCCTCTGCTCGTGGGGCTGCGGGGCCTCAAGGCATGACGCTGTCGGCAGTGACTTCGAGCCTTCCGGGTGCCGGGACGCGGCCGTCGACGGGGGCCTCATGAACACCAGGAAGGTTCCCAGTGGGGTAAGTTCTTTATCCTGGGGCAGTTTTATATTTCGTGTCTCGATTCCACGCGTCTAATTTTTCTTTCCTCACAGGATCAAGCGCGGGCGGACACTGGCGGGGCCTGCTCTGGCCAAGCGC
This sequence comes from Bothriochloa decipiens, assembly GCA_023333625.1. Classification (NCBI taxonomy): domain Eukaryota; kingdom Viridiplantae; phylum Streptophyta; class Magnoliopsida; order Poales; family Poaceae; genus Bothriochloa; species Bothriochloa decipiens. The sequence goes on along the minus strand of CM041635.1, from coordinate 47,276,185 downwards.
CTTCGGACGGAGGCTGCGACAGAGGCGACGGCGGTCGCGGCGGGTCTGACCATGGGCCCGGTTCTTTCGGCGACGAACGCCGCCTCGACTCCCCCGTCGATTTCAAACAAGGGGGTCATCACTTGGGTCAAGGCAGCACGCGCGGCGTTGGCCCGGGGAGTCGATTTGATTATTGGCAAAGCGGCCACCGAGCCTGCGGTGGTTGTGGCATCGAGCCCCCGAGCCAGGATGGCCGTCGAGGCGCCGGGCAGCTTGCCGGAGCGCCCCTCGGATGACTCGCGGCCGGGGTTTTCGCAGGCGGCGCCCATCGTCCTTGAGGCCGAGGAGGGCGAGGCCTCCATCGACGGAGGGAAGGAGAAGGACGCTGCGCCCCCCTGTCGCCACCGAGGTCAGGGGTCGTCGAGTCCGGGGGTGCTGAGGTGGCCCCGTCAGGCGGGGAGGCGAGTGTCGCCGTGCCTGCCCCGGCGGATTCTTTTGTCGAGCGGGAGGAGACGCAAGCTGGCTTGCTGGCTCTCATGCCGTGGGAGGGTCCGTCTCCCCCTGCGGTTCCCGAACAACATCCTGCGGTGGGCGCGGCCTTCGATGCGGAGGGTGCCGGAGCCGAGGCGGTGCGGCGGTACTCCGAGGCGGAGACTTCGGGATGGGGCTCGGAGCCTATCTGCGTCCACGACACCATGAGTCACGACGCTCCCTCGTGGGAGGTGGATGACCTCGCCGAGCTCGAGTGCTGGAGGGCCATCGAAGAGGAGCGTTCTTGCCTTCAGAGCTTGCTGAAGGCAATGTTTGGTCTCGTCAGCAACAACCTCCACCAGCGCCTCGGGGTAAGCATCCTTCGAAGTTATGGAACTCGGGGTGTGTTTTCTTTATCGATGATGTCCTTTGTCCTTCTTGCTCTTAGGATCTGAGAAGGTGCTCGAACATCAAGTCCCATCTTATCCATAGCACCAAGGATAAGCGGAACCAGATCCCCGAGCTAGAAGCAGTGCTCGAGTCTGCCCGGGTCGAGGCCACGAAGGCGAAGGAGGAGGCCGCTGCCGCTCGGAGTGAGCTTGAGAAGGCAAAGTCCGAGACTGCCTCGGCCCGACATGTGGCCACCCAAGCCAAGGAGGCCGAGGCCAAGGTGAAGGAGGAAGCGGGGAGGGCCCTTGAACGGGCGAGGTCCGAGGCCAGCGATGAGCTGGCAAGGGTTGGTGCAGCCCTCGAGGCGGTGCGGAAGGAGCTCGAGGTCGCGGTCTCCGAAAACGCCAGGATTTCTGAAGCCTGGTGAGAGCAAAGGCGGAATGCCATTTCGGCAGGCGAGGCCCTCAAGAAGCTCGAGGAGGAGAAGGCATCGATGGTCCGCGCTGGTGAGGCGTTTGTGACCGAGTATCTTGTTCTGCAAGACACCCACATGAAGCTCGAGACCCACGCCGTCGGTAAGTCTTCCTTCTTCTCTCGAGGGGTTTTTTGCCTTAGTCCTCTTTCTTAAGCGTTACTGACTCCGTTTGTTTGTTTTTAGCCTTGGAGGAGGAGCTGGATCGGGCTCATCATGACCTCGGCCTGCTTCAAAAGTCATACACGGCCGTGGTGAAGCTGACCGGCGAGCTCGGCGGTATGCTCGACATGGTCTATGATAGCCTCGGCGTCCCTCGTCCCAAATCGGCCACAGACGACGTCCATGGGGCCCCTCTCCTTGACCGGCTATTCGAGCTCGACCGCGTGGTTAAGGAGAAGGTGCGGGGTGCCCTTCATGTCGGTGTGAAGCGGGCGATGGCGGTCATCGGCTCCGGCTACATCTACGACATGGAGGTCGTATCCCACAGCTTCGTCAGCGACCCTTCGAAGACTGACGAGGAGAACGAGGCCGTCTTCATGGGGTTGGTCGAGGCCGCCGAGGAACCCGATGGTCGTCTTGCGAGCCTCTTCGAGCGTGAAGTGCTTCCGCCTCCTGAGGATGATGGCCTGTGAGCCAAGCCTGGGCAAAGAGGCCTTTGTAAGAAATTTTGTAATCTTTTGTTCTCGAGGTCGCGAAGCCTCGATCCAATGTACATTTATATTCGTTCGTATATGCCTAAGTGTGTTCTAAGTCTTTTCTGTCTCCACTGCCTGATCGGGTCTTTACTTTTATCGATTTCATCACACGATCACGCCCTTTGAAGGGGGAGTGAGTGAAGGTGCCGTACCCCTGGGGCGTTGGCGGTCTCCCTACCCGACATCCCTCGACCTTTCGGACCATCTCATGTCATCTTTGACCTAGTATTAACCCATGTCGAGGTATATCGAGGCAGAGTGGACCTCGAGACTTTAAGTCCTTTTCTTTCTCGCGTTCCTGATGATGTTTCTTACTTAGTGAATTTGACGCATGTTCGTGCCCCCCGTCAGGGGGCGAGTGGAGGTACCGTAGCCCTGGGGCGTAGGTGGTCTCCTGGCTCGATAGCCCTCGACGCTTAGGACATTCGCATGGCGTTTTCGACTAAGTATTAGAACGTATCGAGGTGCGTGGGAGAAAATAGACTTTTTGAGTTTTGAAAAATTGAGTTTTTTGGGGACTCTGGGGGGTTCCCCCCTTTATAGCCCCCGAGGGAGGTTCGACTCTGAGGAAGCAGAGTCGAGGCTACCTCTTGCATGTATAAGGAAATTAAGCTTGTGATCGAAAGCATTTTGTTATGCGAAAATGTAAGAAGAAGTCATCGACTAGGGATAGAAGCGACGTAGCTGGTCGATGTTCCATGCGTTGTTGAAAATTTCGCCTTTGTCGTTAGCGAGCTTGTAGGTTCCGGGCTTCAACACCTCGGCTACGATGAAGGGGCCTTCCCATGGTGGCATTAACTTGTGCCGGCCCTTGTTGCTCTGTCGCCTTCGTAGGACGAGGTCGCCCACTCGAAGGTCCCTTTTGCGCACATGCTTGTCGTGGTAGCGTCGAAGCTTCTGCATGTATCTTGCGGAGTTGAGGAGGGCCATGTTTCGAGCCTCTTCGAGTTGGTCGATGGTGTTTGCGACGGCTTCCTCGTTGCTTTGCTCGTTGTACGCCTTTAGTCGAGGGGAACCATACTCGAGGTCAGTGGGGAGGACGGCCTCAGACCCATAGACCAAGAAGAATGGGGTGAACCCCGTGGCTCGACTAGGTGTTGTCCTTAGGCTCCATAGGACCGAGGGCAGCTCGATGGCCCACTTCTTGCCGTGCTTGTTAAGGCGGTTGAAGATTCTTGGCTTGAGTCCCTGCAAAATCATGCCATTGGCGCGCTTGACCTGTCCATTAGTTCGAGGATGAGCAACCGCGGACCAGTTCACGCGAATGTGATGGCGATCACAGAAATCCAAAAACTTCTTACCAGTGAACTATGTGCCGTTGTCAGTGATGATGACGTTCGGGACACCGAAGCGATAGATGATGTTGGTGAAGAACTCGACCGCCCGCTTGGAGCGGATATTCCCGATGGGCCGGGCCTCGATCCACTTCGTAAACTTGTCGACGACAACGAGCAGGTGGGTGAAGCCTCCAGTTGTCCTTTTGAGGGGACCAACGAGGTTGAGCCCCCATACGACAAATGGCCATGTGAGGGGGATGGTTTGCAAAGCATACGCAGGGAGGTGCGTCTGCTTGGCATAGAATTGGCACCCCTCACATGATCGGACGAGGCTGATGGCGTCAGAGACAGTGGTCGGCCAGTAAAATCCTTGTCGGAAAGCGTTCCCGACAAGGGTCCTGGGCGCAGCATGATGACCGCAAGCCCCCGAGTGTAGGTCATTGAGTAACCTTTTGCCTTCCTCAACGGTGATGCAACGCTGCAAAACTCCGGTCGGGCTCTGTCGATAGAGCTCCTTGTCTAGACCAAAGAGGACGTAGGTTTTGGCCCTTCACGCAATGCGTTGAGCCTCATTCCGGTCGTCTGGCAGCTCTCCTTGAGTAAGGTACTCGAGGAAGGGCTTACGCCAATCGGCTTCGTCGCTTGCTCGAGGGGATGATACCTCGAGGTCCATGACCTCGGCCCTGGTCGAGAGGGCCAGGGTTGGTTGAGGCTCGACCCCCTTGGACGGATGTTCATGTTCACCCGCGAAGCCAACTGACGGCTTGTAGAGATCTTTTACGAAGACGTCGGGAGGCACGGTGCCTCGGGTTGACGCGATCTTTGCGAGCTCGTCGACGGCCTCGCTGTAGCATCGAGCAATGTGGGTTAATTCGAGGCCGTGGAATTTGTCTTCCAGTTTGCGGACCTCTTGATAGTACGCTTCCATTTTAGGTTCACGGCAGCTCGATGCCTTCATGACTTGATCGATGACTAACTGCGAGTCGCCCTGAGCTTGGAGGCGTCTAACCCCGAGCTCAATAGCGATGCGTAGTCCGATCACGAGGGCTTTGTACTCCGCGATGTTATTCGAGGCTGCAAAGTGGAGTCAAATCACGTAACGCATGTGAACCCCGAGGGGCGAGATGAAGAGCAGGCCCGCGCCCGCTCCTGTTTTCATCATCGACCCATCAAAGTACATGGTCCATAGCTCGGCTTGGATCTGTACGGGCGGTAGTTGAGCGTCGGTCCATTCGGCCATGAAATCTACCAGCACCTGCGACTTAATGGCCTTTCGTGGTGCGAAAGTGAGGGTCTCGCCCATGAGCTCGACTGCCTACTTAGCGATTCTCCCTGTGACCTCCCGATTCTGGATTATCTCCCCGAGGAGGAAGGACGAGACCACGGTTATTGGGTGGCTTTGGAAGTAATGTTGGAGTTTTCGCCACGTAAGGATTAGAGCGTACAATAGCTTCTGAATCTGAGGGTAGCGGGCCTTAGTCTCCAAGAGCACTTCGCTAACAATGTAGACTGGCCTTTGAACGGGCAGGGTGCGCCCTTCTTTTGCCCTCTCGACCACTATGGCCGCACTGACCACCTGGGTGGTTGCGGCGACATAGAGGAGGAGGGGCTCGGCCGGATGAGGAGGTACAAGGATCGGGGGCGAGGCTAGCATAGACTTGAGCTTTGAGAGGGCCTCCTCGGCTTCGAGGGTCCATTCGAAGTGCTCCAATTTCTTCAAAAGGTGGTAGAGGGGCAACGCCTTTTCCCCGAGATGGGAGATAAAGCGGCTCAGGGCCGCCAGGCATCCTGTGACCCTCTTAACGCCTTTGAGGTCTCGAATGGGCCCCATCTTGACGATCGCCGAGATCTTCTCCGGGTTGGCCTCGATGCCGCGCTGAGAGACTATGTACCCTAAGAGCATGCCTCGGGGGACGCCGAAGACACACTTCTCGGGGTTCAGCTTGATGCTCTTCGCCCGGAGGCATTTGAACTTGGCATCGAGGTCAGAGACGAGACCCTCAACTTTTTTGGTCTTGACCACGATGTCGTCCACATAGGCCTCGACCGTCGAGCCAATGTGTTCTCCATAAACGTGGAGCATGCACCCCTGGTACGTTGCCCTGGCGTTTCGAAGGCCGAAGGGCATAGTAATATAGCAGTACATGCCGAAGGGGGTGATAAAGGAAGTCACGAGCTGGTCGAACTCCTTCATCCAGATCTGATGGTAGCCAAAATAGGCGTCGAGAAAGGAGAGGGTCTCGCATCCCGCCGTCGAGTCAACGATTTGATCGATGCGTGGCAAAGGAAATGGGACTTTAGGACATGCTTTATTCAAGCCGGTGTAATCTACACACATCCTATATTTCCCATTTTTCTTTTTGACTATTACAGGGTTAGCTAACCACTCGGGATGGTGGACCTCCTTGATAAATCCGGCCGCCAAGAGCTTGTTGACTTCTTTCCCGATGATCCTGCGCTTCTCCTCATTGAAGCGGCACAGGCGTTGCTTCACTGGCTTAGACCCAGGGCGGATCTCCAAGGCATGCTCGGCGACTTCCCTCAGTATGCCCGGCATATCTGAGGGACTCCACGTAAACATGTCGGTGTTCACGCGAAGAAAGTCAATGAGCACTGCTTCCTATTTGGCGTCGAGGGAGGCGCTGATGAGCAGCACCTTCCCCTCGGAGCAACTCGGGTGGAGGGTGATCTTCTTCATGTCCTCGGCAGGCTCGAAGCTGCCGGCATGTCGCTTGGGTTCGGGGATCTCGTCGGCGAGGGCCTCGAGAGTGGCTGCAAGCATTGCCGTCTCCTTGAGGGCTTCCGTGTGTTCGACACACTCGACATCGCAGTCGTATGCGTGCTCAAAGGAGGGGCCAACGGTGATGATGCCATTGGGGCCCGGCATCTTGAGCTTGAGGTAGGTGTAGTTGGGAACTGCCATGAACTTGGCATAGCCCGGTCGCCCAATGATCGCTTGGTATGTGCCTCGGAACGGGACTACCTCGAACGTGAGGGTCTCCTTTCGGAAGTTCGAGGGAGTACCGAAATACACCGGTAAGTCGATGCACCCGATGGGAATAGCCTTCTTGCCTGGCACGACGCCGTGGAAGCCCCCAGTGCTGAGCTTCAGCTTTTCCCTTGGGATTCCGAGGAGGTCGAGGGTCTCGGAGTAGATGATGTTGAGGCTGCTGCCTCCGTCCATCAAGACTTTGGAGAAGCGATTGTTGATGATGATAGGGTCAACAACAAGTGGGTAGAGCCCCGGGTTCGGGACATGGTTCGGATGGTCATCACGGTCGAACGTGATAGCCGTCTCGGACCAGTCCAAGAATCGAAGGATGGCGACTTGAGTGGAAAATACCTCCCGACGCTCCCTCTTACGCTGTCGAGGGGTGAGCCGGGCGGTAGGTCCCCCGTAGATCATGAAGCAGTCCTGCACCTCGGGGAACCCATCATTCTTGTCGTCATTCTTGTCGTCGGGCTCTTCCTTTTCCTCTTCCTTCCCTCGAACCATACCCCCGAAATGCCTTTTGATCATCCGGCAATTTTCGAGGGTGTGATTGGCCTGGCCCTTGTGATATGGGCATGATTTCTTAAGCATCTCATCGAAGAGGCCCTTTTCGGGAGGGCCTCGAGGCTTCTTGCGCTCGACAGCCGCCACGAGGTCGTCGTCGGGGGCGTCTTCGCGCTTGCCTTGCGGGTTCTTCTTCTTCTTCTTGCCCCCTTTCTTGCCGCCCTGGTTCGAACCCTTGGGGTTGGCCGCCTTGGCCTACGTCTGGCCTTTGCTACCGTCGAAGAAGGCACCGACGGCCTCTTCTCCGGTGGCAAAGTTGGCCACGATGTCCATCAATTCGTCGGCGGTCTTTGGGGGGTGCGCCCGAGCTCCCGGACCAGTTCCTTGCAGGTGGTCCCGGCAATGAAAGCCAGGATCCCCTCTTCGTCGGTGACGTGGGGAAGCTCGGTGCGCTGCTTGGAGAAACGTCGAGTGAAGTCACGGAGAGATTCCTCGTGCTTCTGTTTGCAGCCTCGGAGTTCCCACCTGTTGCCCGAATGCACATAGGTGCCCTTGAAGTTCCCCTCGAAAACCATGACCAGGTCGGACCAGTCACAGATTTGGTTAGGGGGAAGCTCCTCGAGCCACCGTCGTGCGGTGTCAGAGAGAAAGAGTGGGAGTTGTCGAATGATGGCGCTGTCGTCGCGGGCCCCACCAAGCTGGCATGCCAGTTTGAAGTCGGCAAGCCAGAGCTCAGGCTTTGTCTCACCGTCGTATTTGATGAGACTTGTCAGGGGTCTGAAGGGGCTAGGCAGCGGCGTGCTGCGAATCACACGGCTGAAGACTCGAGGTCCCGGTGGATCCGGGGATTGACGTCGGCACTCGTCATTGTCGTAGCGTCCGCCCCGATGAGCGCTGTAGCCTCGCGCCTCGGCGTCACCGCACTTGCGTCTGCGGTGTTCGTTGATGTCGTGACGCGCATCGCGGGGCTTGCGGTTGTCACGAACACGATCGTGGTCCGGGACCACCCCCTTCGAGCAGGGGGAGTCTACCGGCTGGGTCGAGGCCTGTCTCTCATGCCACGAGGGTTCATGGTGTTGCCCTGAGGCCGCACCTCCATGCCTCAAGGCAGAGCTTTCGGCCTGCTGAATGGCGGCCACCTCGAGAATGCCCTTGATCTCCTATTGGACTCGTTGGGCTTCAGGATTCGAGGGGGCAGGCATGTTGCGGAGAAGCATGGTCGCTGCGACGACATTCTGGCTTGCTTGATTGAAGGCGGGACGTGCCACCGCATCCGCGCCCACAATCTGCTGCTGTACTTGCCGCGCTCGGGCCCGAGCCCCTCCGCCCGGGGGATTCTGATTGTCTTGCTCGAGGGCATGCTCGAGCTGACGCAGTCGCTCTTTGTCTTCATCGAGCTTGGCTCGAAGCTCCCGGAGCTGCGCGAGCTGGGTGACGCGAGCGTCCTGCGAATCGCCCAGATCGCTGATCGCGGCAGGGGGTCCTTCCTCCTGTCCCGCCAGGAGGAGGGGCCCAACTGTTGCGACCGGTGGTGTGGACGCCTCTGCGGGACCGGCGTCGTCGTTGTCCGACGCGGCGACTATGTCGACGTGGAAACACTCTCATGTGGGGTCATAGTAGCTAGAGTCGTAGTTAGAGTCGGAGTAGAGCGGGCAAGGCACAATGGTCCACCCAAATTGTTCCACCTCCAGCCACCTTCGAAGCGTGCGAGGGCGTGCGCCACGTGGGTGAGGGTTAATCGGTCGTTCGGGGGCCAGTACCGGTTCCTCCCGGTTCCCTACTGCGCGTGGGGGGTCTGGTCCGTTCCCTGTCCGCTCCGAAACCCGAGCGCACGATAGTGGGGTATGTCGAAGCGGCATTGTCGAGCCCAAATGGCAATGCCGGCCGGGCGGCAAACTGCTCATGGGGCAAGAGAGCCGTAGACGTGAAGGGAGCGTTAGCCTGCGGAGAAGCGTTCAACCCGGGCGAGCGCTGCCCCACGTCGGGCCTTACGCGTAGTCGCGGGAGCCTCTGGGCCAGAGAGCTCAAGTCGTCCATCGAAGACGAGGAAGGTGTGACGACCGTGGTCGCACGGCGGCGCCGCCCGCCCTGCGATCCACGTCTCCTTGATTGGGAAGCGTGGTGATGAGGACGACGCAGGGCTCCTCGTGGAGTCCCTGAAGTGCCCCCGCTCGGGTGGCCGATTGAGAGCAGGACCATGTCATGGCTCGTGCCGAGCGACATGAACTCCAGACTCCCGAACCAGATCACTGAGCCAAAAGGAAGCGATGATACAAGGTCCGCCATCCGAACGATGTGGTTTGACACACAGGCCCCTACCTGGCGCGCCAACTGTCGGCGTTGGGAACCCGAGGGTGTCCTAAACCAACGAGTAATCATGTGTGTGTAACCTGTCCGGATGGGTGATGCAAGAAGGACACAACGATTTATCCTGGTTTGGGCAAAGAAGGCCCTACGTCCAGCGGGGGGAGAAGATTTGTATTATCTTGCACCTAAGTGCTTGTACAGGGGCGAATACAAGCGAAAGAGAGAATTCGAGGGGGGTCGAGTGTCTATCGAAAGAGCTACTCAGTCTAGGAGTCTGCCTAGGCGTGTGTTCGATCGTTCGAGAGATCATTGTCCAGAGTTGGTTCTCCGTTGTCCCTATTGGGTCTCCTGGCGTCCCCTTTTATAGGCCAAGGGGAGGCACAGGGCTACAAATATCCTGGTTCGATGACGCGGTGATGATGTTGCGGGTCGTGGAGGTCAACCCGAGGCCTCTGCAAGGACGTGCGCTGAGCATGGCTCGTTCTGTAGCGGCGTGGCTCAGAGTTGACAGCAGTCCTTCAGAGTCATGGTTGCTGACCGACGAAAGACGTGATCCCCTGTAGAGGACGTGCGAGTTCCTGTTGGGGTCGTATCGGGAGTTGTTGGCGCAGCTTCCAAAGTTGATGAAGGTTGACCGGAGGGCGTCGATGCGTACTCGAGGTCCGATCGAGGGGTAGCCTCGAGCGTAGTGGTTGAGCAGATAAGATTGAATTGAGGGAATCCGATGTCGGTCGTTTGTCGCGTAGCGTGTCGAAGGGGGCCTCGAGCTGTCTAACAGCACTGGGTATGGTGTAATAGTGCCATGCAGACCGATGCACGTCCTCAGTATGGGTAGTAAAGCGGGATTCGACCGCCGTACGGACCACTGTGCGGACAATGTGGCCATATGATTTGACGAGTTTAGGTAGTTTTGTATTAAATGCGCTACTGGACGCACCGGGAGTTGGTCGATCGAGGGGGGCTCGATCCTCGAAGTATCGAGACCCCCGTCCCGTCGGGGACCTCGACACTTAACGCGGGATCCTCCCATCTCGAGCGATCATCAGCCGGTGACGTTAGCATCTTGTCGAGGGTCAGATGGTAACGCCAGTGATTCTGTCGAGGGTTGCAGCTGTACTCTGTTGTGGGCCGACCCAGTGTGTATTTGCCGATGGGCCCGGTGGGTCGAGGAGGTACGGCCTGGTCACGTGAGATTAATCTGAGGGCAAGCTCGGGGTTCGACCGAAATTAAGGAAGGTTTAGGGTATCCCTTCTCTCGGTAACCGACAAGTGTTGATGGTGCAGTGCTAGCCCCCAAGCCCAAGTTAGCAGAGGGCTCGAGGAGGTCCCTTGAGAAGACGTCTTGCGGGACGGTGCCTCGAGTAGACGCAATTTTAGCGAGCTCATCCATGGATTCGTTGTAGTGTCGAGCAATGTGGTTGAGCTTGAGTCCATGGAACTTATCATCTAGCTTGCATACCTCATTGTAGTGGGCCTCCATCTTAGGGTCATGGCAGCTCGAGGCCTTCATTACCTGGTCGATGATGAGTTGCGAGTCGCTTCGAATGTCAAGGTGTAGAACCCCGAGCTCGAGGGTGATTTGTAGACCATTGACAAGGGCCTCATACTCCGCGACGTTGTTGGAGGCGGCGAAGTGGATGTGAATGATGTAGCGCATGTGGACTCCGAGGGGTGAGATGAAGAGCAAGCCCGCGCCTGCTCCTGTCTTCATGAGTGACCCGTCGAAGTACATTGTCCATAGCTCGGCTTGAATCTACGTCGACAGACACTGGGTGTCGGTCCACTCGGCGATGAAGTCCGCCAGCACCTGAGACTTGATTGCTTTGCATGGCGCGTAGGTGATAGTCTCACCCATGAGCTCGACCGACCACTTAGCGATCCTTCCCGCGACCCCTTGGTTTTGGATGATCTCCCCCAGGGGAAAGGATGAAACCATAGTGACCGGGTGGCTGAGGAAATAGTGCTGGAGCTTGCGGCACGTGAGCACGATGGCATAGAGCAGCTTCTGGATTTGTGGGTAACGGAACTTCATTTCTGAGAGCACCTCACTGATGAAGTAAACCGGCCATTGGACGGGCAGTGCGTGCCTTTCCTCCTGCCTCTCGACCACTATGGCCGCGCTGACCACCTGGGTGGTTGCGGTGACATAGAGGAGAAGTGGCTCGGCTTGTTCTGACGGCATGGCAGGTCGAGGTGGTACGAGAATCGGGGGGAGTTCAGCATATTTTTGAGCTTATCGAGGGCCTCCTCGGCCTCGATGGTCCACACAAAGTGCTCGGATTTCTTCAGGAGTAGGTACAGCGGCAGGGCCTTTTCTCCCAGGAACGAGATGAAGTGACTGAGGGCCACGAGGCAGCCCATGACTTTCTGTATGCCCTTTAGGTCTTGAATCAGCGCCATCTTGGTGATAGCCATGATCTTCTCGGGGTTGGCCTCGATACCGCGCTGAGAGACGATGTCCTAAGAGCATGCCTCGAGGCATGCCAAAGACACATTTCTTAGGGTTGAGCTTGATGGTTTTGGCTCGAAGGCACTCGAATGCGATCTTGAGGTCCTCGATGAGGTTGTCGACCTTTTTTGATTTGACTATAATCTCGTCGACGTAGGCCTCGACTGTGTTCCCTATGTGCTCGCTAAAAACATGAAGCATGCATCGCTGGTATGTTGCCCCGGTGTTTCGAAGGCCGAAGGGCATGGTAACATAGCAGTACATGCCAAAAGGGGTGATAAAGGAGGTCGCGAGCTAGTCGGACTCCTTCATCTTGATTTGATGGTAACCAGAATAAGAATCAAGAAAAGAGGGAGTTTCACATCCCGCAGTGGAGTCAACAATTTGATCAATGCGTGGCAAAGGAAATGGAACTTTGGGGCATGCTTTATTTAAACTAGTATAATTAACACACATCCTCATTTTTCCATTCTTTTTCTTAACTAGTACAGGATTGGCTAACCACTCGGGATGATGAACCTCCATGATGAAACCGGACGCTAGAAGCTTGTGCACCTCCTCGCTGATGATCCTGTGCTTCTCTTCGTCGAAGCATTGCAGGCATTGCTTCACTGGTCTAGACCCGGCCCGGATCTCCAAGGCGTGCTCGGTGACTTCCCTCGGTATGCCCGGCATGTCCGAGGGACTCCATGCAAACATATCAGCATTCGTGCAGAGAAAGTCGACGAGCACTGCTTCCTATTTGCTATCGAGGGTGGCACTGATCGTCAGTGCCTTCTCGCCGGAGCCGCTCGGGTCGAGAGGGATCTTCTTGGTGTCTTTTGCGGGCTTGAAGCTGCCTGCGTGGCGCTTGGTCTCGGGGGCCTCAACAGCGAGGCCCTCGAGGGTCAAGGCCAGCCTGGTGGACTCCTCGACGGCCTCTCCATTCTTGATGTACTCAAAGTCGCAGTCGTATGCGTGCTCGTAGGAGGAGCCGATGGTGATGACGCCCTTGGGTCCCAGCATCTTGAGCTTGAGGTACGTGTAGTTGGGGATTGCCATGAACTGCACATATCTGGGTCGACCGATGATGGCATGGTACCTACCGTGGAACCTAACCACCTCAAAGGTGAGGATCTCCTTTGTGAAGTTCGTGGGGGTGCCGAAGTAGACGGGGAGGTCAATGCGACCAATGGGCAGGGCCTTCTTCCCTGGCACAACTCCATGGAAACCCCCGATGCTGGGCCATAGCTATGATCTCTTGACCCCCAGGAGGTCGAGGGTCTCAAGGTAGATGATGTTGAGGCTGCTGCCCCAGTCCATGAGGACCTTGAAGAGGTGGGTGTTGATGATGATCGAGTCGATGACGAGTGGGTAGACTCCTAGGTTGACGACGCGATTCGGATGGTCATCACGGTCAAACATGATGGGAGCATTGGAGCAGTCGAGGTACTGGGATGTAGCAACCTAGATAGAGAAGACCTCTTGATGCTCTCTCTTGTGCTGTCTAGGTGTGAGCTGGGTCGAGGGGCCGTCATAGATCATGTATCAGTCGAAGACCTCAGGGAACTTGTCGTCCTTCTTGTCGCCACCCTTGTCACTGCCTTTGTCCATCTTCTGATCGTCCTTCTCGATTCGTAGAATCTTGTAGTAGTTTATGAGCATGCAGTAGTCCTCAAGGTTATGATTAGCCCCTCCCTTGTGGTACGGGCAAGGCTCCATTGGCATCTTATCAAAGATGGCCCCCTCAGAGGGACCTCGAGGCTTCTTGCGCTCAACTGCGATGATGGGATCGTCGTCCGTAGCCTCACGCTTGCCCTGCTGGTTCTTCTTCTTCTTATTGCCCTTCTTAGGGCCCTTGCTCGTGCCCTCGGTGTCGGTTGCCTACGCCTTCCCTTTGTCCTTCTCATTGCCGAAGAAGGCTCCGACTGCCTCCTCGCCGGCTGCGTAGTTGGCAACTATGTCCATCAGCTCGTCGACGGTCTTGGGGTGATTGCGTCCTAGCTCCTGTACCAACTCCTTGTAGGTGGTATCCGAGACGAACGCTAGGATGATGTCGTGGTCGGGGATGTGTGGGAGCTCGGTGCTTTGCTTGGAGAAGTATCGGGCGATGTCGTGTAAGGACTCCTCGGGCTGCTGCTTGTAGTTGCGGAGGTCCTAGGAATTGTCGAGGCGCATGTAGATCCCCTTGAAGTTTCCCTCGAAGACCCGAACCAGGTCAGCCCAGTTGCGGATCTGATCAGGAGGGAGTTCCTTGAGCCACCTTCGAGCGGTGTCAGAGAGGAACAGGTGGAGTTGGTGGATGATGGCATGATCATCGCATGCCCTGCCCAGTTGGCAAGCTAGCCAAAAATTGGCCAACTAGAGCTCGGGCTTGGTTTCCCCATTGTACTTGACGACGCTCATGGGGGGCCAAAAGGGGTTCGGTAGCGGTGTGTTGTGGATTGCCCTGCTGAAGACTCGAGGGCCCGATGGCTCGGGGGCCCGACAGTCCTCGTTGTTGTCATAGCGTTCCCCTCGATGGGCGCTGTAGCCTCAATCTTCAGATTCCCCGCTCTTGCGCCATCGGTCCTCGATGATGTCATAGCATGCGTCTTGGGCTTCACGGTTGTCGACGATGCGGTCTCAGATGGCTATCACCTTCTTTGCTCGGGGGGCAGCTTCCTGATGAACCGAGACCTCCCTCTCATCACGGGAGGGCTCGACAGGTTGCTCCAAGGCCATCCCTTGACGTCTCGAGGCCAAGCTCTCGGCCTGCTGTGCAGCCGTGACCTTGAGGAGTCCCTCAACCTCATCCTGTATTCGCCGAGCTTGAGGGTTCAATGGCGCGGGCATGTTACAAAGAAGCATGGTGGCCGTGATGATGTTCTGACTAGCTCAGGGGAAATGATTGATGATGGGGTGCTTGGGTCTCCTGTCTTCAATGATCTGTCGGTTGACCTCTCGGGCTCTAGCTTGGGCCCTTCCACCGGGCGGGGGTTGGCGCTCCTGCTCGAGGGTCCGCTTGAGCTAATGCAAGCGCTCCCGATCCTCGTTGAGCTTGTCTCGTATCTCCTAGATCTGCGCAAGCTAAGCATCTTGGTCATCCAGATGAGGGCGTTTGTCTTGGGGCGCAACTGGCGGCTGCTCCTTTGGTTCCGCCATGACAAGGGCCCTTCCGGCTGCGGCCGTGGCTACTGCCATGGCCGTCGGGTCGATGGTGTCGTCGCTCAACGCGACTCCACCCTCGATGTGAAAACACTCGTGGGTGGGGTCATAGTGGTCAGAGTCAGAGTCAGGGCTGCTAGAGTAGAAGATGGGGAACTGCCCGCGCCGCTCTTGCTCCGATAGACGTCGCATCGTGACGAGGGTGTACTACCTTGGGCCAGGTGCTCGTGAGAAACCAAGGTCCTCGGAGGCCGGTAGGACATCTGCTAGGCCCATGGTAGCACGCAAGAGAGCCCCTGGGCGGTCCTCATGCGCGCTCACATTGGAGCACATTGTGGCGGAGTTCATCTTGGCGGCGTTGTCCAGACCGAACGGGAACTGGAGGTGAGCTCCAAACAGCCCGTGCGGAATAGATTGGGAGGTGATGGTGCTGAGCGCGCCGGAGGGGCCTCTCTAGGCTCCCTCGACAAACACATCACGAAGGTAAAGTCGGGTTTTCCGTAGAGTCCCGCTGGCTCGTCCTCCGCTCCTGGACACGGGTCAGATTGGTCCCCAACCAGGGGCCCCTCATCGCCTACCAGGAGCAAGGGAAACACAGTGGGTGGCAACCCAGACATAGGTCGATGATGACGGTGATGGTTGCGCCTCCTCCTGGATGCGGAGGCATGGTGGCGAGACCGGTGTGCGGCCCCTCCTGAGTGTGGGGGCTCGCTGCGGCCTCCGCTCTGATCTCTGACCGAGAGCAGAGTCATGTCATAGCCGTGGCCGAGTGACATGAACTCCAGGCTCCCAAACCAGATCATCGTGGCTCGCAAAAGTGATGAAGCTGAGTCTGCCATCCAAAAATGTGGCGGGAAGTCATTGGTGACACACAGATCCCCTACCTGGCATGCCAACTGTTTGTGTTTCGACCCCGGGGGTCTAGCACCAACAAGTGAATATATACTGCGTGCTCCCTAATCCGGATGGTGATGCAAGAAGAACACATGAGGTTTATCCTGGTTCGGCCAATAGAAGGCCCTACGTCCGGCGGGGAAGGAGGGGGGAGAGTTTGTATTATCTTGCACCGAAGTGCTTGTACAGGGGTGAATACAAGCGTGCGAATGAGTGGGCTAGGACTTTAGCATTTTAGGCTCTGATCACTCTCTATGCCCTATGTTTTCTGGCTAAGTTTCATTGCCCCCCTAGACTAGGGCCTGGCACCCCCTTTTATAGGCAAAGGAGGGGCACAAGGGTACATGGATCTTAGGGCGGACGTGGCTGCTGACGTCGAGGAGGTGATGTCGATCATGTCGGTGTTGCTGTAGAGGGGTGCACCGGGCATGGCGTGTCCTGTAGAGACATGTTTGGAGTTGATGCAGCCATCCTTCTCGTGCGTAAGGTGACGCAGCTGATGGTCGGTGATAGACGGATGTCCAAATGTGGTCGTGCGGATCCCTGTAGACGTCACGTCAGAAATTGTTGGAGTGTTACCGGCGATGATAAAGTCCAGCTCGAGAGGTGGTCGAGGGGGATCAAGGCCCGAATGGATAAGGCCAAGCCCTAGGAAATGTGGTACAGATACTGGTAAATGTGCCTCGAGGAATCGCCTGATATTGGTAAATGTGCCTCGAGGGAGTGCCGAATGGGGCACAATGCATGGCATGGAGTTACAGTGTGGTACGACCCGCTAGATTTCTGGGTATGGGAGGTAAAAGTAAGATTTGACCGGTGTACTCGTAACTGTTACCGTCACTGTGGCCACGAGGTTAGGCGAGAGCAGGCAGAACGCATTAAATGCTCCTGGATTCGTACAGGAGGTAGGTATTCGAGGGGTGCGTCGCACTCAAGGGCTACCCGTTCGCTCGGGAGAATCTCCATCTCCGAGGGGTAGGTCGAGTGGCAGCCTCGAGTGATCCACTTTGCCTCAAGTGGGGTACGTCGGATAGGTAGCCGCCCGGACCACTGAGGCATGTTCGTGAGCCGACCCAGTATGACCTGGAATTTGTGTTTCTACGCTAGTCGAGGGCTGATGATACCGGGTTTGGCTTGTTGATGTCAGGGTTTAATCCCCTTAGTCGAGGGTTATGGGTACCCCTTTCTTAGGTACCCGACAGGTTTCAAGTTCGTCCTCTTCTTCTTCTTCTTGTATGACATGGACATTTTTGAGAGCTGGGCTTGAATCTCTTTCTGTATTTCTTGCTTCTATTTGATCACCGAAGATAGTTATAATGCCGTTAATTGCTGGCATTTTTATGCACAAGTATGAGTAGTTGATTATTGCTTCGAAGGCGTTTAAACTTCCTTTTCCAAAGATTGCATTGTATTGGTTGTGTATTTCGACTATGTCAAATGCGATTTGCTCTGTTCTTGCATTGTTGACTGTTCCAAATGAAAATGGCAGGACAATTCTACTGACAGAGTTTATTTTCTTTCTGCCAAAGCCAACTAATGGATGTTTGGCTCTCCCTAAAGTTTTCCTATCGATTTTCATTGCATCTATAGTTGATGTGAATATGATGTCAGTGGAGCTACCACCATCTACTAGAATCTTTGAGACTGCCCATCCTTCAATATTTTTTTCAATTACCATTGCATCCATGTGAGGGTAATCTTCCAACTTGAGGTCTTAATCTGAAAATGTGATTGGGAGGTGATACCATCTTGTTTTCTTGAATGGACCCTGTATTGCAATTGAGTTTACTCTTCTAAAATAGTTTCTTCTTTCATTTCTTGTGTCGAGTTCCATACTATTTCCTCTGGATATTGTCATGATTCTACCCTTGCTTGGGATGACTGCGTTCCCATTACTTGTTGATTCTGTGGGGGGATTGTTGGTATGTTGGCTTTGGTGGTTGCTATTTGCCACTGAATTTTCTAGTTGAAAATTTTGTTGCTGACTTTGGCCCCACTGATTTTGTGGACATATTGCTAGTGGTTGGCAGTTGTATATGGGTGGAGGTGGTGGCAACATCTGTTGAGGCTAAGTGATTGGCATGTAATTTATTCTTTGGGGAGCTAGATGGTTGACAACTTTTATTTAAGAAGTTGCCCTATTTTCTTCTTGCATTTCTTCGATGCTTTTCTATACTCTTGGACATTTTTGATGTGTGGCCAGCCCCTTTGCTATGTGTGATGCAGTACATTTCTTCAGGCTTCAAAATTTCCTTTCAAAGCCCCTGCTTTGATTGCTGTAATTTGCTCTTGGCTGACTGCTTTCTCTGTAATTTCTGTTTTGTTGAAAGTTTCTTTGGTTGTTTGAATGCTGGACTTCACTTGAGTTGTTGATATGATTCACTCTCTAGAATGGTCTTCGCTCAGTGTTTGTCATTCTTGTATGTTGAAAGTTGTTGTTTGTCCTTGGCATGTTTCTCTCTCCATTTTCTTCTTCTATTCTTTTCCTGTAGTCTTGGTCGGAAACACAATACTTCCTCATTTCTTCGTATAGTTTTTCCTCTATGGTTGGTCTTTCTCTTTTGAAGTGTGAAGAAAGTTGACCTGCTCACAACCCCTTGATTGCTGCAATGATGATGACTTCGTTTGGGATATTTGATATTTGTGTCTTTGTTTGTACAAATCTCTTGTAATATTGGCTGAGAGGTTCTTTTGGTTGTTGTTTGATGTTGAAGAGGTCATCACTTGTGAGTTCAATTCTTTGTAAGCCTTGAAAGTCTAGGAGTAAAGTTGTGCGAAGTTGATCCCAAGATTTGATTGATCTTGGTTTTAGCGAAGAGTACCAATGTTATGCGCTGATCCTCTTACTGCCATAATGAGACTTCGCTAATGTGTTTGCGTCACCTCGACTTGATGCAACTGCTGCTTCAAAGCTCATCAAAAATTGTCGTGGGTCCGACATGCCACTGTAAGTTGGAATGATGTTGAATTTGAAGCCCGCTGGCCACTTCGCTAACTGAATGTCAATTGAGAGAGACGATTCTGTGTTGATTGTTGCAATCTGATTTTGACTTTCCTTGCGTTAAAAGTTTTTACTTGCTGAATTTGGGTCTTGGATCATGACTTCGCTTTCATTCTCAATTTCTTCATTGATTTTTCTTATTTCGGCTTCTACTTCTTCAATTCTTTGTCTTAGGGACTTCTGTCTTGTTTTTGCTCTTGCCTCTTCTAGCTGCTTCTTTTTGATAATGAGTTGGTCTTCGAGTTCCTTGAGTCTTCTTTCTTTGTTTTGGACTTCTTCATTTTCTTGTCTACGTCTGTTTTCAGCTTCTGTTTCATCTTCTAGAGCTAAGTCTTTGTCTTGAATTGTGTTGTCATCAGCCAAAGCTGTCTTTTTGGTGGGTCTTCCCATTTTGTGTCCGTATGGTGGTCGTGGATGTCTTTGGTCACACAAATGGACGGTGCCAGATGTTAGGTGATGAAATCACATGAACAAAAAATAAGGTGAAAACAATGTGTCGATCGTAATTGTATTTCATTCTGTCCGAAAACTTACACCCCAGGAGGTATTTATAGACCCCCTTGCTTTGCTATTCAAGAAATTTTACAGAATTAGTCATAGCATCACTTATACATTTAGCTAGAGAACAAATCTGTAATATCATCATGCTGCTCAATAGTCTGTCCATTATTTTTCTTAAAACAAATCGAAACCCTCGCCAATGCTATAACACTCTTGTGTGCATTGCTTCTGCGATTACCAACAATGGTTCACTCAACTTTTATAGCTATTACCACATCTATCGATGCAAAATCAGTACCCAAAAACTAAAAGTTGTCTTACATGTAGTTCTGCAACATGGCATGGACTGCAGCCCATGCAAATGAAAATGAACCATAATATTCCTCAAAAAACAATGAACCATAATAATGATAAATTGATCAGCAATGCCCCATTAGCACAGACGAAGAGCACCGGACACCATGGTCCAGACAAAAAACATCAACATCGTCATTTGGTGCTCTCACGGTCCTGATAGCAGCCAGAGCACCCCATGAACCTACATACAGTACACAAATTCATCTAAATCATAAAGTATTTGTCGTTACCGAGGAAATGGGTACCCCAAAGCCCCAGGTTTACCGAATTAAACCCCGCAAAAATGATAACTCGACCCCTCCTGTGACCTCCCGCGTGAACGTACAAAGTCCCGCAGGCTGAGACACTTCGGGCCGACCCACGAACGACGACGGCCCAAAGCCAAAGCCTGCTCGAGAGGCTACC
>CM041635.1:47152409-47174327 GCA_023333625.1 Bothriochloa decipiens | reverse complement strand
CTGGTATGAGTTGACAAATGTGGTTTAATCGGGGTCCTTTGAGGGCATCCGACAGGGCTTTCTAAGTTATCTGGAACACATGCATGGCTAACAGAAGTCTTTGAGACAATGATAGGTGCGTGTGGGCCATATAATTTAGGAGGTTCTGCCACAGCCAGCTCAGCGTTCTGGTGTTTTCTCGCTTCTACGAGTCACATGTGCGCAGATGATATGGCTAGATTGCCACCACTGGCGAGAGGATCAGAGTAGAGCATGGTGGGTACAACTTTGTGCATAGCCAAGATAAGAGCCTTCCTCAGCTCACGCCGTATTATCGGAACAAGTGGTTCGATTGCCAGAACTAATAGTTTTACATTTGGGTCTGCAGTGACAAAGAAGTGCAGACTGCCGAGGACAGTGGGTTGCCGAAAGCTCATATTCTTGTTACTCAGCAGTCTATGTTTGCGGGGCAGCGCCAGGCAACCATTGGCCTATATGGCCCAGAGGATGATGCCACTGACGCCGCTTTTCGGGAGACCTGCAACCGCCAGAGCAGTCAGGACCTTATTGAGGAGATGGTGGCACTGAACAAGTGGCCGCTGAGCAGCGAAGTCCATTTTGCAAATATCGTGGAGAGGAAACAGTATCATGGGCCAAACATTTGGTTGACCAGACCTGTCAGGTTTCCGAATGATGCTGCCTTCGTTACTTAGGTGGAGAGGCGAGCCAGTGACATCTATGGGTTGTATATCACCCGAGAGCATATGGCGCGCCAACAACGCCATGGGGCTACATCGTGTCTGAATCATGCGCTTGATGCCATGGGTATTGTGTATTCGGATCACGTAGTTCGCAGTCAAAAGGGGAAGCAAGGTGTTGGCTCCACAAGCCAGGCCATGAATGCTACTGCCTAGCTGAGTCGTGGAAGCGGAGACACGCTGGAGGGCAGGCGATTGATTTAGAGCCCACGGATGTGCAGGTATGCCATGAATTAGCTAAAATTTCCTAGCCAAAACCCATTCGGGGGACCAAAAAGGTTCGATATGGTGATAGATGTGATTATGGCGCTGTTCACATCAAAACGGTAGCTAGAGTTTGTTGATTTGTCGACCTGTTTCTATTTTTTTCATGGTATTTTAGTGATTTAACACTATATTCGTGATCGTTTCAGGTTATTTCCAGTTCAGCCACCCTTTCAAAAGATATAACTAGGAGGAGGCCCTACCAACCCCTGCAACGTTCAGGCGGTGGATCTGGAGCTGAGCGAGATCAACTTCGGCGGCGGTCGATGTGCTCTGGTCCTGCACAACACTGATAGGGCACCTAGGGTGGACTCGAGCAAGCGGTAAAGGACCTCCACCATTTCGGGTGACGGTCTGGGTAGCCCTGCCAGCACCTCCACTTCCACCGATAGGCCCGCGGGTAAGTCTCGATTTTGTCCGGAGCGAATTCGAATGACAAAGGAGATGGCCGAGAACAAGCTATTCGGTCACGGTACCCTCTCCTTAGATGCCTCTGAGGGGGACTACGGTGAGATGAGGGTATATTCGGTTTCTTCGTCTTCAGACGAAGGGAGTCCTGGACGGGAGAAAGCTTATCGCCTTGCTCGTGCTTTAGGGGTCGATTTGGGTGCCATGCTGGTGGACAAAGTGGACTTTTGGCAGATTAGGGTTTTTCCACCACTGGAGGGCCTCAAGTTCACCAAAGCCTGCAGCCGTTCTTTCGCTACGCCCATCACTGAGCGTGACTTGCTTGGGGTTGAGGATGAGGAGATGCTTGCTGCTATCGACTACCACTCCATATCAGTTGGTATTTTCATGTTTTCAGATTCTAACACCCCCTATGTTTACTCTGATGCCTCTCTGTCTTGCTTATTCGGCTGTCCTTTATGCAGAGCTCGGTTCTGGTGCGGTCTCTGCATAAGCAAAGGCATGCCGATAGGGCCCTTCTGGTGAAGTGTGCGGAGGATGAGGAGAAAAGAGCTAAGGAGCTGGAGGAGAAACTGGTTGTCGAGACCCGGAAGCTAGAGTCAGAATCAAGGAGCCAAAAGGAGGTCGAAGAGGAATTAAAGACTGTCCAGTGGGAGGACAGGAAAAGCTGGCGGGAACTAAGTGCTGCCTTGCATGGGGCACTTAGAACTCTTGAGAAGAACCTGACTAGCTTGGGGGTTATTGCCAATCCTTCCTCTGTTGATGGTGCCCTTCTGACCACCGTGGAGTGGCTTTCATTTCAGCTAGAGTCTTTCGGCGATCTTATGGATTTGGGATGTGAGTTTGCTGGTCTTGAGTTGACTCACACCCTGATCAAGACCCCAAGGGACGCTGGATGCACTCACGCTAACGGGATTGAAGCTGGAAATCCGAAAGCCTTCTGGCAGATAGACGATGGCACCCACCAAGGTGCTATCAAGTTCTTTGATAGCTTCTGGCGCCCTGGAGGCTGGGACATAACTCTGTATCGGGCAGACCATTCGGATCCCGATCTGGTGAGATTCGAATAAATGGCTGCTTAGAGTCATGCTTTCGGTTTCTTTCTGCAATAACTTCTCACATTTGCTTTTGTTCTTGGTAGACCCCGGAGGAGAAAGCGGTGATAAAGGCAGCGGTGGCAGCGTTCATCCAAGCTTGAAATGAAAAAGAAGCTGCTTTCGATGCCCGTACTCCAGGCTCTACCCCTTCCCGCGATGATCCTCCTCCGAAAGCCACGCCCGGGACCTCCGAACATCCCCACTCCTCTGCAACTGAACCCCTGATGCTAATGTAGGAAATGTTCAATAGTGCTTGTCCTCTTGCCATGAACTTCTTTTGCATATGAACTAATTGCCATCATGCCAAACTGTTGGATGTAATGCTACTACTTTGAACTTAATGCTTTTTGGTTCGTGTAGGTTCCCTCGACAGAGCCTACGCAAGGCATTTATGAGGTGTACCCCCTTACTATCGACTGTGGGGGCTTTATCATTCAGAGCGATACTTGGTATCATCATCGCATTCGGCATTCGAGCTCTAGGCTATTAGGCTTTATTAAGTACCGATTAGATCGTGTTTTTCAGAAGCTAGGGCTTCCTCAGTATCCAGGGGATTTCAAGGACTTGAAGGCGGCGCACGGCGGTTTTGTCTTTGACATGATCGATTGGGATCAGGAGCCTTGGCATTACTTTTCGTTGTAATTATACTTGGTGCATTTCATTTAATATAAATGTGGCACACGTTCGGTATTCGTGGAAGCTTTCGTTGTTGTGCTGCTTGATATGCAAAACCGGGTAGGCCAGTTTTGTTTTAAAAAATGCCATCTCCCAACTTTTAAAGTCGAGGGACTAGTTCGACGACATCCCCACGGCATCTCTTGCAACCGAATAGGCTAGTTTAATTTAAAAATGCCGTCCCCCCAATTTTTAAACTCGAGGGGCTCATTCGGCGACAACCCCTCGGCATCTCTTGAAACCGAATAGGCTAGTTTAATTTAAAAACACTGTCCCCCAACTTTTAAAGTCGAGGGGCTCATTCGGCGAGAGCTCCTTGGCATCTCTTAAAACCAAATAGGCTAGTTTAATTTAAAAACGCCATCCCCCCAACTTTTAAAGTCAAGGGGCTAATTCGACGACAGCCCCATGGCATCTCTTGCAACCGAATAGGCTAGTTTAATTTAAAAATGTTGTCCCCCCAACTTTTAAAGTTGAGGGGCTCATTCAGTGACAACCCCTTGGCATCTCTTGAAATCAAATAGGCTAGTTTGGAGAGCCCCATTCCCTGCGTATGCCTTATTACATTATTCGCCATTCACATGCTTCCTAGATTACAAGTTTTGGCCACGGTCCGCGAATTACACCTTTTCTTGCGAAATGTTTGGCTAAAACTACAAAGTAGACAGGTACATCCACATGGTGACCTGGTGCCTTAGCTATAGTCTATGCATCTTGTGCATCCGAGGTTAGAAGGGCTTGAGAAAGCTAAAGTAGGTGTAGTTCCTTTCTCAACTATTGCACGTCCGACCTCGAATGAGCATAGGAATGCTAAGGTAGATGTGGTTCCTCAGTCATCTATTGCGCGGCCGACTTCGAAGGAGCTCAAGAATGCTGAGGCGGATGTGGCCCTTCAGTTATTTGTTGCTGAGAAGCCACAGCGGGTGGTGCGAACACGCGTGAGTGGTCTACAAGCAAGCACATCGAATCGGCAAGCTTGAGTCTTGGGGCAACTTTTAACCTCACTCATGCGAGTGTCAACCACAATACTAGCACCAGGTTCTGTAACTTAGCATGCCGAAACCCCGCCTCACTCTCTTAGTGGTGCACAGTGTGTGCTTGTTGCACTCAGTGCTCTCGATGCTTACTCCCACTCACCAACCGAATACTTGCTGACTCCTCGAGATGGTGCCCTGTATATGGCCCTCGCTCTCTGCACCCCCGAAAATCCTTTCCTGATACCTTCCATTTCTATTAGCCAAAACTCTACTGATTTCACAACGGTGAGGCTGCTCGAAGAGGCTAACCCTCGACCTATGAATGTTTCCGTTACTGATGCCAGGGTTGTCAGGATTGCTCGGTCTTATATAGTGGTTTTGAAGGGTGATGCACCTTTATTTTGGGTACGGGCGTGATCGTTTCCCATTGATTGCCCTGATTTGGTAGACGCAACATTGTTATACCTTTGTACTACTTTGATGATAAATAACATTGATTGCTGTAGATTATGCGCTATTTGCTGCGCATTTGATGCATCAAATCATACCTTTTTGGACTTCTTGTTTTATTAAGCCACTGGGCTTGAGGTTGCTTGCAACCTTAACCAAAATGCTATTGGCTGCCGAATATGCAAGGATGTCTGAATGGGACCCTAGCTTTCAACCGCAAATGATAGATATAAGGGGAAAATGAAAACTTAAATGATGTTTAGTAGTTACAATAGAGTGCCTCATTAAAAAACCTCACACCCATTTCTGGGTTTCCTCAATGAGGAAAAAGAGCACAACTCTTTGATTACAACCCCTCTTGGGGCAAATCGGCTCAAGGGTAGAATCGCCACAAGTTGTCGGCGTTCCATGTGTGCGTTGTTTCGGCTCCCTCTTCATTGGCGAGCTTGAAGACTCCTGGCTTGATTACCTTTGAGATGACAAAAGGCCCATACCATCACGACTGCAGCTTCCCCTGCTTATTAGCATGACGAATTAGCACCATGTCACCGAGATTGATGTTCTTGCATAGTACCTTTTGTCTCTCCATGCTCTTGTTTCTTGGTGGTATCGGTCAAGGTTCTCTGTAGCCTAGCATTTATGCAGTTCCATAGTTTCCAGCTTGACATACCGCTAGATGGGGGTTGTTGCAACTATTTCAGTTCTGAATGAGCCGAATTTGAGCTCTTCTGGCGTTATGGCTTCTTCGTCGAATAGCAGACGAAAGGGCGTGAACCCTATGGACCTTGTGTTGGATATCTTGTGGCCCCATACAGCTATTGTCATTTCGCTGGCCCATTTTCCTTTTTTGCAACCCTTGAGCAGCTTGGATACAGCTTGGAAGATTTCACCATTAGCCCTTTCGACTACTCCATTTGATTCAGGATGGTAAACTAAAGCGAATGCTAACTTGATGCCCAACTCAGCGCAAAACTGTCAGAATTGTGTTGAGTCAAATTGTTTACCGTTGTCGATGGTGATGTATGATGGGACCCTGAATCGACATACTATTCTCTGCCAGACGAAACTGACCAGATTTCCCGAAGTGATCTTGGCTAGAGCCTTTGCTTCTACCCACTTGGTGAAGTATTCTAGGGCAACCACTGCATACCTCAAGTTTCCAGGTGCGTGGGGTAAGGGACCAACTATGTCCATGCCCCATCTTTGCAGAGGCCACATTGGCATGATTGATGATGTTGGATTCGCCGGAGCGTTTTGCTTCTTTGAGAACATCTGACAAGCTTTGCAAGTTTTGATGATGTGCTTGGCATCTTCGGCTGCGTAAGGCCAGTAGAAACCTGGCCGCATAGCTCTGTGAGTGATTTCATGGGCCCCCCTTGGATGCCACACAATCCCGAATGTATCTTGTTCAGTAGCTGCTTGCCTTGTTCTCTGTTGATACATTTGAGCAGTGGGGCCACAACCCCTTCTTTGTACAGCTCACCGCGAATGATGGAATATGGTTTTTCTCTTGACTGCATCCGCTATAGATCATGCTTGCCTTCCAGCTCATAAGTGCCATTGAGAAAATCCATTATCGGTGCTCGCTAGTCCTCGCTTGCGATGATGTGCACTGGCATCGGCCTGTCCTCTTCATCTTTGATTGCCTTGATGGATAACGACTGGAAGAACACATCAGATGGCAAAGGCAAGCCCTACATTGTTGCTTTCGCTAGCTCATCTGCCTTCGTGTTTTCTGCTCTTGGGATGTGCTTCAAAGTGAAACCATCGAAATATTTCTCCATTCGGCGGACAGCTGCTAGATACTTGGACAGTTCCAGTTCTTTTTCCAAATATTCTTTTTCAATTTGGCAAACAATGACCTATGAGTCAGACTTGATGGTGCATCTGCGTACCCTAGGGATCTTAGCTTTCACAGTCCCAGCAACACCGCCTCATATTCGGCTGTGTTATTTGTCATGACAAACAGAAGTCTCGCTGCATATCTGGTTTTCAGACCCAAAGGCAGTGTGAGGATTGTGGATATTCTGGCCCCTACTAAGCACCAAGCTCCATCACAATGAGCCGTCCAGGTTGGTGGTTGGACCTGATGAGTGGTATTGTCAGCGGCTGGCGTCCAATCGGCTATGAAGTCTGCTATAACTTGTGACTTGATAGTGGATCTGTGCTGAAAGGTGATTCGATACGTGTTTAATTTGACGGCCCACTTGCCTATTCGGCCTATTGCTTCGGTGTTGCGAAACAAAGATTCCAATGGCTGGGCTAACAACACCTTGACATCATGCTCTTGGAAGTAATGCTTGAGTTTACGAGAGGCCATGACCACCACATAGGCTATCTTTTCCAGCTCCAAATAGTTTAGCTTGGCACCCGAAAGTGCTTCAGAGACGAAATATATCAGGAACTGTACCATTTTCCCCTAATTCTCTTTTTCTTCTACTAAAACCGCGCTGACGGCTACCAGCGATGCTGCTAGGTACAGAAGCAAGTCAACCTCGGTAGAAGGTTTGGACAACCTGGTAAGCCTTGTGAGATAAGTCTTTAAGCTCTCAAAAGCGGATTGTTGGTCCGGTCCCCATTCGAATTGGTCTGCTCTCTTGAGTACCCGAAAGAAAGGAAGACCTTTTTTGGCAGATCTCGATATGAATCGGCTGAGCACTGCTACCCTGCTGGTTAATCTCTGCACTTGCTTTTGGTTTGTTGGGGGCACCATATTGGTGATTGCCGCTATCTTTTCTGGGTTTGCCTCTATGCCTCTTGCCGATACCAGACATCCCAACACCTTGCACTTTCGAACACCGAAGATGCACTTGTCTGGATTAAGCCTAAGGTCGCTTCTCCTTAGGTTGGTGAAAGTCTCCTTGAGGTACTCTATATGGGTGCCCATTATATCGCTCTTGATGACAATATCGTCGACATAAGCAACTATATTCTTCTTCCTTTTTGATTCCCTAAAGACTTCATCTGTCATTCTTGAGAAAGTTGGGCCTGCGTTTCAGAGCCCTTCCGGCATTCTTTTGTAACAGAATGTGCCGTCGGGCGTTATGAAACTAGTTTTCTCCTCATCTTCGGGGTTTAGCCGGATCTAGTGATAACCAGAGAAACAATCCAGCAGGCTCATCATTTCGTAGCCAGCAGCGATATCGACTAACTTATCGATTCTTGGTAGTGGATATGGGTCCTTCGGGAAATGTTTGTTCAGATCGGTGAAATCGACACACATCCTCCACTTTTTGCTCTTCTTCTTGACCACGACCACATTTGCTAGCCATTCCAGGTATTGAACCAGTCTGATTACATCCGTGTCCAAGAGCCTTTGCACTTTGGCGGCTGCCACCTGCACCCATTCGTCTCCTAGGCTTGGCTGTCTTCGACATGTTGAGGTTGTGCTACGCCAACTGCCTGCTGACTCCCTGCAGGTCCCTGGTTGACCAAGTGAATACATCCTCGTTCTTTGACAGGAATCGAAGCATCTCCTTGCTTTCTGCTTCGGTTAGGCTTGCCCCCAAATGCACGCACCTGTCGGGTCTATCTTTGCAAAGAGGTACCCTGACAGAGTCTTCGGTTGCTAAAGCCCTTGGCTCTGTGGGTTTGACGGGTTCGGTGTCATCATTCGACTCACTTTCCAAATCTGGCTCTCCATTTTGTTGTCCACTGCCACCTCATTGACCATGCTATACCCCGGGATCGCCTTGCCCTCGATACGCCTGGCTGTTTGTTGATCCCCATGTACAGATATTGCCGAAAGACGAAGGTATCTTCATGCATAGATAGCTTTGTCGAATGACGGCGTCAAACTTGCTGATGATGCCTCGATCAAAGATGGTTGTATAGGGGTAATCAATGTCGACAATGTCGAACAAGATTTCCTCACTGCGCACCTTTGTGCCCTCACTGAAGGTAACTGTAAGCCTCTTTTTACCCAAGGCGTTGATTTTGTTTCCTCCGAACCCGAATAGGGCGTTCCCAGCGGGCTCTAGATTACGACGCTCGAGCTGCATCTAGTCGAAAGCCTTAGTAAATAGGATATCGGCTGAACTGCCATTGTCCAATAGTACATTGTGTAAGGTGTAATGGCAACATGAACTGTAATGACAAATGCGTCCGAATGCGGATAATCCCTGACTTGGAAATCACTTTCGTCAAATGATATCGGAACCATGGACCAGGATGGTCTATTTAGCAGAACCCTTGGTGAGACAGTAAGTACCCTCCTTTCATAGTCCTTCCTGGCCCTCTTGCTAGCGTGCTCGAGGTTGGATCCCCCGATGATCGCGAAAATGTTTCCTTTCGATTGGAGAATAGGGTTAACAATATGGACGTCCTGTGCTTGCTCCTGTTTTGCCTGTGGCTGCATCTGCTATGCCTGCTGGTGTTGTTCAACCGCTGGTGGCGACGAGACCACAGCCGAATTGGTGTGTGGTTGGTTTTGGCCGAATTGATGATAGTAATTGGTTGGCGGCAGCTGCCAAGTATACGGGTTCTGATAATACTGAATGGCTAGCGCCAATTGCGGCGTCTGATAATGATGCTGCAAGTAAGCCGAACCATGACTTGACGCTAGTGCCAGGCTGGTGTTATGGAACATATGCTTGCTAGACAGTGCGGTGCTTGCCGCTTCATCCTTCTCTTTCTGCTCCTTCACCATTTGGCCGTATCGGCATTCCTTTGATATGTGCCCAGCGTTTTCTCCACATACAAAACAATAAGGGACTCTCTGACCCTTTCCACGCCCTCTGCCTCGGCCCCCCGTGGAGGTCGCCCTCCTTTGCTATTCTGTTCGGGTGCACGAGTCTGACTATTCTGCGTGTGATTAGGAGCCGATTGGGTTGACTCATCCTGCACGTTATTGATGAATGGATGCGGGTTGTTGAATTTTAGTGCTACCGATTGTGTTTGCCTCGGGGTGTTCTGCTTAAAGTTGTTGCGCGCTGCTTTTTGGCGCTCCTTGTCTTCTTCGGATCTGGTGAACTTGCGCATTTGAGTGAACAACTCATTGACTGTTACGGGCGAATCGCGAGACAGCTGCTCTCCGCACGGCCCCATCTTGAGCCCCTCTATCACCACTGTGATGAAAACCTCATCCGCGACATTCGGTGTTTGCACTCTGAGCTGAATGAGCCTATCCAGATACTTGGATAACGGCTCATCATTCGGCTGGTGTAACTTGAGTAGGTCCCTTGTGCCCTTCTTCTCCGTCTAAAAACCCTAGAAGGTGTTCACCAATTTGGATTTGATATGATCCCATGACTGGATTGACAACGGCCGAAGCGACGTGTACCACTCATGAGCGACATCATCAACTGCCATGATAAATGACTTCGCCAACGTGCTAGCATCTCCTCTCGCCAAATGCACCGCTGCTTCGTAGCTTTCTATGAACTTTCTGGGGCTTGATTGCCCATCGAATATTGGCAACCTCGGCTTGTAACCGGGTGGCCATGGACATGATTTTAGTTCGACTGATAGTGGTGACAAAGTATCAATTGCGGGGAGATCAATGACCGGGTGGGGCGCTATTGGCTGATGTTGCTGCTGCGGCTGGGGTTCCTCTTCCGGTGCCACCTGCATAGCCTCTAGACTCTTTGCAACTTGCACTTAGTGGCCTCGGCCTGCCTAATCACTTCTTGCGCCTCGGCCAGCCACTTTCTTGCTGCAATCTGATAAGCCATGTGCTACCTTTCTTCCTCAAAGACCTGGATATCGGCTTCATACTCATCGAGTCTCCTTAGCAATACTGCGTGCTGCCTGAGTATTTCGTCTTGAACCTCATATGATTCACCGGCCCCTGCTCTTCCTCTTCTACTTTGACTTCATCATTATTAACTGGCTAGGGAACTGAATGGTGCCACTGCAGGGATGGGATCAGATGTGGGACCAACATCTGTGTTTGGACTGCCACCGTCGCCGTAGCCGCGTTCCCAGCTGGATCAGCCGACGTGCCAACCGTATCTGCCAGTTGAGCATTGTTCTTGGATGCTGCAGTCACATTTAGAAGTTTCATTACAGTGCGCGTCTTTGGCATGGTATGCTCGTGCACAACCACGGTGGGCGCCAATGTTGGTTTGCACGATAACTGACTTAAGAAGCACCTCCGGTCAGCCGAACGAGACCAGAGGAACCAAAATGATATGCATCGAAAACACGGTAAAACGCACAGTTACGCGCCCCTGAAATTAGGGAAACTGGTCTCTCCCTTTTCTTTATTGCACAGAGGCGCTATTTATACATCTCCGTAGTCTTTTACATGGCCGTTTTTCCCTCTCCACCTACCACTTATTCCTAGAATATGCCGGTGGCGAACGGTACATCGTCACGCCGCCCTACGATGCCCTGTCTCCTATCCGCCGACCGAACATGGCCCACCGACGTCATCTTTGTCGCTGGTCCCGGACCTAGCGACGTGCATCCGGTGTGGCGTGTACCTGCACTCAACCGTAAAAGTGAATCTCCTTCATCGTCGAATAGGAACCGAAATCTATCTGAAATGGCAACCAAAACTGAATGTGTCGGGGCAGAGTCCCGGTGCGATGCGTCTTGCCTCTGCTCGGTCAGACTTGCCTTTGGCCAACCGAAACGCCTTTCGGTTTTCGAGTTGCGTGGTTGAAACGAAACAATTTTCCCCTGGACGGCAGATGGCGACGCCCTCCGATATGTGGGGTTACCCACGCCGTGGCCATCCCCCAATAGATCTCGCATTGGGAGAGGAGATCTCGCATGCATGAATGGGGTGATGGCTTCTATATAGGCATCACGGGCTGATGATGATTTGGAGGAAGGGGAGCCAAAAATCACGTAGGAAGGTCGAGTGATCATCGGTGATTGGGAGTGGAGAAGCTAGGAAAACTGATTGCGTGCTTGCATGCTGTTGGGTACCTAGGAAAGGGGTACCCCAAACCCTCGATTAACCGGACTAATCCCCGAAATCAGCAAATGCAAACCCTTCATCGATATCCTTCACTATCGCTCGAAAGCCCACAGGCTAAGGCCTACTGGGCTGGCCCACAAACGGGCGTCGACAGCCCAAAGCCATAGCCTGCTCGACGGGCTACCACGCGGACCAACACTATACGCTTGAGGGTATGATTCGGGTGACCCCTCGAGGATGGAACTTTGCCCAAGCGAATGAGCCCGCCCTCGAGGACGGAACTTCACCCGTGTGAATACGCAGCCCTTGAGCACAGTATACCCCTTGGCTACCTACTCCCCGTACAGATCTAGGCGCATTCAATGCATTTTACCTGCTCCCGCCTAACTGTATGGTCATAATTACAGTAACAATTGCGAGTATGGCAGTCGAATCCTGCTTTTACCGCCCATACCCTAGAATCCTACGGATCGTACCTCACTGTTATGCCATACCGAGCACTGTGCCCCATCCAGCACCCCCTCGAGACGCGTAAGTCAGCACATTCCCCGTATTTCCCGGGATTCGGCCTTATCCGATGGGTCTCAACTCCCCTCGACTCGACCCCCTCGACTTGACTTGAGGCCTTGACCATCGTCCCTCGGCCCCGTCACGCTGACCCTCGAGTGGGACTTCAACAACTTCCGACGCGACGGCTGCAGGACCTCCCATGCCGACGTACACCTCTACAGAGGCACCGACATGATCGGCATCAACGTCATACGTCACCAACCACGTGAGCCCTAAAAACATGTACTCCTGTGCCCCTCCTTCGCCTATAAAAGGAGGCGCCAGGACTTTAGCAAGAAGAGAGATCCAGAGCATCATACGCTAAGGCTTTAGATCATAGAACAACACCATGAGACAGTGTGAAGTAGAGAGCTGAGCGCCCAAAGCGCTCGAGCTCCAGCTCATGCTTCTCACACCCGCTTGTATTCACCCCTGTACTAGCACTTCAGTGCAAGATAACACAAACTATCTCCCTCCTCCCCCTGCTAGACGTAGGGCCTTCTTTGCCCAAACCAGGATAAATCACCGTGTCCTTCTTGCATCACCCACCGGATTAAGGGAGCACGCAATTACGAATTTACTAGTTGGTGTTGACTCCCGGGGTCAAAACGCTGACACATGCAGATGGCCGGGCAGTGCTTGGGAGCGGATAGGTTTGGTGTCGTCGGGTGGACGGAAGCATTTGAGGTGTTTTAGTTGTAGAGATAGAGATTGGAAAAAACTCCATGCATGGTGTGTCACCTCCCTTTGGGCTTGGTTCAATAGATAGCCTTCTGGACAACTTGGACGTGTCAGTGTGTCACCAACTTGGACCGGGCTCGGCCAAGGTACGACCCAATTGAGAGTTGGGTCTGGCACACCACAAGAGGGGAGAATAATGGGTCATGTCGTGGTAGCCCAGTATTAGACGGTTTTTATTTTTAATTTTTTTTTAAAAAAATATATTTTTAATTTTTTGTTTCGAAATATGACAGAACTAGTCGCACACTGTTGACACCGTTTTTGACACGTGTCAATATGGGCCGAAAACTGTGCCGATCGGCAAGGGAGTGGTCCTTCTCCGGCATTGCTTCTGAATTACCGATGGATGATTGCCGATAAAGGACATGTTGATCTTGTATGTTACCGATGAGGCCAGAGGGCTGTTGCCGATGGAGAGAGAGGCATGGTTGCCGATGGAAAGCAAAGCTGAAGGACGTGGAAAGCAGGTTTGAGTCATTATCGATGGGTTGCCGATGGAATCTACAACAGTGAGGAGTGTGCCGATAGAGGTTTCATCATAGAGCAATGGATAAGGAAATTGGCAATATTTATGCCATTATTTTAATAGTCTATTTTTGAGTCCGACCTTGGTACGAGTCGTTATTTTTTATTCCTTAGAGATAAGACTTGTTTAGGTAATACTTTGTCATGTCTGTTTAGGACTCATAGTACCAGGGTATAAATATGTACCAAGAGACAATGAGAAAAAAGAGGACAATCAAATACAACAAACCTATTACTTTTATCTACTTTTCAAGCAATCTACTTTTCGACGACTTCGCCACCAGTATCTTTTCCTTTTCAACGAGTTCTTTCAAGAATCGGCGGGCTGCATCAACTTGATCTCCGGCGACCTTGCAGGTTCCGCGTCTACCGAGCACGATTCAGGCTTTGACGTCCGGGCGTATCGCTGTCGTCTCGTCTGATCTGTTCAACAGTTATCGAATATCGTCTGAGCTTTGATGTCTGGGCGTATCGCTGTCGTCTCGTTCGGATCTTATTCAAATTTATCATCCTTGTCGATTAACAGGTCAAATCGACTGGCACACTTTGATATCGAACCAGGGTATTAGCCCGGTGTGTTTGCAGATCTAACGCCTTTTTGCATCAACACATCTTTTGGCACGCTCGGTGGGACCAAATCAACAAATCTATCATGAAGAATACTACTGATATAACTCCAGAAAACATCATCGAGATATCAGAATCAGATCTCAAGGAGGATCAGAGGCAAGCCATGGAAAAAGCTATGGAGGATTACAGGCAGCTCTGCTTGAAGTCTTTCAGTGTGAATAGGGGAGGAGAAGTTATCCAGAAGCAAGATCTGCCGCTGCCTCGGCAGGTAACCTTTGACTCCAACCCTGGTAAATTACAGGGGATGGTTAATTCTGCATTAAATCAAGCTTTGATTAACCACTCCACCGTGCTGTCCAATACTGTCTACAATGCTGTTGTACAAACGTTAAGGGACGGACAAGCACCAGGGTATGTCGGGCCGGCATATCATCAGCCAGGATCGGCATCTACCAGTACTCCATCGGCAACTCCGGCCGTTGAGAGTATGGAAGCGCCTACTCTTTCAGCTATATCAGGACCATCCATCACTGGCGCCACGCCGATAGGATCAGATCTAACGTCTCAGGAGAGGCCTAGTACTCAGTTGAGCACAGATCTATCAGCATCGCCAATGTCAGGTCCTTCAGGTCAACATAGTCAAACTGCTGCCAATTGGTGGGGATACGGTATGCCCCTAGGTCCATCTATTGCCAATTCTGGACTGCCTCAAGTGCATGATGTAGCAGGGAAGGGTCCAATGACATCGGTTACTCCAATTTGGCCGGTGGCTCAAGCGCCGCATTATTCTACTGTACCTCCTGCTATATAGCCATTGTCAATGGGATTCTACGCACCTCCGCAACAGATATTTTATGCAAATCCATTGACTAATCCTCCACCAGTTCAACAGAGAGCTTCCACTGCAGAGCAGCCCGTAGTACCATTCATATCTCAGTCTGGGTTACCTGCAATTCAGGGCAATTATGCTGGCTATCATCTGTCTATACAAGAGCATCAATTGTCTACAAGCTGTCAGCCATCGGCAAGCTAGGTGCCGATGAGTTACAGTCTCAATTGGTCGGGGCAAGCGCCAACTCAGCAACCTGCTATTCAACTAAGCCACCAAGCAATAGGGACTCAACAGTATAGTCCACAGACAACTTTCTAGGAGCAAGCATCGGCAAAACAGACGATGAACTTTACTCCGCAGGTTGGTGCCGTGAATATACCGATTTATCCAAGCCAAGTGCCACAGGGGTATGTAGAAGCATATCAGCCAACACATCCGGTAGAGATCCAGCCAGTGCATCGGCAAGATCAGGATGCACTCTTGACTGATAGGATTGCAGAAGTGATGAAAGAGCAATTTGGGATTCAGCCCAAGGTCAATACTTACTCTTATCGGACTCCATACCCTTCATCTTATGACTCGATTCCTTTCCCGAATCGGTACAAGGTGCCAGATTTCACTAAGTTTTCTAGGCACAATGATACGTCAACAATGGAGCACATCAACCGATTCATCATCCAGTGCGGGGAAGCAGCTAACAGGGATGAATTGAGGGTTCGGTTATTTTCCTCATCATTGTCTGGATCGGCTTTTGCGTGGTTTATTTCGTTACCACCTAATTCTGTTATTACATGGGCCGATCTAGAGAAGCAATTTCACAAGTACTTCTTTGCTGGGGTACATGAAAAGAAGCTGACTGATTTGACAAAATTGAGACAACGTAGTGATGAGTCAGTAGAAAGTTTCGTACACAGGCTAAGAGATGTAAAGAATAAATGCTACAACTTAGTACTTGATGATCGGCAGTTAGCTGATTTAGCTCTTCAAGGGTTACTGCCGCACATCAGAGAAAAATATGGGTCACAAGAGTTTGAAAGTTTGAGTCATATTGTGCAAAGGATTTCTGATCAGGACACTAGGGTTTTTGAACCCAGGAAGAATTGGAATAAAAAGGTGTCCTTTGTAGAAGAAGCAGAAGATTCAGACTCTGATGACGAACCAATTATTGGTTTGGCTGAGTGGGTAAAGAATAAGAAGCCGATATCAGGTCCTTTCGGTCAGAAAGAGCCAGAAAAGTTTCTATTTGATAGCACCAAAGCCGATAGGATATTTGATCTTTTGCTCCAAGAGGGTCAAATTAAGCTATCTCCTCATCATGTGATTCCATCGGCAGAAGAATTGAAAAAGATTAGGTACTGCAAATGGCACAATGCTACCTCGCACAGTACCAATGATTGCAAGGTGTTTAGGCAACAGTTGCAGTCGGCTATCGAATCCGGGAAAATCAAATTTGATAATTCAAAAGCTCAGAAGCCGATGAAAATTGATCAATATCCGTTCCCTGCAAATATGGTGGAGGCTAAAGGCAAAACCAAAGTGTTAACATCGGAGGCTGCTAGAAGAAATGCATCGGTAGACCCTAAGAATCAAATAACTGTTGAGGACGTAAAGGGAAAGGAACCTGCTGATGGCGCTAAAGGGAAAAGAATTGTTAATGAAGGTAGTAGCTCCAGAAGACCTCTGAGGCCTGCTCCATATGGTGTTCGGTATCAGCAACAATGTGAGGATCGGTATCGGCAACAATGTGAGGATCGGTATCGGTAGCAACATCAAGAGTTACGTCGACATGAAGATCACTGGAATTGCACGTTTTTCATTCATTGCTGGGAAGAAGGCATTAAATTGCCCACTGCCGATACCTGCCCTGAATGTAATGGTTACTATTTAAATGATCGGGTAGAGAGACAACATCACTCTAGTTCGTCCGATGAAGTTGAGGGGCGGCGGTCAAGGACTTGGCTCGAGTCGAGGGGGTCGAGTCGAAGGGGTCGAGCCTCATCGGATAAGGTCGAATCCCGGGAAATGCGGGAAACGTGCTGATTTATGCGTCTCGAGGGGGTGTTGGATGGGGCACAGTGCTCGGCATGGTGCAACAGCGAAGTATGATCCGCGGGATTCCAGGGCATGGGTGGTAAAAGCAAGATTTGACCGCCACTCCCGCAACTGTTACCGTGAATGTGGCCATACGGTTAGGCGGGGATAGGTAAAACGCATTAAATGCGCCCGGATCCGTACGGGAGAGTCGGTAGCCGAGGGGTGCGCTGTCCTCGAGGGCTGCCCATTCGCGTGAACGAAGTTCCGTCCTCGAGGGCAGGCTCGTTCGGTAGCCCCTCGAGCAGGCTTTGGCTTTGGGCTGTCGTAGCCCATTCGTGGGTCAACCCAATATGCTTTAGCCTGCAGGCCTTCGAACGTTAATCGTGGGAGGTCACTGGAGGGTTCGTGTTGCCGATTTTGCGGGGTTTAGCCTGGTAAACCAAGGGTTTGGGTACCCATTTCTTGGGTAACGACAGTAGCCCCCGAGCCCCTGCGCGAGTGATGGCACTCGGGCAGGGGGTCAACAATTGGAAATGGGACATGATTCAGATCTTTCCATGGGGGGCGCGTGAATGACCCCCGCGGGGGTAGCCCCCGAGGCCTCATAGGAGTCGAAAGACTCCTGTGAGGGCTTCATTTGTCTTTGGTCGAGGGGTGCTTGTCCAGTCGGGGTACAGGCCTGAACTGGAGTCGCAGTGCTTTACCGAGGGGTGCGTCGGGACGCCGAGCCCCCGGGGGATTTTTGACCCTCTTTCGTCGAGGGGTGCCGGGCACAGTCGAGCTCCCGAGCCTTGTGCGGCTGGGGCGTTGCCGGCCTCGGCATTCATCTCACGAGTCCTTTCGATCGGACGTGAGGCGAGAAGCGTCGGACTACCCTCGATAGGGCGAGCCACGAAGTTCTCAGTGAGCTGGTAACGGGAAGATCCAAGTGAGAGCCCGTTCCTCGTTCAATAGAGGTCGGCTGGTGGCCCGAAGGCGGTCTCATTAGAGCAAAATGCATGGTCTTACGGATACCAATTCCATTCGATAGGTCTCAGCGGCTCGATGCCTCCCTTCGGGGGGATTCCATAAAGTCCGTAGCATTTCTCCTTGGATGTGTCCAAAGGGGTCTTGAGAGTTCATTCTCGAGCAAGGCCTCGTGTTGGCTCCCCCTTGGTCACCCCTGACTTGGGTGCTCGAGGGCGGCTGTCGAACCATGATCGTGGGGCCAGCCTTCGCTCCCTCGAGGCTTAGGGCCGGAGCCCGATTTTTTTGGTGCTCAGGGGCGGCCGTTGAGCCCTTACTCGAGGGCCGGCCTTCGCTCCCTCGAGACTTCGAGGTGGGGCCGGAGCCCACTTACCTTCTCCTGGAAGAGTTCACCGATAAGTGACGCTTATTTTTCTTACCGTTAGACGCGCCTTTTGAGGAGGAAGCCAAAACACGGCAGTGGAGATCGTGGTAGGCCCGAGCAATGGCTCTTTGCCAGAGGTGTGATGTGTGTATCCGGTCAAGGAGGGGGGAACGGTCAGGTAAGCGCATTAATTGCGGGAAGTTACCTTTTCCCTGCCGTCGGACTCTGCCCGTTGCTCTTCTCGGGTATAAATACGAAGGGGGACAGGCGCTGTTCGCCCCCACCTTTGCCATTCTCCCGAATTCCTGCTTTCCTGCGTGCATGAGGGTAGAAACTTAGAGCGAGAAGTCATGATTGGGAACCTTCCCGGTCGTCTATCCACCGAGGAGATTCGTGTCGTTGCCACCGCCGCGTCCACCGAGCGGATCTGTGCTGCCGCTGCTGCCATGGCCCCCATCCTCCAGCCCGCCAAACCCTGGCGCCCGTCGACCGTGACGCGGCAAAGGCTGAATGAGCTGGTGGGAGAAGTGTAACAACCCAAAAATTCGAACTACAAAATTTTTCGACAAAACCCTGAGTGATGTGGTGCGACATGTCATCATCTACCCCTTACATATGCATCAACCCTAGCATGTCATGCATGGCATTCATATGTTGCAAGTTAAATAACATCTCATAACAATGCTCTATGTTCGCTTGTTACATTTTAATGTTTCATTTGTTTAATCATCATGTTGCATTAAAAGAGTGAGTTGGATTTCTATTTGGTTTATGAGTTGGATAATAAAAATGAAAACATAATATTTATTTTGACAAATAAATATTAAGGGAATAATACCCTAGAAGTATTTGGGCCATGTATGCTCACTATTCTGTAACACAAAATAAGCACACCGTATATATATATATAAGTATATATATAAATATATTTGAAAATGAAAAAGAAAAAGAAAAGGAAAAAGAAAAGGAGGAGACAGGCCCGAGAAGCCCCGTCGACCCGGCCTGCGCGCGTTCGCCGGCACTCGCCGCTCGACCCTGCGCTCGTCGCTCGACCCCGCGCTCGCCGCTCGACCCCCTGCTCGCCGCTCGACCCCCTGCTCGCCGCTCGACCCCCCTGCTCGCCGCTCGACCCCGCGCTGTGCGGCCCAACCAGGCCGATGGCCCAGCAAGAGCTGCGCGCGTCCGCGCGCCGCACCGAGCCTCCGTTGCCGAGGAGTCGCTGACGATGGGGCCTCGAAGTGGAACCCACGTGTCATCGCGCCCGCTGAGGTCACCCGACCGGCCGTGCGTGCTCGCGTCAGCACTGTTCCCCGGCGTCGCTCCTAAGCAACCTCCCTCGACCGCTCGATCCGGTGTCGCCCCGCATCGACGCGCGCCCGCAAGCCACCTGGACCGACCAGCCCGCGTAAAGTTCCCACGGCCGCAGGCAATATTCTCTGCGCGCGCGCGCACCTGCGCTGTCGCCGCAGTGGAACGCTGCCGCCATAAAGAACTTCAACACCCAGCGTTACCTAGCCCCCTCTCACTGTTCTCTGGACCCAATTCGAACCCCAACTGCTGACTTGGACATCCCTTGACCGCTCGATCAAGCAAAGCTGTGATCGGCCGTCCGTCTGCTACCAACCACCGCGTTCGCCCTATAAAGCAAGCACCCCGGCACCCTAGGGTTCCCAGGCCACCGCCGCCGCTCTGGTGGAACCCCATTCCACCTTGCCAGCCTCGATTGGAGAAGAGCTGAAGGAAGGAGGAAGAAAGGAGTCGGGGAAGAAGAAGAAGCCGCCGCCGGAGTTGGGGAGGAAGACCGTCGACTCGGAGCCACCGCTGTTGCGTCGGGAGCAGGAAGGAGGAGCAGTACCGTGAGCCGGAGCCGCTTGGACTTGTACCGCACCTCCATCCTCTTCGACCGTCGGTGAGCACCGCCATCGCCGCCCTCTCGAACCCTCCGCCGTGCTGTTGGCCATGGCGCTCCGCCATGAGCGCGTAGGCCCGGGTCACTACCGACCTCACTGGACACACCCGCACGCACACACGAGACTAGCCGAGCCTCTTGGACCACGGCATCGGGAGGATGCCGGAACAGAAGTCGCCCAGTTCATCGCCGCGCGCCAAGCTCCGCCGTGGCGAGATCACCCAGCCGCCTTTCCGTTGAGCCTCGACCTCCGTTGTTTCCAGATCCACGCTCACCTTGATGAGACGGACCCCGTGCATACCCTAGCTCTGCGTTTGCCTCACCAGAGCATCGACCCGAACCACCTTGTCATCGACGTGTCAGTACGTTGCCGCTCCAGAACGCCGTCGTTCACCATCGTTCCTGCCACCATTGATCACCCTCGAGGAGCAGGAAGAAGCCGGGAAGCTCTGCCGTGACGAGCTGCATCGAGTGGGCAAGATGGAGACCGTGGACCCTCTCGGAGTGCCGTTGCCGTGCACCGAGGACCTGTCGAAGCTCCGCCGTGGGAGTTGCTGCCCGAGCGGACTCCGCCGTGTGTTTTGGTCACCGCCGGCACCTCGAGCAGATGTTGCGTGACTCCAACCGTCGCCATCGAGCCACCGTCTGCCGTTGAGCTCGACACGGAAGTGAAGCTGTCGCCCTGAAGCCCATCGACGTGACCGTCGTGAAGTCCCGAAACCGATGGGCGGGTTAATGGCACCGGAGATCCTTTGTGGCACCAGGAATCGAGGGTTCTTCCGCCGTCGATCGCCGAGGAGGAACTCAGCGTCCGAGCTGATCTTGTCCGAGACGGATCACGCGCTCGAGCTGACCCTCGAGTTTGACCCTTTGACAACCGACCCTCGAGTTCGACCCCTTCGACAACCGACCTCGAGTTCGACCCCTTCGAAGAACCGACCCTCGAGTTCGACCGTCGGAGGACAGACCCTCGAGTTTGACACCTCGACGCGTCGACCCTCGAGTTCTACACCTCGAGCACCGTCACCCTCGAGCCGCTGTCCGCCATAAAGCACGTCACCGGGACCAAGCCCCCGACTTGATGACCGCCTACGTGTTCGCCTTGGCGACCCGAGGACGATGCACGAGTTAGCGAAGTCTTGGAGCAGCCCTCGCCGGATGTTTAACCTCGCCATCACCGCCCGAGCTCCGCTGTGCGTACCCCTCGAGCGCATAACCCTCGAGACAATACCCTCGAGAGCGAGCACCGCTGTCGAAGCAGAGCAGTTT
This sequence comes from Bothriochloa decipiens, assembly GCA_023333625.1. Taxonomy (NCBI): domain Eukaryota; kingdom Viridiplantae; phylum Streptophyta; class Magnoliopsida; order Poales; family Poaceae; genus Bothriochloa; species Bothriochloa decipiens. Next base: position 47,153,092 of record CM041635.1, on the reverse strand, counting down.
TCCGTCTTAAAGCATACCCCCTCGAGATCTAACCCTCGAGACAGTACCCTCGAGACCGCATCCTCGCGATCGTGTTCTCGAGACAGTATCCTCGCGACAGTACCCCTCGAGTTCTAACCCTCGAGACAGTACCCTCGAGAGCGTAACCTTGAGACCGTAACCCCTCGAGCCCTTGTTCTTTTCAGAAAATGGTTAAATCTTTGAAAATTCATATCTAATTCATACGAGCTCAGAAAATTATGATCCACATATCCAAATTTTCTATAAATCGAGCCCTATCTATCTAGGCTATGTTTGAGTGTATTTGGATCTTCTATTTTGCATTCGTTCTTTGTGCTAATCTATAGGGGTCGCTTCCGCGACCGTTAAATCTTGTTACAGGCTCGAGCGAGGACAAGTCTAACGACAGTGACTACCAGGAGAAGTCCGACAGCTACGTCAGTGAAGGTGCCACACACCATCCAACCTCGTAGATCCCATTACGCATGGCAATTATAGTATGGCTAGTGCTTTAAATTCATGTTGCTATAATGCTATGCCTGTGCTAGGACTGCATGATAGAGTATTTATTTGATGAGCCCTACCTTGTTGCAAACTATCACCTGCTTACCCGCTGTTATGATAGCCACCTGCTTGTCTGCTATACTTATAATTTCTATACTTCACTCGCTTACATTTTGATG
>CM041635.1:47122362-47141178 GCA_023333625.1 Bothriochloa decipiens | reverse complement strand
CAAGGGGGAGTGGTTCGCCTCCCCGGTGGCGTCAGGAGTAAGGCGAGTCATCAGAGCGGGGTGCCTCAACTTCGTGTTGAAGACCGGGAGGTCGAAGGAGCCACGCGAGTATATCCCCATCGGGTTGATGTCCAACCACTCCCGGTGGGACGAGCAGTGGTTCTACCTTCGCAATGATGGTGGCTACCTCCCACCGTACACTGGGCGGCTTATCATCGAGCGTCCATTCAACTGGTCGCATGGTGTCACGGGAGATCATCAGCGTCGACTTCGTCCCCTCATCGCTGCGATGAAGACCCTTTGAGAGGCGAGCCTGACGGCGGGTGTGGTGGTCTCGGCCTTCCATAGTCTACGGGTGCTCTCTCTGATGGAGCGCCCACTGCGGTTGGACGAGATGCTCCCCTCGGCAGTGCCCGAGGTTCTCGAGAGGTGCCGGATGTCCGGCAAGAAGCCATCCGCCGCGGAAGTCATTGCGCGGGTAAAGGGGATGGTCGCGGGCTCATTCAGGGCGGAAGACGTCAATCGCCTCCCCATGTGGCCGGAGGAGGGTTGCCTTGACCTGGTGAGTGCCCCGACCCGTGCCTTTCGTATTTTCATTCCGCCCCCTTCTCTCGTCCCTATGACTAAACGTTTCTGTGTAGGGGCGAATCGACTACCGGAGATCGAGGCCCCCGCTGAGGGAGGATGCTCCCGACTGTCAGGTAAGATGCTTCACCACCCAGCAAGAAAAGCGGTGTAAGGACAAAGAGGAGAAGAAGAAGGCCAATAAGCTCTGAGAGTGCGAAAGGCTTGCGAGGCGCTGCGCTGAGCAGTGGCGCGACGGGCTCCCGGAGGAGGAGTCTCCCTCGTCCGAGGGAGATGAAGATGATGCTGACGATGACAGTGATGACGTCGAGGGGGTGGCGGGGCATCTCGAGCGCATCTTGTCGGGTTCATCCCATGCTGACCGCCCCTTGGTGCAGGAGGAGGCGGTGGAGGAGCGCGCCCCCCAGCCGGTGGCGTCGGCCTCGGAGCACCGGCGTGGGAAAAGGTGGGCCGACGCCTCGACTCGAGGGGGTTCACCCCCCTCCCGTTGTACTCGAGGCGGGACCCCACCCACTTCGACCCGGGAAACCTAGACCCGGTCATCGGCGCGGGCGGAGCAGAGCCATGCTCAGGAGACCCCGTCGGAGCAGGGAGGTGCGGCGACCCCACCGATGGCCCCGAGCAGCCTCAGCCCTGGGAAGAGCTCGGCTTCGAGAGGGGTCTCGAGATCTACTGGTGGTTCGAGGGGCACCCGAAGGGCCTCTATCCCCTTCAGGTAAGCATTGTTGATTCAATCCTTTTCCATTGCATCCTCCTTGCGCAGTTTGATAAGCTTTTTACCGTCCTGCTTCCCATCCAGGCCCAAGCGCCAAATCAAGGAGGCGTCTCTTGCGCCGGCTAAGCGGCTCAAGGTGGAAGTAGCTGCGAAGATGGAGGCCCCGGTCACAGGTGCGACATCGAGGCCCTTGGCTCTGTGGGAAGCCAAGTGGTTGTCCTCAGCCCTCGGAGCTATGGCGCGCGGTAGGCTGACGGGTTCCGCTCTTGCTGCAGGGTCGAGCATCTCGAGGGCCGCGACATGCGGCGACTCTGAGCTAGGGAGGATGCAAGAGGGAGGGAGCGCCTCCTTGACATCATCGTCCGTGGTCCTCAAGCTTGGCCCGGCGCCAGGGGGCGGAGCCCCGACGTCGGGAGCTTCCGCTCCTGGCCGACCGGAGGCCTCGATCCCCACACCTAAGGTGGGAGCCCCCGAGGGCCACGAGCCAGGAGAGGGGCTAGCCGTTGTCGACCTCGAGGGTGAGGAGACCACAGCCCTTCCCCCCTCGATGGGAGAGCGGAGACCCTGGCCGGCGGGGCTACGCGAGCTCGAGGCCCAGAGGAAGCAGGAGCAGGGGGCCCTGCAAGAAGCAGAGCTGCCATGGTCGCAGCGGGAGGGGGAGAAAGAGCCGCTGGAGCGGTAGGAAGAGGAGGAGAAAACTAGGGGCCAACCCCAGTATCAGCATGTGCAGCAGACACCGCCGGGGGATGCAGCGCCGCTGGACCCGTCGACGCAGCAGCCGCCGGACCCGTCGGCGCAGCAGCCGCCCAAGACATCAGAGACAGAGGGGACTTCCAGACTGCCCAAGCAACGGGTGTCCGTGATCACTCTAGACGAGCTGCTGGTCAAAGAAGAAACGGCGTCGAAGGCGTCGACGATCCTGCGGCTGCCGGGGATGCAGTCGGAGGAGGTCTCGGTACCGAACCCATCGGAAGATGCGTCGATGGTGGACCTGCCGGCACCACAGGACGTGGCATTGGGGGAAGTGATGGCCTCGACACCTCCGCTGCCTCCGAAGGCACCAGAAGCAGCGTCGAGCCAGCCGCCACAACCGTCGATGGAGCAGCCGGAGGAGACGGCGGCTTCTGGCCTGCTGAGGAGGTCGAATTTTGACCCTGGGCTGAGGGATGCCAGCGCTGCATCGGAGTTCCGCACCCCGGCGGAGTTGGCCATGCGTTATGGCATCCCACGCGATGTGGTGGACGAGATCGAGTCCTTGGCGCAAACCAAGGTCAAGACGGTCCATCCACATTGGGGCAAGGAGCGCATCATACTCGGGAACTTGGCGACTCCAGCGCTCCGGGGATCGAGATGGACGACCCGGCGGAGTTCAAGTGCTGGGAGGACGCCGAGCGGTCCTGGGCGTGGCTGCAGCACTTGCTAAAGCTGGGCGTCGAGCTCACCGAAGGCCTCGACCGGAACCTCGCGGTGAGTCCCTGTGTAGACCATATGCAGTTTTTTGAGTTCTTTCGTATGAAATACCTTAACCCTCGATTTCCTATCCCCAGGAGGTGCGGAGGCGTTCCTACTCCAAGTCAGACTTCCTCCACGAAACGCACAACAGCTGAGAGGAAGTGCTTCACCAACTTGAAACCGGTCGCTCCACGCAGGGCAGGCTGGCCGAGATCGAGGAGGAGCTGAAGTGGACCAGGGGAGGCCGCCAAAGCCAAGGAGGAGGCCGCTCGGGCGAAGGAGGACACCGAGGCTTCTTGAGGGAAAGCCGCCCAACTCAAGGAGGAGCTTAGGCGTGCCAAGGAGGAAGCTGACACGGCCAAGGCCGAAATGGAGAGGGCCAAGGGTGAGAGCATCCGAGCCTAGGAGCGCATCGAGCTACTCGTGGGGGAGGCTCAAGGCTCCATGGAGCGCATCCGCTCGCTCGAGGCCAATCTCGCTGAAGTCTCCACGGCGCGTAACACCCTCTCTGCCTTGGTCTAGGAGGAGAAGAACCAAGCCACTAGCCTAGAAACCCGGCTCGAGGCGATGAAGGCTACCCTCCAAGAGAAGGAGCAGGCCATCATCTTGGCTAGTGGCGCCCTCGAGACCCTCCGCTGCGAGAAGACGGAGGTGACCCGGGCCTTCAAGGAGGCCCAGCGGGAGCGAGACGAGGCTCGGGGGGAGCGTGACGCCGTGCTAGGGGATTGCCGCACCCTCGAGACTTGCTGTGCTGGTGAGTTCCTTGAAGAGATTTTGATCTCTTTTTTTATGGTTTGTCTAACTCTTGTTTTGTGTTTCAGGCCTCGAGTCCAAGCTGCTCGCTACCCAAACCGCCACCACGGCGCTGCAGGAGAGCCTCGCAGCGGAGGGGGCGCTTCTCGGCCGGCTCCGGGTTGCCCTCGACAGGCTCTGCGCCTACTGGGAGGTTGGAACCATCGAGGGTGCTGAAGAAGACATCTCGGGTGCCGTGCTCGTCGACCGGATCTACTACCTCAACGCCACCCTTCGTGATCGCGTGTGGGAGGCGCTTCACACCGGCGTGAAGCGGGCGCTGGCAGTGGTCTCCTCTGACTTCGTCTTCGACATGGACGTGGTCGCCCAAGGCTTCATTCCTGATATCTCGAAGACCGACGCCGAGAATGAGGAGCGATGCCGAGGGCTCATCAATGACGCCGAGAGGTCGGGGGGAGCGCTAGCGAAGTTGTTCGAGGAGGAAGTCCTCCTCCCCACGGATAAAGGGTATAGCGTCGAGGAGGGCGGCGACAGAGCGGGCCTGTAGGGCAAGGCTGGGCGAAGATGCCCATGTAATAAGTTAGTTTTTTGTAACTTATATTCAATGTGGCTTCGAAAGCCTTTTTGAACATTAATGCATCTATCGTAATGCAATTTGTCGTTTTACTTTCGAGCCTTCTCTGCTTTCTTTCACCTAGACTTTGCTTTTTTGACTAAGTTTTTGACGCATGCTCGTATCCTTCGAGGGGGAGCGAGTGGAGGTACCGTAGCCTGGAGGCGTAGGAGAGCTCCCAGCTCGACAGCCCTCGACCCTCTAGGGAGTTCGAGGCGTTTTCTACTTAGTCTCGAAGCGTATCGAGGCGTGAGAAAGAAGAGGCGCTCGAGTTCTGATCACCTGACTTTTCCTTTTTGACTAAGTGTTCGACGCAGGCTGGTATCCCTTGAGGGGGAGCGAGTGGAGGTACCATAGCCCGGAGGCGTAGGAGAGCTCTGGCTCGACAGCCCTCGACCCCTAGGGAGTTTGAGGCATTTTCAACTTAATTGCGAAGCGAAAGGAGACGCTCGAAAAAATCATTCGCGTTTTTAGGAACTTAGGGGGTCCCCCCCGTTAACCCCCGAGGGAGGTTCGACTCTAGCGAGACAGGGTCGAGGCTACCTCTTGCATGTACAATAACAAGTTTGAACTTATAATCGAAAGTACTCCTTATATTTGCCATGCGAAAATGTACAAAACATGCGAGAATGTACGAGGACATTGGTGCCCTAAGGGTAGAAACGACGTAGTTGTTCGATGTTCCATGCGTTGGTGAGGATTTCACCTTTGTCGTTAGCGAGCTTGTATGTCCCGGGCTTTAGCACCTCAGCTACGGCGTATGGGCCTTCCCATGGCGGGGTCAGCTTGTGACGTCCTTTGTTGCTCTGTCGTCGACGCAGGATGAGGTCTCCAACTTGGAAGCCCCTCGGGCGCACATGCTTGTCGTGGTAGCATCGACATTTCTGCTGATACCTCGCAGAGTGAATTAGTGCCATGTCTCGAGCCTCCTCGAGCTGGTCGACGGCATTTACGAGGGCTTCTTCGTTGCTTTGCTCGTTGTACACCTTTAGTCGAGGGGAACCATACTCAAGGTCAGTGGGGAGGACGGCCTCGGACCCATAGACCAAGAAGAATGGGGTGAACCTCGTGGCTCGACTAGGTGTTGTCCTTAAGCTCCATAGGACCGAAGGCAGCTCCGCGGCCCATTTTTTCCGTGCTTGCTGAGGCGGTTGAGGATCCTTGGCTTGAGGCCCTGCAAAATCATGCCTTTGGCGCGCTCAACCTGGCCGTTAGTTCGAGAATGTGCAACCGCGGACCAATTCACACGGATGTGATGGCGATCGCAGAAATCCAAGAACTTCTTGCCAGTGAACTGCGTGCCGTTGTCAGTGATGATGATGTTCGAGACCCCGAAACGATGGATAATGTCGGTGAAGAACTCAACCGCCCGCTCGGAGCGGATGTTGCTGATAGGCCGGGCCTCGATCCACTTGGTAAACTTGTCGATGGCAACGAGCAGGTACGTGTACCATTTGGTTGTCCTCTTGAGAGGCCCCACGAGATCGAGCCCCCAGACCACGAATGGCCAGGTGATGGGGATCATTTGTAGGGCATGAGCTGGGAGGTGCGTCTGCTTGGCGTAAAATTGACACCCTTTGCACGAGCGGACAATGTTTGTGGCGTCAGAAACGACGGTCAGCCAATAGAAACCCTGTCGGAAGGCATTGCCTACGAGGGTCCTTGGCGCTACGTGATGGCCGCAGGCCCCCGAGTGTATGTCCTCGAGGAGCCTCCTGTCTTCTTCGATAGTAATGCAGCGCTGAAGAACGCCTGAGGGGCTTCGCCTGTAGAGTTCTTTGCCATCACCATAGATGATGTAGGACTTGGCCCATTGCGTGATCCAGCGAGCTTCGGTCCGGTCCTTCGGAAGCTCTCCCCGAATAAGGCAGTCGAGGAAAGGGGCTCGCCAATCCGACGGCGGGCTCGACAGAGGAGGAGTCCCCTGGATCTCCATAACCTGGGCCCCGGTCGAGGGGGCCCCAGCCGAGGTCGTGGGGTGGAGCTTCGAGGGCGTAGTGCAAACCCCCGAGCCCAAATCGATGGAGGGCTCAAAGAGGTCCCTCGAGAATACATCCGGAGGGACCGTACCTTGAGTCGATGCGATTTTTGCAAGCTCATCCGTGGCTTCGTTGTATCGTCGACCAATATGACTAAGTTTGAGGCCATGGAACTTGTCTTCCAACTTGCGCACTTTGTTGCAGTAGGCTTCCATCTTGGCGTCATGGTAGTTCCAGGCCTTCATCACTTGGTCGATGATTAGTTGCGAGTCGCCTCGAACGTCAAGGCGTCGGACCCCGAGTTCAAGGGCAACTCGTAATCCAGTGACGAGAGCTTCATACTCCATGATGTTATTAGAAGCGGCAAAGTGGATGCGAATAACGTAGCCCATGTGGACTCCAAGGGGCGAGATGAAGAGCAAGCCCGCGCCTGCTCCTGTCTTCATGAGCGACCCGTCGAAGTACATTGTCCACAGCTCGGCTTGGATTTGAACCGGCGGCAACTGAGTGTCGGTCCACTCAGCAACAAAATCCGCCAGCGCTTGGGACTTGATGGCCTTCCACGGTGCGTAGGTGATGGTCTCGCCCATGAGCTCGACTGACCACTTAGCAATCCTTTCAGTGGCCTCTCGGTTATGGATGATCTCCCCCAAGGGGAACGAAGATACCATGGTAACCGGGTGGCTGAGGAAGTAGTGCTGGAGCTTGCAACGTGTAAGGACGATGGCGTACAGCAGCTTCTGCACCTGTGGGTAGCAGATTTTCGTTTCCGAAAGCACTTCGCTGATGAAGTAAACCGGTCGCTGGACGGGCAAGGCGCGCCCTTCCTCTTGCCTCTCAACCACTATGGTCGCGCTGACCACCTGAGTGGTTGTGGCGACATAGAGGAGGAGGGGCTCAGGCGGTTCAATTGACGTCGCTGGTCGAGGAGGGACGAGAATCGGGGTGAATGTCAGCATGCCCTTGAGTTCATCGAGAGCCTCCTCGGCATCCACAGTCCATGTGAATTGCTCGGATTTTTTCAAGAGGCGGTACAGAGGCATGGCCTTCTTCCCTAAACGTGAGATGAAACCGCTGCGGGACGCGAGGCAGCCCGTGACCTTCTGCACGCCCTTGAGATCCCGAATCGGCCCCATTCGCATGATGGCCACCACCTTCTTGGGGTTGGCCTCGATCTCACGCTGGGAGACGATGTATCCGAGGAGCATGCCCTGAGGCACTCCGAAGACACATTTCTCGGGGTTGAGTTTTATGTTTTTGGCTCGAAGGCACCCGAACGCGATTTCGAGGTCATGGATGAGGTTGTCCACTTTTCTGGACTTGACCACGATGTCATTGACGTAGGCCTCGACCGTGTCGCCTATGTGTTCGCCGAAGACGTGGAGCATGCACCACTGATACGTCACCCCGGCGTTTCGAAGGCCGAAGGGCATGGTGACATAGCAGTACATGCCAAAAGGTGTGATGAAGAAGTCACGAGCTGGTCGGACTCTTTCATCTTGATTTGGTGGTAGCCGGAATAAGCATCGAGGAACGAGAGGGTTTCACATCCCACGGTAGAGTCAATAATTTGATCAATGCGTGGTAAAGGAAATGGAACTTTAGGACATGCTTTGTTTAAACTAGTATAGTCAATACACATCCGCATTTTTCCATTCTTTTTCTCAACTAGCACGGGATTAGCTAACCATTTGGGGTGATGGACCTCCTTGATGAATCCAGCCACCAAAAGCTTGTGAACCTCCTCGCCGATGATCTTGCGCTTCTCCTTGTCGAAGTGACGCAGGCGTTGCTTCACCGGTCTGGACCCGGCCCGGATCTCCAAGGCGTGCTCGGCGACTTCCCTCAGTATGCCCGGCATATCCGAAGGACTCCATGCAAACATATCGGTGTTCACGTAGAGAAAGTCGATGAGCACGGCTTCCTATTTGCCCTCGAGGTCAGCGCTGATCATTAGCACCTTCTCGCCGGGGCAGCTCGGGTTGAGGGGGACTTTCTTGGTGTCTTGTGCTGGCTCAAAGTTGCCGGCGTGTCACTTAGGATCTGGCACCTCGTCGGCGAGGTGCTCAAGGGTCGCGGCTATCATGGCACTTTGCTCGACGGCCTCCCCATACTCGACGCATTCGACGTCGCAGTCATACGCGTGCTCATAGAGGAGGCGACGGTGATGACGCCCTTGGGTCCTAGCATCTTGAGCTTGAGGTAGGTGTAGTTCGGCATCGCCATGAACTGCATGTAGCCTGGTCAGCCGAGGATAGCGTGATACGTTCCGTGAAACCTAACCACCTCGAAGGTGAGGGTCTCTTTCCTAAAGTCGGCAGGGGTGCCAAAGCAGACAGGAAGGTCGATACGGCCAACGGGGAGGGCCTTTTTCCCCGGCACGACACCATGGAATCCCCCGGCGCTGGGTCGGAGTTGGCACCTCTTGACTCCCAGGAGGTCGAGGGTCTCGAGGTAGATGACGTTCAAGCTGCTGCCGCCGTCCATGAGGACCTTCGAGAGGCAGGTGTTCATGATTGGGAGGCTACCCCTCGATGCCTCGAGGCTGAGCTCTCGGCTTGCTGAATAGCAGCAACTTGGAGGAGATCCTCGACCTCGCGTTGTATCTACCGAGCTTGCGAGTTGGATGGCGCGGGCATATTGCGAAGGAGCATAGCCGCCGCGACAATGTTCTGGCTTGCTCGGGGATAACGGTTGGTGGGTTTCTCGGGTGCCCCAGCCTCGTTGATCTGCCGGTTGACCTCTCGGGCCCTGGCTCGGGCTCTACCACCGGGCGGTCGTCGCTCTTGCTCGAGGGTTAGCTCGAGCAGGCGCAATCATTCCTGCTCGTCGGCGACCTTTGCCTGCAACTCCTGAATTTGTGCCAGCTATGCGTCCTGCTCGCCAAGATGGGGGCACGCCTCTCGGGGTGCATCTGGTTGTTGGTCCTCTGCTCTGGGGAGAGCACCTCCCGCCGCAGCGGTAGCTGCCCCGGCCACTGGATCGATGGTGTCCTGATCGGAGTCGACATCACCATCGATGTGGAGGCACTCGCGGGTAGGATCCCAATGATCAGAGTCAGAGTCAGGGTCACCGCAGCAGAAAATGGGGAAGTGTCCCCACGCCTCCTCCTGCAGCTGCCGTCGGAGTGTGCCGACGGTGTACCTCCGAGGGCCGGGCGCTCTCGCGAAGGCCAAGCCCTCGGAAGCTGGTATGGCAGTCCCCACGTCCGTCATTGCACGGAGAAGGGCACCTGGGTGGTCCTCTAACATGCTCATGTTAGAGTGGGTCGCTGTCAAGATCGTCGTCGTGGCATTGTTGAAGTCAAACGAAGGCCGCCGATGACGCTCGAACAGCTCATGCGGGAGCGGGCTCGATCGAACGAGGACTTCGTCGCGCTTCCTCAATGAGCGTACTATGAAGGTGGAGTCAGGGTCGTGGTGGGGTCCTGCCGGTTTGCCCTCTACCTCTGAACTCGGGTCAGACAACCCCTCAACAAGGGGTTCCTCATCTCCGGTCAGGGGCGAGGAGAAAACAGCGGGAACCATCCTTGACTCAGGTTGATGGCGATGATGGTGTCGATCGTGCCTCCTTCTGGATGTGGAAGCATGGTGGTGAGACCGGCGAGCAAGCCCCCATGAGCGTGGGGGCTTACCGCGACCTCCGTTCGGGTCACTGATCGAGAGCAGGGTCATGTCATAGCCCTGGCCGAGGGTCATGAACTCTAGGATCCCAAACTAGATCACCGTAGCTCGTGGAAGTGGTGAAAAAAGTCGCCCATCCGAAAAAATGGCGGGAAATCGTTAGTGACACGCGGCTCCCCTACCTGGCGCGCCAACTGTCGGTGTTAAAATCAATGAGGGGTTAAAACCAACGAGTAATATTCGTAATCACGTGCTCCCTTAATCCGGTGGGTGATGCAAGAAGGACACGGCGATTTATCCTGGTTCGGGCAAAGAAGGCCCTACGTCCAGCGGGGGGAGGATAGTTCGTGTTATCTTGCAGCGAAGTGCTAGTACAGGGGAAAATACAAGCAGGTGTGAGGAGCGTGAGCTGGAGCTTGGGCGTTTCGGGCGCCTAGCTCTCTACTTTACACTGTCTCACGGTACTGTTTTGTGATCTAAAGCCTTAGCATTTCTATGCTCTGGATCCTGTCATTCTTTTTTTCTTTTTAACATCCTGGCACCTCCTTTTATAGGTGAAGGAGGGGCACAGGAGTACATATATTTAGAGTTCACATGGCCAGTGACGCATGGCATTGAGGCCGATAACGTCGGTGCTACTGTAGTGATGTACGTTGGTATGGGAAGCCTTGCAGCCGTCGCGTTGGGAGTTGTTGAAGTGCAGCCCGGAGTCGTTGGAGTCCTGCTCGAGGGTTCATCCGATGAAGTCGAGGGGCGGCGGTTGAGGACTTGGCTCGAGTCGAGGGGGTCGAGTCGAAGGGGTCGAGCCTCACCGGATAAGGTCGAATCCCGGGAAATACGGGAAACGTGCTGATTTATGCGTCTCGAGGGGGTGTTGGACGGGGCACAGTGCTCGGCATGGTGCAACAGCGAAGTACGATCCGCGAGATTCTGGGGCATGGGCAGTAAAAGCAAGATTTGATCGCCACTCCCACAACTGTTACCATGACTGTGGCCATATGGTTAGGCGGGGGTAGGTAAAATGCATTAAATGCGCCTGGATTCGTACGGGAGAGTCGGTAGCCGAGGGGTGCACTGTCCTCGAGGGCTGCCCATTCGTGCGAACGAAGTTTTGTCCTCGAGGGCAGGCTCGTTCGCTGGGCTAAGTTCCGTCCTCGAGGGGTCGCCCGAATTGTACCCTCGAGTGTACAGTCCCAGTCCGCTCGGTAGCCCCTCGAGCAGGCTTTGGCTTTGGGCCGTCGTAGCCCGTTCGTGGGTCAACCCAATATGCTTTAGCCTGCGGGCCTTCGAACGTTAATCGTGGGAGGTCACTGGAGGGTTCGTGTTGCCGATTTTGTGGGGTTTAGCCCGGTAAACCAAGGGTTTGGGGTACCCATTTCCTAGGTAACGACAATCGTATTTTCTCTGATAGATATATTTAGGGTTTAGGGTTTAGGGTGTAGGGTTTAGGAATAATGATGTTTATGCTATGCTTTAAACAATGGATTGCATGATTTGAAATGTGACAAATATCATATTTTCTCTGAATAGATATGTCAACCAAAGTGATGTTTCGGTTGTTCTATGATAGTGGCACTGTCGGATATGGCCCGTATGGTATAGATCTGTCTGAATTTGGATCAACACTAAAGGGGATAGATAGGCCAGTGGAAAGAAATTTTCAGTCAGTGTGTAACTGGTTAATGAGGGCATTTCATATCAACCCAGAGGTTAACACAATAAAAGTAAATGTAGTAGTCAACCGTGGCAACGAAGAATACTTCTGGGAATTGATGTCGGTAGATTGCACCGAAACATGGAAATGGTATGTAGAAAATGCATTGCAGCGGGGCTGGGAACCCAGCATTTTCATGGAGGTGCACGATAAAGACAATGCAACCTTGCAAGATGTAGAGGGTACAAGCATGGTTAGGACTGATGCTGAAATGGAAGAGGGAAACGATCGTGCTCAGCAAGGAGAAGAACAGGGACAGGATGTGCGAGAACCAGAAAGAGAAGGAGAAGCCAGTGAGCCAAGAGGCTTGGCAGATGAGGGCGAGAGGATCAACTCCATTGTTCAGGCAATGGAAAACGAAGATGCGATGAATGAGGAAGTGGAGGGTGATGAATCTTCTGATGAGGAAGGATGCAATGTGAATCCGTGGCAATGGTCTAATGAAGACTTCTCTGGACTTGCTATTTCAGAGGGATACCATGTTCCATGGGAGTATAAGGAGAATGAGGTAATCAAGGGAGCGATGTACGCAGAGAAGGAAGAATTGATGGAGGCAGTCAAGCATTGAGCTGTATCACTGCAGAGGGAGTTCTGGGTAGCAAAGTCCACAAAGTGTGTATACGAAGTTAAGTGCATGAGATCCAGCGATGGTTTTCCATGGAGGGTGCATGCATTCAAGGGAAAGTGGAAGGATTATTGGAAAGTGTCAATAGTCACTGAGCACAACTGTCCCTTGGAAGGTGTAGAGAAGTACCACAGAAACATGACATCTGCATTTATTGCTGCAGAGATGTATTCAGATGTTGTGCATAATCTGGGATACGAGCCAAGGTCAATAATAAGGCATATCGAAGATAAATTCAAATACACCATTTCATATGCTAAGGCGTGGACGGCAAAACAGAAGATTATCGAGATGAGATTTGGCACATTCAAAGCCTCATATGATAATTTACCATCTCTTCTTCAATGCATAGCCGCCAGAAATCCAGGGACATGTACAGATCTTATAACATACTTAACCATGGAGAATGACTGTGCAGTATTGGTCTTACAACGTGCTTTCTTTGCACTAGGTGCTTGCATCAGGGCATTTATGCATTATCGTCCAATACTCTGTATTGATGGGACATTTCTGACAGGTAAATACAGAGGTCAGATACTAACAGCAATTGCCGTGGATGGGAATAATCAAGTTCTACCACTGGCATTCGCTTTTGTGGAGAGCGAGAATACCGATAGTTGGTACTGGTTTCTCAAGCAGGTGAAGGTTAGCATTGTTGGTATGAGGCCTGGTGTATGCCTAATTCATGACTGTCATGTTGGCCTTCTTTGGGCAATTGAATATCTGAAGAATGGTGATGCAGAGATGGGATATGGTAAAGATTGGCCAGATGTTCAAAGTTGGTGGTGTATGTGTCACATGGGTGCTAATTTTTACAAGCAGTTTAAGGGCAAGAGCTTGATGGATCTATTCAAGAGGCTGTGCAGATAGAATCAAGAGAAAAAATTCAATGAGCTTTGGAGGAGGTTGGACGAGCTCACAACGAAGCAAAGGGAAGAGCACTCAAGCCGATCAGCACCTGTTGGTGAGGATGGCCCAGAGGCCTTAGGACCGCTGCTCACAGATGGTCCAAACATCAGAAGGAGATTGGCATCTGCTGTGAGAAAATTTTTACACTGGATAGAGAATGAGCCTAAGGAGAAGTGGTCTTTGCTACATGATGTCGGTGGAGCGTGGTTCGGTATTATGACAACTAATTTGGCCAAAGTTTACAACTGGGTGATGTGTGGTGTTAGAGACCTTCCCTGGTTGCCATTGTTGAGTTCATCCTGCATGGAACATGCAGATATTTCAGAGACCGGTACCAAGTCGCTGCCCTATCAATGCAAGTGCGAGGTGTTTTCTTCAGACATATGTTGACAAATTATCTGGAGGAAAAACGTAAGAAGGCAAAGGAGCATAGAGTTATAACTCAAGGTACTAGAGAGCACCGATTTGAAATCTTGTGTGCTGATAGGGCCAAGCGTGGAATATATAGAACAAGAGTTGTGCAAGAATGCATACTTAAGGAGGATGGGTATTGCGCATGCACGTGCCACAAGCCAAGACTCTACCACAAACCATGTTCCCATGTTATTGCAGCGAGCTTGGAGTGTGGAATACTTGATCGTACTTTTGTATCTCCCTATTTCACCAAGGAAGCCATATTGCATACATGGTCACATGAAATTTATGGTTTTGGCATAGCGGGGAATTTTACAGGTACAGAACCGCAACCTAGCTATATTCCAGACCCAAGTAAGATTAGAGACAAGGCTGGGCGTCGAAAGACAAGACATATTCGAAACGCCATGGATGAGTCCGAAGCAGGTGGAAGGTACAAACGTTGCAGCCAATGCGACAAGGAGGGACATACTTACAAGAAGTGCCCGAAAGACTCAGACATGCCCACAACAGCAGAAGCCCCACCATCAGGATCCGGATTGGATGGGACCCCGCCAACAGGGGGAAGGGACAACTTCTAGGCCCACCAGGCCAAGGCGTGCACGCGTGCCTCGTGGTTCGGTCGTGTAGTGATGTGTAGTAAGCTTGGTTAAGATTATGTAATGTACGGTTTTTGCTTTGTTGTAACTGAAGTGAACAAACTTGTTGTTTCAACCTATCTTGTGGATGTAATATTCTGTGATGTTCTTAATCTCTGTCTTGTATTTGAATATATTTCAGTTACATGTTGTACGTGCATTCTTTATGTTTCAAATTCGATCATTTCTTGTTGTACCTTAAATTTATTGTTGTATACTTTTTCGCTTTCTGTTTGCATGTGTCATATGTGTTAACTGTGATAATGTCATGCAGGGATGGCGAACGACACACCAGAGCTGCTAGATCGAGGGATCGATCTGCACCACCATTCGTACCGTATTGCGGTGTAGAACGCCACTCTGCCCGTACTTCGACAGCGACCGTCCAGACGTCTACTTTCAGTGGACCCTCAGTTCTGTTCCAGGTATCCGTTGACTCTTCGAGGTCTCCCAATTAAGTACACATGGCTTGTTAATAACATATAATTTTTATGTGCAGGTTACGTGAGGCAGGCCTCCTCCCGTTGTGTCGCCTTATGGAGCCTCGAGCTGCTGAGGCCGATGAGACGAGGAGGTGGAGTTTCGATAGGTCTCTTCTAGCAGTCCTGGTCGACCGATGGAGGTCGGAGACACACACGTTCCACCTACCGTGTGGGGAGGTCGCACTGACGCTTTAGGACGTTGCGTTCTTGCTTGGCCTTCCCCTCGCTAGCGATGCCGACGGGCTAGTCGACGGACTTCATGATTGGCGAGATGACATTATGGCCCGCTTTGGCCACGTGCAGCGTCACCCTGCACTTCCAGCTATGAGCAGCCTCCCTCCGTATACGACCATGGGCCCGTCGCAGCAGTGGCTTATGCAGTTTACCGTAAGGCCTATTTGAAAAGAATTTTATCAATTTGCAGTTCTACTCAACTTTATTAACTGTATCTTTTTTAGTCCGATCAGCTACACCCAGAGGCTGATGTGTACTCTGTGCGACAGAGCTTGGAGGCCTACTTGTTATGGATTTTTGGCTGGGTCATGTTCACCAGCAGCGCAGGACATGCCGTCGACAAGGTCATGATCCCCTACGCGCGCGATCGCTGATGCTGACGAGGGAGCAGTGCCACAGTGGAGCGGGGATCCGCAGTACTGGCGGCGACGTACAGGGGGCTTTGCGAAGCATGTACCAAGATAGAAATAGGTTCTTTGCTCACTGGTTGCCCCCTCCTTCTACAGCTATGGGCAGCTGAATGGTTCATGATTGGTCGACCTGTGGTGGATCACACCGCCTATGAGGACGACCTGTACTTGCAGCATCCGCTCGAGGACATCCCCACCATGGGTACAGTCTGGTGCCGTCGTCAGGTTCATGTTCCTAGCTGACGTATATAGTTAATTCGTATCATACCTTCTAACCTATTGATTGTTATATTTCAGCGACGAAGGGCACATGTGCAGCTCACGTGGTCGTACAACGAGTTTATGCTGGAGTTCGACAGGATACAGCTGACCGATGTGATTTGGGAGCCTTACAGCCAGGAGGCTATCCACGCACGAGCTCCCCTTGGGCTGTCCACGTTGTGCACACGTGACCAAGCCTTCTGGCTGACCCTCCGACCGATGGTGTTCGACATATTCGTCGAACCGCAATGCCCAGGGCGTGTTTTGCGCCAGTTCGGTCTCATGCAGCCGTCCCCCACCCCTATCATCCGTACCGTCCCTACAGATGCTCACAGGTAAGTACTACTAACAACTGACTTTGAAAAATTAATCTCAATAGACATGTCTTACTCAAATTTGTGTTCAGGCTGACTCGGAGGGGACAGGTCGGCGGCAACTTATGGGTTCCACGTCTGTAGCCATACGTGCACGACTGGTTGCTTGCCACAGAGGACACTGTTGAGGAGTACCGCCCCCACACCGAGGACTCATACATGAACTACCTCCGGTGGTACCAGCCTCGTACCCGCACACGTGTCACCTTTGTTCCTCCAGAGCAGCAGCCACACGTCGCCGCCGTGGGTGATGCTTACCCTACGCACCGTGATCAGGATTACTTCCACGCCGTGAGTACTTGAATCTCTCATATATATCAGTAGTTCATTACGTATATTTTTCATCTAACTTAAAACTGAAATTAGGTCAACAGGTGCGCAACTACTTTACACGGAGGTTGACTCCGTGTGCCACCGCTTGGAGGGTGGCTTGGCGTTGACAGTGGACGAGCAGTGCACCTCGTACACGCAAATGCGTACGACGCTTAGATCCGTGCTGAGGGCTCTGACTTGTCGGACCTTTGACGCAGCGCCTCGAATTCCTGCACCAGCACCCGTAGCACGTCCTCCTGCACCCCAGACCAGAGGTAACTCCGTGTACCCCACCTCGTCTACCTATGTTTTTCCAATCTGGATGACTGTGTGACTTACGACGACACCTTTTACAGCGTTCTCTACGTCGTACCTTCATTCCTCCAAAGCAGGGTCCTCGGTGCACGGAGCAAAGCCATCCAGGGACTTCACTCATGCTCCACCCAGCGCATCGGCCCATGGTGAGGGTTCCTCCGCTCAGGGAGCAGCCTGGGGAGCCTGGCCTTTGCCCCATGGAGTGGGTACCTCCTCTCAGGGAGCAGCCTGGGGAGTCTGGCCTTTGCCCCATGGAGTGGGTACCTCCGCGCAGGGAGCAGCTTCGACGTCGGCCCAGGGAGCCGGCACCTCATCGTGGACCTACCGACTACCTAATGACCCTCCCACTAACACACCGATCAGCAACGAGGAGGTCGAGATCGGCCCTTCACAGCTTGCAGAGCACCTCCGCCCTACACGCAGGAGTTATCACAGATGACTCCAGTGCAGCACGTCCGTGCGACTTGAGGTGTTCCACCGGATCACCACACCTACTCGTCGGGGCACGTGCGACCGAGGAGGCCGAAGAGGGGTAGAGGGTAGGGACAGAGGCAGGCTCGGGGACAGTAGTACCCTGTACGATGTAATTACTATCTTGATGTATGATACGCACTTTTCTTTTGTCAAAATTTACCTTTTGTTATATTCTTCGTTTCCCATCGAGGCCCTGACGTATTTTGACGATTCTTTTGAGTACTATATCTAGAAATCCCCGTCGGTTCCTTATTCGTACCCTTTCGAACACAACTAATACATTCCAAAATTATAGGTCCGCTAGGGAGATGAGCTACTAATCCGAATTCATCTAACAAAATGGCCCTAATAATTTGAAACATAACCGGGAAGCAAGTCTTCATCTTTAGAATCACTATCCTCTCCCACAAACTCATTGGTACGGCTACGCTCAGCTGCGTTGGCCTCTTCTTCCTTTTTTGTAGTAAGCGGCCTCCAAGTCATCGAGGTCTTGGGTGAACACTTCATCATACTCCTCTTCTTCCTTTTTTTTGTAGTAAGCGGCCTCCAAGTCATCGAGGGCTTGGGTGAACGCTTCATCATACTCCTCGTCCTCGTCGTTCATCAGCATCTTCGCCTCCGCCATCTTCTGCTTCATCTTTGCATCAGCACTCCTCTTTTTGGCCTCCTCCATCTTCTCCCTCGCATGCAAGGATGCTTCCTCTTCTCTCTTCTTTTTTCATGCATCACAGTCTTTCTTCCACCGAGCAGCACTTGGGGTTTGGACACACAATCGTTGGGCATAGTCAACCTGCGCTCGCTTTCGCATCTTAATGTAGTTGTCCACAAGCTGAGTACCAGACCTGAACTTCAGGTCCATTAGTTGCTTTTGCTTCAGTGTATCCATGTATTCCCTGCGGTCTTCACCATGGGCAAAAACCTCCCACTTGTATTTCCTAAGGCTCTGTGATCAAACGAAACAATTTAAAGTCAGCAAATACAAAAGTTTGGATATCAAGTGAGCAACAAGTGGAACAAAAGGACCTCATCGTAATCAACCATATGGCCGCACCAATAGCCTATTCCAAGCTCCGATGGTAGTAGGCCATACTGCGCTTCGACACCACATTTGCACAACACAGGAGGCTTGGGGGTAACCACTTTTCTCTTCTTGTCCACCTTCGGCTCGGGCCATTTGTTCTTTGGACCACACAGCCACTCCCTGAAGTTACACTTCCGCAACAAGGTATACCCACCCTACAATGTAAAATGTTAGTACATGCATAAATACTAAGAAAGCCATGACCACATACAATTTGCACTTACTCCGGCGGGGTTAGGACATTCGAACTCGTTAGGCCTATCTGAACTTATTACAGAATAATCTCCACATTTGCAACAAGGCGGAGATTCAAGCCATCTCAATTGGGCTATTTTCTTCTCCTCGTCTGTCATTGGGGGGCTCAGGGGGAGGTGCCACCCACCGCTTGAATTGATCGGGTGGATTATGCTTCCCTTTCCACCATTCGTCAAACTGGAGATACCTTGGGTCGAATTTGTCTGGACCGTCAATCCACTGAAAGAAAAAGCACCGCTCATGGGCCTACAAAATATGATTGCTAACGACATTGTTAGAGATGCAAGAGCTGCAATTACTAGCATTGAATAAAGACACAGTGACAGAGGTGCAATTACTTACATTGAATCCACCGCATGTGTAGTAGCAACGGGCAGCTGTGTCCTCATGGTGAGATTGGCCAATATCAGCCGGTTCTCCACAGTCACAATTTGGGACAGGGACTGCAGGAGGAACAGGAGCATCCTTGCTAGACATGTCGGGATACAATTCTCTAGGGCAACCTCGTTTTTTCCAAAACTCCGTCCGCCACAAGTTTTGCATATCTATTTAGAGAAAATACGATATTCGTCATATTTCAAATCATGCAATCCATTGT
>CM041635.1:47065533-47122352 GCA_023333625.1 Bothriochloa decipiens | reverse complement strand
TTTCAAATCATGCAATCCATTGTTTAAAGCATAGCATAAACATCATTGTTCCTAAACCCTAAATATATCTATTTAGAGAAAATACTATATTCGTCATATTTCAAATCATGCAATCCATTGTTTAAAGCATAGAAGAAACATCATTATTTCTAACATGAACTGCAATGCTCTAACATCATTATTTATAGATCTAATATACATACTACTCACAGATCTACCCAGAGTCAACTAAAAACTAAACAACCCTAGTGCACATTATATTTTACTAATGCATAGCAACAGACTTGTAATGTATGAGAAACTTACCTAAAAGCCGAGGTCTCAAACTGACAGGGCTTCGCCGTTTACTTCCTTCCCCTCCCTCCTCTCCTCTTTCTTTTTTTCTGGAAAATTTAGTGAATATAATGAAAACCTGAAGAGGGGGGCTGGGTATATATAGGCGGAGGCCAAAAAACGCCCACACAGTGGGCGTTTTTTGCTGCTCCGAGGCCCGCCCACAAAACAGCGCGCACTTTTGCAGACGGCCCCCTCGCCACCAAGAAACGCCCACGCAGTGGGCATTTTTTGGACGCCAGGGGGCCGCCCGCAAAAGCCGGCACCGGCGGCGGCCGACCCTATGCCACGTCACATATAACGCCCACACAGTGGACGTTTTTTAAAAAACGCCCACTGTGGGCGACTAGTTCTGTCATATTTCGAAACAAAAAATTAAAATTATAAAAAAATTAAAAAAATTAAAAAAAAAAATTCTATAAGCTAGAGGCTTAGGCACAATACGGCTAGCTAGCTGTTGTGTCATTCCGTGTTTCTTTTACTCTACTAATTTTTTCATCAGGCAATAATCTTAACTAGATCTGGGAACATACAGGGTAGCATGTTTCTTTTTATTTGTTGAACTGGTTAATTGTCCAATTACATTGATCAAGATTCAATAGCTAGCCAAAAGGTGCTTTGATTACCAAATATGCTTCAAATTACTGTTTTTTTTAAAAAAAATATTATCCATTCGCGCTAGTCGCTTGGGAGAAGGAGAGAAACACCAGCACGTCACTCCAACAAGCCCTGACAGTCATCAAGCAAGAAGCTGGCTCGTGAATAATCGCATAAGTCGTAATATGCTAGGGAGGGCAATGCTATTTGTAAAACTTCATCACGCCCTAGTGCTCCCAAACGAGGCGCATCATTGTACTCAAACAATTTTCTAATTATATTAGCATAAAGATATGCAGAACTTTTGTGTATTTAAAAGAAAAAATATTCATCTTTTCAATAAAATACATCTAGATCAGCCTCACTATCACTACTACAGATGGAAACAAAGACACAAAATCATGCAGACTAAATAAAGTTTTAAACCATTTTTACTTACTACTATTATATTAGACGTTAGGCACATACTCCTAACTAGACTCGGGAATATACATGTTTTCTCGCAAGAAAGAAAATAATTCAAACGCTCATAGCACTGGATCATGCAGCAGCCACGCAGATTATCATTATGAACATGTATGCATCTCAAAATTCAGAGGGCTCTGAGGGGAGGAAAAAAAACGCATCGAATCCTGACGAAGACGACGTACGGGTACGTACGGCAGGTATGACCAACGGATTCAGAGGCTCCTGGCGATCATCTCCTGACACCGGTCGTACGACTCCTGCTTCTCCAAGAAGTTGGCACGGCAGCTGGCGATGAACTGCTCCGCTAGCCGATCGATCTCGTTCCCGCCGCCGGCGTCGGCGTCTTCCTCCTCTTCGTCGCCGTCTTCCTCCACGACCACAACCTCGTCTGGCATCTCCTCCTCGAGCCAGCGCAGGTACCCACAGTACTCGCCCGCCGCCGTCTCACCATCGATGCCGCCGAGAGCCGCTGCCGGGACGATAACCGCGCTCCACGCCGAGTCGTAGCACGGGTACACGTGGTAGTTCACGTCCAGCGCCTCCTCGGCCGCGGTCCGAGCCGGCGACAAGCCGCCGGACCAGGTGAGATGGGGCGGCCTCTTCACGAAGCCGCGGCTGGTGGCGGCGACCTGCTGCCTGCTGGTCCTCTTGTTCTTCGAGCGGCCGCAGCTGATGGCGGTGTGCTTCCTCCGCCACCGCTGCAAGCCCCACTTGAGGGCGGCGTCGAGGAGCGCGGACTTGACCCTGGCGAGGGCGCGCAGAACGCGGCCGAAGCGCGGGTACACGTGGGACTGCAGGATCGTGCTGATCTTTGGCGAGATGGAGCTCGGGAGCAGCGCCTCCATGTGGAGTGTGGTGATGGATCGGAGCTGGGCCGGCCGGATCAATATGGTGGCAATGGCACGGCGGTGGAGAGATGGAGATGGAGATGGAGATGGAGATGGAGATGGAGATGGGTACGGAGGTGGAGGTGGAGGTGGAGGTGTGCCGATCATCGACGGTGCCCGCCAGTGCTAGTACATGCCCTTTATAGGGACCGGCCTCGTCGTGTACGGAAATGTGCCACCGAGGCGATTCACAGCGTGGTCTCCGGAGCGATGCAGTACACCATGTCCTGCGTGAGTTTTGTGACGTTCCAATTGCATCACTGTAAGTATATATTTCTGCTTGGAAAATTGGAATGCGGGATTTGATCGGTCAATCAGGATATCAGGAATGACAAGATCTCAGGTGTAATGGAATTTGGAGATCTTGTTCGCAGTTTCTACATGCATTTCAATCTGCTCTGAAAATTGGGGGACTACTTAAGCCCTCTTGGATTTAGCCAGTAGCTAATTAGATTAGAGTATGTGTCAAGCCTGTTCGTTTGATGGTTTTACAGCTAACGTTGTTTCGTTGCGAGAGAAAAATACTCTGATTAGTTAAAGTGAATAGGCTATGGAATAAGGAATCATGGATCTTGCGAACAGCTTAGTTGGATTACTTGTGATGAAATCTATTCACCTTGGTAAATATTCGACTCGTTTAAAATTTTGTATTTATTCCATTATTAAATGTACTTAGAGATGTGTATTTTTATGTCTCACTTAGGCATCAAAGGTACTTAGAGATATAGCATTGAAATGCGATTGAAAAAAAAATGGGTATTTTTATGTCTCACTTAGGCCATTCAAACTGAATCTAAACGATGGGATTGATTTTTGTAAACACATCTACTATATTTTTATAGTAGTTTCTCAGCTAGCTATTTATGTGACACACGGTCGTTACTAATTTGAGAGTGGTTGGTGTATTTAACCCTTATTATATCATAGTTTCCTTTTTTATAATCAGAAGAAATTTAAAAGCAAAGAGGGGATGTATGAACTTGTGAAAATATCATATGGAACTTAAAATATCTTGATAATATGCTACTGTATACCTTAACATTACGGTGTCACTATCTGCAACATGGATAATGGCTATCAGGCGCTCAGCTGCACGCCGCTCGATCGAATGCTTGATAGCATGGTGTGTGCAGAACAGCTGGACCCCTGGCCAGATTAAGCAAACAAGCAGCATCAAATGGCCATCCTCGCTGTGATTTATCCCTTCCCCGTTTCGGGAGCAGCAGAAGCAGAGCAAGAAGGACGAAGAGGTTCTCCTCCACGGAACGTTGCGTGGCCTCTCAATACTGTCTGTTATGCGCCCTTCTGGTCTGCATTACTCCAATAAGCTCTGGTCTGTTCACACTTTAGAGGACACCGAGGTCCAGCATGGCCAGCCAGCTCCTGTCTTCCTCCTCCGCCGGCCACTTGTGTTCGTTGCGGCCAGCCGTGTCGTAGAGTGACGCGAGGCCATGCATGCATTGTTGGCCGCGCGCTGGCGCTGTGCATGCATCGCTAGCTTCATCATTCTTGCTCTTCAGATGGGAATGTATATATGCACGATCGATCGATCGAGAGAGGGGGTCGACTGCGCCCATACATGACGTAGTACGCCATTGGACTACGGATGCGTGAACTTGGGGCGGGGGCGCCCATGCGACTTGCGTGGTTGTTGCGAGAGGACGTGCGGATCCAGTCGTTGGGATACACTCGCGCCCCATGCATACGGTACGGTGGTTCTCGCTCGCGCCATGCATGGATCGAAAGCGAAAGCGAAAGCGAAGCGGCCGGACCGCAGCCATCAAGCATTCGTGACTCGTGAGCACGTACAGCTTGGGCGCAACGGCGGGAGGGGTTCCATTGCATCACCCGTGGATTCGTGACTCGGACGTGCACCGGAACGGCGTCTTGTCGTCGGCGAGGTCGATCATGCCATGCGCTCGCTCGCTCTCGCTGATGGCCGCCGGCCTGCCGCTGCGCGCGGGCGGGTGAGCCGGGGACTGTAAATGCGCGGCACACGACACGGTTATTTTATTCACACGGCAGCGCGCGTCGCATCGTTGACGCGTCGTCGGCGTCGTGCCGAGGGGACTGACGAGTGACGAGTGAGAAATCCATCTAGAACGTCTATGGAACCGGCTCCCTTGCCTTGCTCCATTGACAATGGAGTCCCTTGTCAGCTGTGAAAAATAGTTTCGTGCTGAAAAATCCATCTAGTGTTCAAATATGTATTCATAGAGACCAAAACAACAATATATCCATTATTTCATAATAACCCATTGAGCATTACGATTTGACAAAAATGTTTTCATATGATATATGAACATTTTCATATATATATATATATATTGAGATTAACATTTTTTCATATTTTTTTGAGAAAAGAAAAATGTTTTCATATGAGGTTATATTAACATTTTTCAGGCTAAAGGCCCATCAAACTCTGGCCCATCGCACCTTGGCATTCCAGCGCATCAGCGGACGGCGGCCAGTGTCATCAGCGGATCAGCGCATCAGCGGATGCCGGACGGCTGCACATAGGGGCAGGGCGGGTCGCGCGGCGTGATGGGGGCGGACCACCGGAGCGGGTCGCGAGGCCGTGACCCTGCGCTTCGGGGCGGAGCGACTTGCGAGGCCGCGACCCTGCGCATGGGGTGGACGGAGCGGGTCGTGTCGCGGGTCGCGGCACATCGGGGTCGTCGGCGCGGCTGCAGACGCCGTGGCGGCGGTCAGCGGCTCAATGCGACGGTGATTAGGGCGCGGCGGTGTCGGCCGACGGCCGGGCGTGGTGGCGCGGCACCGGACGACGTGAGCGGCTGAGCGACCGAGCCAAGCCAAGCGAAGCTGGAGGGTGTCGAGGTACACACGCCTTCAGTCTACATCTCCTGTTGCTGTGAAGTCCGGTTTCTTCGGTGGAAGTGGAACCGACAACGGAACAGAAAAGAACCGAAACGGGGTTGGTGATTGATTCACAGGAACCGAAATTTTCAACACCCTTCAAACGGAACGCGGTCGCCAAGGAAACTGTCTTGTGTTTGATTGATATCCTTTTGTAGGAAGTCGTAGTCGCAAAGGAACTATAACATCTACTACTACTTAAAAAAAGCAGTTCCTTAGATTCTGCTTAAAAACCGCTGCTTAGCAACTACTCCGTGCGCACGGCCCGCCGCCGCCGCCATCCTACGCACGCGGCAGCAGCGCCGCCACTTCTCCCGGGGCCTCTTTGCAAGTCTCCTCGAAGGCAATAATCTTTGCAAGGGGCCCCTTTAGCTCGTGCGTCTAGGTTCGTCATTGGCCCTGTTCGATTATGTACCACTTTCGGTAATTCTTCTTATCCGGTCTCGATGATTGATCGTGGGCGAATTTGCAGCCTCTGAGGAATCAAGGTCGTCGTCAGGAGCATCTGCTGTCCAAACATAGGGTTAGTACTCTCTTTTTTTTCAGTTTTTTCGTCTGCTTGTTCAGTGCTTGGTCAATTGTAATTCCCTATTTAGTAATGTATAAGTCTGAATGACCGCTAGGGCAGTTCAGTTCGTGGCAATAAGTAGATGTAAATCATGTCCTCAGCAAATCATCCTAGAACTACTGGTATTTAAATTGTAGTTCACGACCTAATGTGGTATTTGTTTCTATACCGAATTTCTTGACAAATGTCCTAGCTTCTTCTTGCGGGGTTGGACAGGGCTGTCTTGTTGCCATTGATCTGGTTGTCTATTGCCTCGATGGGGTGGTTTCTAGTGTGAGCGTGGTGGACAGGAGAGGAAATGATGTCCTTGTGGCTCTGTTTGTTTCATCATCCATCCACAACCTTGCCGTGACGTGTAGTCCAGTTCATCAATTTCCTTGCAGATCCCTTTGCTGTATCCCTGTATGGATACCAGTTAAATTCATTCGCCAAACAAACTTGGACAATCTGTATGTTTCATTTGGCTCATTGCAATCTCTAAACTTGTGGATGAATAGGGACTGAATTATCAGTAGCAGTCCATTCATGTGCTAAACGAATTTGGTGTTACACTGAATTTAACTGAACAAATCTTAATCTCATGTTATACCTGTACCCGTTTTCTTTCTTAGGGTGGGTGGGGGGATGTTTCTGGTGTTATACTTTGTTCAGAAGTAAATGTATATTCCTGTTTTTCTCATGTGTTTGTTACCTTATCCATTTTTTACACTTTTGATGTCAGTTCAGTTCATTTAACATTGAACTTGGATGCTTTACTTCTTTCAAAAGTAAATGCTTGTATCTGTATGTTTCATACATCTGTTAGTTCTTCTCTTCTTTATACTGCAGATATGGATTTAGTCGAGCTAAAATCAAATCATGATGGTATACCTCGTTACAAACAAATGTCTGTTTCCTTATGTTTCATGCTCCTGTTAGGATTTCCCTTTTTACGTTACAGATGTGAATTCAGTTGAGTAAACATGAAATTGTGATTTTGTATTTTTTTTTTTGTATTTCATTCAAAGTAGATGCCATCTGTTAGCTCTCTTATTCTTTTACACTTCAGATATGAATTCAGTCAAATTAACATGAGATTGTGGTAGTTCGTCCAGATGTTTCATTCTTTTGTTAGCTCTTCTCTCTTTTACACTTCAGATATGAACTTTTGGGTTAAATGAATCAATTTGAGACACTGACTTGTGACACTCTTTATTTTTATTGACTTTCCAGGAAAATGTCATCGAATCCTAATGAACCTAAGAGTCGTGCCCGGACAGACTTTTTGCTCAACAATGAAGCAGAGGTAAAGAGGTTTTGGGATGAGAACAAAGTTTTTGAGGCTGATCCTGGCAATGAGCCTCCAAGCCCCGGGGAAAAATTCTTTGGGAACTTTCCATACCCTTACATGAATGGCTTGCTGCATCTGGGCCATGCCTTCTCGTTGTCCAAGCTTGAGTTTGGTGCTGCATACCACAGGCTTCGTGGCTCCAATGTCCTTTTGCCCTTTGCTTTCCATTGCACTGGAATGCCCATCAAGGCCTCTGCTGATAAACTTGCTAGGGAAATCCAACGATATGGATATCCTCCAGTGTTTCCTGTGGCAGAGGGTTCTAGTGCTGCAGCGACAGATGCTATCCAGGCTGACCAGGCTGATGTTTCCCCGGATAAATTTAAGGGGAAGAAGTCCAAGGCTACTGCAAAGGCTGGCGCACACAAGTACCAGTGGGAGATCATGAAGAGCTTTGGTCTAGATGACGAAGAGATTGCCAGATTTCAAGATCCTTATCACTGGTTGACCCACTTCCCTCCTTTGGCAAAGGAGGTTCTCAAGAAATTTGGCTTGGGTTGCGACTGGAGGAGGTCATTTATAACTACTGACATGAATCCATACTATGATTCTTTTGTCAAGTGGCAGATGAGGAAACTGAAGAAATTGGGCAAGGTTGTTAAAGACAAGAGGTATACAATCTACTCTCCGTTGGATGGCCAACCTTGTGCTGATCATGATAGAGCAACAGATGAAGGCGTGCAGCCACAAGAATACGTCTTGATTAAAATGGAGGTGATATCGCCTTTCCTCCCAAGCTGAAGGCATTGGAAGGGAGGAAGGTATATTTGGCAGCTGCTACACTAAGACCTGAGACGATGTATGGGCAGACAAATTGCTGGGTGCTTCCTGATGGAATGTACGGTGCTTTTGAGATCAACGACACTGATGTCTTCATCCTTACAGCAAGATCTGCTCTTAATCTTGCATACCAACATCTATCCAGGGTCCCAGAAAAACGAACCTGCTTATGTGAGCTTTCTGGCCGCTGACTGTCTTAACTGACAAAGGTACTGGTATTGTGACTAGTGTTCCAAGTGATTCACCTGCTGATTACATGGCACTACATGATTTAGTGACAAAGCCAGCACTGAGAGAAAAGTATGGAGTGAAAGATGAGTGGGTTCTTCCATATGATATTAAACCAATAATCCACATTCCTGAATTTGGAGACAAGTCAGCAGAGAAGGTTCACCATGATCTTAAGATTGAAAGCCAGAATGACAAGGATAAGCTTGCTGAAGCAAAAAGAATGACATATCTGAAGGGTTTTACTGATGGAACAATGATGGTGAGTTCAGTGGTAAAAAGGTTCAAGAAGTGAAGCCGCTGATTAAAAGCAAGCTTTTGGAAGAAGGCACAGCCGTGTTGTATAGTGAGCCGGAGAAGAAGGTCATGTCTAGATCTGGTGATGAATGTGTTGTTGCCCTCACTGATCAGTGGTACATAACTTATGGTGAGGCTGAATGGAAGCAGGAGGCAATCAGATGTTTGGATCGCATGAATACATTCTCAACTGACACCCGTAATGGTTTTGAACGCACATTGGGCTGGCTGAACCAGTGGGCTTGTTCACGTTCTTTTTGCCTTGGTACTCGAATTCCATGGGACGAGCAGTTCCTTGTAGAATCTCTCTCTGATTCAACCCTATACATGGCTTACTATACAGTCGCACATCTTTTGCAAAATGGTAATATGTATGGGAAAGAAATATCTTCAGTAAGGCCAGAAGAAATGACAGATGAGGTCTGGGATTTTGTATTTTGTGATGGTCCAGCGCCAAAAAGTGGCATCCCTGCTGCTCTGCTGAACAAAATGAAGCAGGAATTTGAGTATTGGTATCCATTTGATATCCGTGTGTCTGGTAAAGACCTTATTCAAAACTATCTGACATTCTGCATATACAATCATACAGCACTTCTTCCTGAGCACCATTGGCCTCTTGGTTTCCGTTGCAATGGGCATCTTATGCTTAATTCTGAGAAAATGTCCAAGTCCACAGGGAACTTCCTAACTCTGGAAGATGCCATCAAAAAGTACTCTTCTGATGCCACTAGATTTGCCCTTGCTGATGCTGGCGATAGTATGGATGATGCTAACTTTGCAACTAAAACTGCAAATTCTTGTGTTATGAAGCTTACAAAAGAAATTTCATGGATGGAAGAGGTTACAGCTGCTGAATCTGAATTAAGAGCTGGGCTGCCCACTACATATGCTGACCGTGTGTTTGCAAACGAGATGAACATTGCAATCAAAGAAACTGAGAAGAGCTACAATGCTTTCATGTTCAAAGACGCCCTGACGTCTGGGTTCCATGCCCTCCAGTTGGCTAGAGATGAGTACAGGCTCTCTTGTGGTGCCACAGGCATGAACCGTGATCTGTTGTGGCGATTTATGGATGTCCAGACCAGGCTCATCACCCCATCTGCCCACACTATGCTGAGCACGTGTGGCAGAAGATCATGAAGAAAGAAGGCTTTGCAATAAAAGCTGGTTGACCAGTCGCAGACACCCCGGATCCTACACTGAGAATTACACATAAATACTTGAAGGATTCCATAGTTTCTTTCAGGAAGCTGCTTCAGAAGCAAGAGTCTGGTTCCAAGAAGCCTAAGAAGGGAGCTGCACCAGCACCTCCATCCGAGAAAAAGAAGATGAGCATTGGCCTTGTATATGTGGACGAGCACTACTCTGGCTGGAAAAAGCAGTGCTTGAGGGTGCTGCAGTCCAAGTTTGACAGCCAAAGTCGCTCCTTTGCACCTGATCAGGAAATAGCAGAAGCTCTGAAGGAGTGTCCCATCGGGCAGGAAATGAACTTGAAGCAAGTTCAGGAGCTGTGCATGCCCTTCATCAAGGATAAGAAGAAGGAGGCAAGGGAGGTTGGTCCGCGGGCGCTGGACTTGAAGCTTCCGTTCAGTGAGATGGATGTTCTTCGGGAGAACTTGGATCTGATCAAGAGGCAGCTGGACCTCGAGCATGTTGAGGTGCTCCCGGCGTCTCACAAAGCTGCTCGCGCTAAGGCTGGTGGGCAAGTTTTGCTGCTGGAGGAAAAAACACCATCACCCGGTAAACCCACCGCCATCTTCCTCAGCAAACCACTTTCGTTTGTTGAGTATGCTTTCTATTGGTTTAAGAGCTGCATATGTTAAAGGTTGAGAACAGACTATGCTTTCCTTTGGTTTGGTGAAACCAGTTTCGTTGTTTTTTTGTCACAGCGTGCGTATATTATCCTTTGGTTTGGTGAAACAAGCTTGACATGTTTCTGTTCCGGTGTTTTCATTACTATGATTAGACTGCAGATACAGATGATTACATTTGAGTATTACAATGTTTGAAACAATGTCCTTTTGTACAAGATACAACACATTCTAATTCTAAAGATATAAAGATGACCGGCTCCTCCAAAGGAACCGCTATCCACGACGATCAAAATTTTACACTGCGTCAGATTTTACAGTGTGTGATGGAGATCGATTGAATCGGCTTCGGGTCCAACCAGCTTCGTGTTTTTTGTTTCTGCTTTTGACTCATACACTGGACCGTCCTGGCTTCTGCAAGCTGTATCTAGCTTCCGATTCTAGCCATTTAAATATATATACCAGCTTCCACTTCTCCTTCTCAACTCTTCTTCTCAAGTATCTAGCTAGGCACGCCCAGTGCGCAGCGACGCGCCGGCGGTGGCCACCCTCCTCCGCCTTCTCTCCCTTCCTCGCTTGCCTCTCACCTCCCGACAAAGAAGAAGACGTGGCTAGGGTTCCGTCGAGCAGTCGTGGATCGCCGCAAGGACGCAGCGCAGGGAAAGGTGCCACGGTGGCCACCGATAGGGCCCAGCCGCGCCGCTCCATGGTCAGGGACGGCCACACGCGCGGCGCACACGCGTTGCTGCGCCGCGTGCGCCGGCGCGGCGGGTGGTTGCACCCGCCTGCGAGCGCAAGTGCCACCCCTCTTTGGCGGCGCGAGCGGCCCTCGTCGGTGCCTTGCCCCACCGGATCTGTGCATACCACCATGCACGAAGCCTTGGAGGCTCACTCAGCTCGGGATGATGTCGATGCTATCTTTGACGATTCATGAGTAAATGGTGCATTTCTGTTTTCTTTCTCATGCAAAATGTCACATACATTGCTTACATGCTAATTTAATTTTTCAGTTTAACCTTATTCAGGAGGGCCGTGTGACAGAGAACAAAGAAGAACACATAAGCCTGAATGCATCTAAACTAATTTCAAGGTCAGTAGGCCTAAATCTTGGGATCGTATTTGACTTGAACCAGGTGGTAACTTGGAATGTTCATGTCTGATAGCTTAGGTTCCCATGATTTTCTATGGACTAAGCTTCATGGAACTAACTTGGAATGTTCATGTCTGATAAGCTTAGGTTCCCATGATTTTCTATGGACTAAGCTTCACAGCTGTTATATGCAGTTCAATTTCTTTTGTCACGGCAGTGAATGTTAGGAATTATAATGTTTTTCTACAAAAACAATGTTACATGCAATAACTGTTTGTAAAATCCTATCTTACTGATTAATGGTGTGCCTTATTGTTTTGCCCACTGCAGGTTGTGCTTACAGTGAAAAATGATAGCGTTGCGATATTACTGGTTGTTATATCTTGAGGCCATGGGCAGGTTAACTGGTGAGTATCTTTTACAGTTCTATTGTTGTGAGTGTAGGTTTGCTTTTCCTAAGCAATCCTTAGTATTTGTGCTTGTGCACCGAATTTTGGTGTTTGTTGCTTGGTTTCCAAAGGAAAAAAAATACTGGTTTTGAATATAGAGCAGTGCATTAGGTGTGTCAGAAAAATAGATGTTTTAGTCCATAGAGATCCATGGTCAGGGTTCTCACTGCTGGCTATTGTGTGCTTCTATGGAAAGATATTGACCCCATGTAGTTTTAAAGCACCTGTTCAATTTTTGGATTAATCTCCTAAGGAACTAATGAAGCAGCTTGTGCGCTTATTCCCTTTCTCCATGATTTTTTTTTTACCCAGACATGTGAGCCTGCATTGCTACACTATGCAGCCTTAAATTCATTCATTAATATTATTGCACAGAGAGATTTTCATATATACTCATTGGGGACCTTTACTTTCCTTCATGTCTACAATTGCATATAAGCAATGGTTTAGTCCAATATTGGTGGAATATTTCAAGAGTTTACATTTTCATTCAGGTATAGAATAATTTAAGATGTTCAAAGGCAGGAAGTGATTACCTTTCAGTCTAATTAAATCTCCATACCTTTGTATTAAGAACATAATTTTTGGCCAATTTCAAATTTGCCCTTTCAGCTTGTGGCAGATAGTTAACCCACCGTGTAAAGTCCAAAAAGATCTGCTTAACACTTCAGTAACCTACTCTGGTCTTACTTTTTATATTACAGCCACCTTGATTTGTTTTCTACTTCCAGTTGTTGCTGAATTAGCAGCTTTTATTCCTCAAATGTGACTTTATTTTCATTCCTCATTATTCATAAATTGCTTTGTTTGTTTGCAAATATAGGTGCTCATAGTTTTTTTTTTGAAAGTAAAGGCAGGAGCTCTGCCGCTCAATTAAGAAGGAATGAAAAGTGATTTATGTACAAGAGCACACAAAGTGCCAATCAGGCAAACACACCGGTCATAAGACCAAACCCAAACAGCCACCACTCACACTTGTTGTTTTACCCCGCAATACACATGGCCCTACGCCTTTGAACAATATCTTCCTTGGCCAATGAGGCAACCTGTGCTGATGTTTTGTGCTCATTTTCAAAGATCCTCCTGTTCCTTTCCTTCCACAGGTTCCACACAATATAGATAAACACTTCCATAGGTGCTCATAGTTTCAAAGTAATTTTTATAGGCACCCATGGGTGACCAATATTGCTGATTTTATATAGCTGCATTCTCGCCACAGATTGGTTGGCCTTCATCAATTCAGCAGGTTAATTTAAGATGCTCAGAGGCAGGAAATGATTACCTTTCAGCCTAATTAAATCAGTTTGTTAGCTCTAAGCTTGATGCACATATTATATGTACAGCTCTTCTTTGCCAATCTCTTTTTTTCTCAAACACAAAGGACAGCTGCATATCTTTGTATTGAGAACTTATTTTTTTGGCCAGGTTCAAATTTACGGGTTCGGCTTGTGTCAGATAGTTTACTCACTGTGTTAGTGAAGTCCAAAAAGATTATTTTCTATGCAACTAAGCAGCCTCTCTTTGTATTTAATTCCAGTTTAGTTTATGTTGCTTTGTATAGTTCCAGTCCAGCGAAATTTTTGTTCGACTACAGCCATGGGTCTCTTTGATTCATATTTGAGGTTGTTGGCATTTTTTGTCAACCTTCTCCATTGTTTCTTATTCACTTACCAGTCCTACAGCCATGGGTCTCTTTGATTCATATTTGAGGTTGTTGGCATTTTTTGTCAACCTTCTCCATTGTTTCTTATTCACTTACCAGTCCATCTCAGTTCCTATGCTCTATGCAGGTATCCACATGGTATCATTTGTGCTGCAGCAACAGAGTGCTAAGTGGTCATCAACCAGTGGCCAGCAGAAGTGGTTGATCAGGTCGGTTATGTTTTTTACCCCTGTTGTTTCTTCTCTTCCAAACTTTTGTATAGATTTTAGGCCTTTTGTGCAGTTCATGGTTCCTCCGTTTTCCAATAAAAAAAATTAGGTATCGTTCGGTTGACCTGCAACACTAATCTGGAACAATTCCACCAGAAATGTTTGCCTAATTTAGATAGCCTTGAATGACCTGAAATAATTTGTGGCCACATTCCTATCAAACCGAACAGGCCCTTAAGAATTTCCTCCATCTTGGCAGTTACTATGCCTTACCTGATGGATATAGAGATTAACCTCCATTCCAGGTATGCAAAATGTCAGGGAGTAGTGGATGGACCTGTTTCTATAAATTGTTGGTTTTAGAATGTACCAGGTAATACAAGCCACCATACTTGATTTCCCACTAATTATTTTCCAGTGCTCCTCTCCTTTTACTCAAATGATAGTCATTGTTGCAACTTGATAAGGGTCAGCCTACATACAGCGACTGCAGGATTTCATGGCATTTGCTCAGTGTACTATTGGAACGTACCACATGTTTTCTAGGCCTTCCCTTGGTGTTTTTATGATTGAGTAGACTAGTATATTCAGATATATAATGCTCCATCTCTGATCAGTATATATGATTTTTATGATGATTTGCTGAAAAAAACTGACTTATGAATTCCCCAAATTTCTCCACCTGCTGTCGAAGGTACAATATTTTCCCAGTATGCTTAAGTGAGAAAGTTCGCAGCATATATTGTTTCGAATACATGCTCCCTGAAGCTCTGAGTGTAAATGCTTTTGTTTTGGATGTGTAGGAATGAAACATCCATGAATAAAGTAAGCTGGTTTGGTAGTGTTCTATTTTCCCATGTAACGATATTCTCCACACGTATTCATGCCCATTACAGCTTATTGTGCAGTATGGAAGGATAAAAGGTGAGCACACGCTGTGCTACAGTTGGGATTTAAAAGTTACCTCTTTTTTTTTTAGATTGTTTCATACTGTATTCAATTCAGACTTCAATTTGTATTGAGTAGGAAGGTAAGCCGAGCAGTGTAAGCTATATGAACATGAATGTAGCTTTCTGTTGTTCCAAACTTACTTTCTGGTTTGCATTTCAATATAGGGATTAATGCCTTGCAACATCGGTGCTTAGTTTTTAGCCTGGCAAAACCAAAACTGCCAATATGTTAAACCAATACAGATGCCTGTAATGTTTATCTGTGCTCCGAAACTTAAATTGATATAGTTTCTGTTCTGAATTTTATGTTGTTTGGTACTTCGCAGGGTCTAAATTCAAAGCACTAAAAAAGGTTTCCCGCCACTTTTTTTAGTACCAATATGACACTATCAGAGACGCTGATGGACATCGAGTTTGAAAGCGATACCTAAATATCTGATGAAATTTTCACATGGTACCTTCCAGGTAACAAAATCTAACTGCCTGCTGCTTTGTCTTCTTGCCCCTCATTGCTTTTTGAAGGAACTTGCCTCTCATTGCTGATATCCAACAACAAGGCCAGACAAGATGCCGCCAACCATTACCGATCAATGCCTGCTCACAGTAACATATATAATTAGCTTCTTTCTTTGTGTGTATATAGAACCAAAAGTCATGGCTGGTGTATGCAGCCACTACCTACGAAAGAGTCCAGTCCTCGGTTTCTATCTTCAACACCTCATCATGTCTGCTATGTACATATTTACTTTCGACCTCAGACTACGTTGACTCACTTTGTAATTCAGCTTTCCTATTTGTATATTAGAACCATAATGTATTGTATCAAAAAAATATTCCATACTTTGCTGATGCCCAAAACACTCGAATTGCCCACCATGCGGGCGCGCGAAAGCGCGCGCTCCGCCACTAGTTCATGTATGTGCGTGCATTCTCCTATGCAGTGCTGCGCAGTTGCATGTGGTTTTTTTTTTTTTTGAGCAATCGAGTTGCATGTGTTGAGCCAGTCGCGATGCATATATAGCACAAGTGAGTTTATATAGAGACGATCAGTATGAGGACTAGCCCATGTGCCTCCACTACCTCCGTGGGATAGAAATGGGTGGATACATATTTTTGTGTCTATTTAGTGATGTAAACAATGCGTATGAAATGCCCCTCAAAAAATTTGCGTATGAGATGGTTCTATCTGTAGAAGGAAATATACTAGCAGTGACAACTCTTTTTTTTTTTTAGAATGACACAGTACAACGCAGACACTCGTAACACGTATGCACACTCACCCCTATGAATACACGTACGTAAACATATCCATACTCTATAAGCATCTCCGAAGGATTAAGCAACCGGTTGATTTGGAGATTCCTGAAGTCACCACTAACACCTCGTTGTAGACAGAAACGTCACTTACCACTTAATGCACACCGTTGGTCTGAAAAATTCCTAAAAAAAAGTGCGAGCACCATGATCAGCCTGTTAATTTGTATATGTGGCACTAACCACCTATTTCACCTAGAAGCCCGCACGCGTAGCGCAAAACATAGTGGATGCTCTTGGGAGGCTGACTGGGCATCAGAACATCAATGTCAGACTCTCCACATCGGCGGCCAGAGAGGTCTAGTAGCAAGTAGCAACGCAGGTCGAAGTAAGCAGAGCTGGCGGGAGCATAGGAGGTCAGGATACTGAGGGAGATAGGCTGAGGATGGCTAATTGCATACACGGCATGTGGCTGCTGAATGTACACTTAAAAAGCTTATGAATCCCCATACTTTGGAAGTTCATGGAGACAAAAGTCAGTAAGCACATGGTACATTTAGCTCGTACCAGAATGAGCAGTACCAGCATGCACACCACCTAGAATCACAAATATCACAGTTAATAACAACAACAAAAAATCAAGGCAAGCAAGTATTTACAAGAGAATTAGAAATCTAGAGAGCATGCCTCTGGAAATGTTATTCTTATTATTTTGGGGGATGATACAACCGTATACATATGACAATACTAACAGAAGTATATACCTATGACTATGAATTGTGCAACCTGAGATTCTTTAGTGAGCTTCCTTTTGGCTACAATAACTATAGTACCTCCTCAATACCAGCAACTTAAAGTGGTATAGGAGCCACAAAGAACAATGTAACAAGTCAAACACTTAGGAATTCTCCTCCACACTTACTGAAGTCTTCCTAGCTTTCTTGTCACTAATATATAATTGGTATCCATATGAAACAAATCCCCAGATGGCCATCAACGTAGCAATAATCTTCACTCCATCCATCTTATCGTGGAAGAAAATCACAGCAAAAACTGGAATGATGGGTAGAGCTAGTGTGCTTATCACATTTGAAAAGAGTGATGACACAACAAAGACCAAACCCACCACTCCTACGGAAGCTATCTGCCAAGATACAGCAATCCATAGAAGTGTCATCACATAGGACAGCCTCCCTGAGCTGAAGGCATGCATCTCTCCCTGTAAAGTCTTCCACTCACCGCTTGCAAATAACCCAACAAGAGAAGCTATTGTTGCCACTAGTGCTGTATATATCTGCATATTCAACACGACTGAGAAAGTTTCCTTCTTAATAACCTTCTCAAATGTGGCTTGCATTAGAGAGAGAATTAGTGAGTATGTGGCTGAGGCTCCAAGAGTCAATGCAAAACCCAATATGTACTTCCCATGCGACAAACCATTAGTACCCTGAGAATCTTCGTCAACTCCAAGAAGTGCAGCGGAAAAGGTAAGGAGGATTACCGAGTTGAAAATCAACATAGTGAACTTTTGAGCATTCAGGACATATGAGAAGACAGCATTGAAGGCCAGCTGACTAGCACATATGAGCGAATACGTTGATACAGGAAGGTACAAGAGACCATAGGAATACATCAAGTCATCGGCAGCAATGACGAGGCCCAAGGCAATATATATAAGAGTAATTTTGGTGACAGAAGTCTCAGGGTCACTACTGGCGGTTGTTTGTGTAGAAGGTGATTTTGAACGGAACAGATATAGGGCGACGAACAACACAGGAAAGCCAGCGGTTTGGACAAATGTGGACATCCACTTGCTGTTTCCACCTTGGTTGTAGTAGAACCTACCAAGGAGTGTCGATGCTGTCTGACCAGCAACGAGGAAGAAAATGTTCAGAGCTACCATCAACCACCAGTGCCAATGCTTGGTATGAGAGTTTTGAGGAGCTGTTTCGTACGTAGATGAAGTTTCAGGTTTGGATGATCCTGCAAACAGCATACAGAAAGCATTATCAATATGTCATTCTGAACCTATAAATGCAAAGCACTCAGGGTAACAGGAGATCCCAAACTGAAACACTCGTTTCTTAGACAAGTGAATACCCAGCTTGGCTGCTTTTTCCTGACGAACAGGGCAAAACCCCCACAGTACTAAAAAAAACTTACTGCACACGGTGTATCTAGGACTTTTCTGAAGAACAGCAGCCCTGTTCCCCTAAAGCTGACATTACTATTCCCAAACAAGAAAAGAGTAATACAGGCCTGGTTATTATTAAAGTGCATAAACAGCTGAACCAGCTTTGGCAAACGACCAATCAAACACATTAACTGAATGGACAGTAACTGAAAACGGACGCACGCGCACATGCCACCGAGCTCATGCAGAGCAATCACAAGGCAATCACGAGCGTGCGCACTGAAGAAGGAAGATGACCCAAACTCGAAAACCCCAATCCCAAACCGGAACCAAAAACTCATTAACCCAACGCCTGCAGGCAATTCATCGAACACCTCTCGTGCTTGACAGCTTGAGCGTTCCAGCGAGGTGCCGCTGATATAACCCGAGAGAAACAGAAGAAAAACATGCATCAGACTATCGGGGCTACCCGCACACTGCAGAGGAAAATCAATCTATGATACTCTGCTCTCTCAATGACGACCCGACATCATGGTTCACAACTTCACATCCGCCAGTCAGAGAAAGATAAAAGAGCGGAAGACTGACCTGCGATCTGTACGTGGACCTCATCGTCCTTCCTGATGCCTCCGCCGCCGCCGCTGCCATCGTCGCCGGCCATGCCCTCTCCCCGCGCGCGATCCGATGCTATGCGCGTGGGCTCTGCCGCGGAGGACGCGACGAGTGAGGCGAGGAGGAGGCGAGGACGCGAGAGGGAGAGAGGGCGCAAGCGGCCAGCGACTTCGACTCAGCGTGGGAGCGCCGCACGGGAGCGACTTCGACTTCGGCTGCTTTGATTCCTTGGTGTAGGGACGGGACCGGACACCGGCCGGGGGTCCAGGACACCGCTCTTTTTGGATGGACCTGGCCTTTCCGAGTCGCTGTCATTTGACCAACCAAAGGGCCGGACGGTCTTCTGTCTTGTGCGATCGCCCATTCGCCCACTCATTATTTTTCTGCGTGCAGGTGCGGCCGTGGGGCCCGAACGGATTGGTTGGGTCGGTAGTACTACGCCGGAGTTGAGTAGTTGACCATCCAAACCCAACACCAGAAAAACAAATTGTGCTTGTGAGACGATGAGATGAGATTAGAGCTGCTCTGCTAGTGTTGTGACACGATGCTAGCTGCTGCTATAGAGCTAGTGCAACGTACGTGCCCGCGCAGCCTGCATAATCCCATCTCCAGTTTCTCCACGGTGCGGCGGCGGGACGCGGACGTACGTGCTGACTTTCTTTGCAGCAAAAACGCACCGCGACACCGAGAAAATAACGTGGAACAGGAACAGGATGCTGCTGTCAGGGGTACGGGGTGGTGATCGGGCACGGGAATGTGATTCCGCAAAACGGGAGATGGCCGAGCTAGCGGCGCTGGTACGCGGTGCCTACTGCGTACGTGGTTGCGTGATTTTTTTCTCCCTTGGATGCTCGCGGCTCCTGACCGCACGTTGGTCGCATAGATATGCGCCGCTGTTTGCGTGTCCACAAAGCTGTGACTTCGCCGGACGCCGCCCTCTCATATGAGGCGGCGAGCTGATCGAGACGGCAGTTTTGATCCCCAAGCAACGACGACGGCCGAGAGCAGCGGCCGAAAAAGCTAGTCCCCGGTCCACACCGGTCAGCTCTCGTGGGCTTCAGCTTGGATCATCGGCCTCTATGGGACAGGGCATCTCTTCGGAAAGATTTTTTTTTCTTTTCTTTTCATTTCTTTTTGCCTTCCTCAACTGTAAGATTTCGTTGTCAAAAAAAAAACTGTCAAGATTTCTATTCGCCAAAAAAAAAAGTCTAAGATTTCTTCATGAATTGCAAAATCTCTTTCGCCTAATAAAACCATGCAAATTACCTCTCTAAAGATAGTTTTCTGGTGACGTGGTGCTAAAGAGTGGGTGGTTTTGCGTTGATGGAGATGGACATGGCAAATCGCTCAAAAACCAAAGAAAAAGAAATGTTAATCTCATGCCATATTCTCCTTGGTTTATCTTATTCCTCGTGCTTCTGCTCACCCATCACCCATGGCTTAAACATGCGTGCCCACTCATCCGTGTGCTCCCTCTCAAGGTTGGACGCCGCCTCCAATGCACAGCAAGAGCCGCCACAACCACCCTCCAATGCGTTGCTGGTATTACTCCGACAACAAGAAATAAACCACCAAGGAGATTTAGCTTGCCTACAACACAATGACAACCATGCCGTCTTCTTCTTAATTTTTTGTGGCATCTCTCCCTCCTTCGCCACTACAAAGTACAAACCCACCACCAACATATGGTGCTCCCTCATCACCACCCTATGCATGCTCCGTCTCGTGCTGCCTATCTGGCGCCTAGGCTCATTGCCTTGCACTTCGTCACCGCCTCAGTCTCCCTAGCGCTAGGGGTTGTATGACATCTAACAAAAGGAGAGAATAAGGACCATTTCCACATCTCTTCTCTTTTGACTTAACAACCATATGGCCAGCCCAGTTGCTTCATGGGCTTCAACTGCAATTCTACCAGGTCATAAGCAGAATAGGATGAAAACGAACTGAATTTGGGCATTTTTTCCTCAGATTCAAAGTCAGATACGAATAATGTTTAATGTTCATCCAATAGATTTAATAGATATCTGATTTTGAACACTCAATTGGAATTGGATATGATACATATATTGAATGTTCAGATTAGATAGAGATTATTTATTTAGTATTTATACCTCAAAAATAGACATATATTCATTTTGTTTTCACACGATTAGTAACATGCATAATATATCCCTAAAAAATTACCCGACATAATAGAAAGTATGACACGTCAACAACTCAAGCAACTCCAAGAGAGTTGGTAAAAATAGATTGTTAAACCCATAATTTAGCCAACCTCTAAAATACAAAATTATGTAAAAAAATAGAAAACTCCAACAGCCTTTCTACTATGGCAATGCTAGATGGCTAGCGGCACATGCAAGCTATATTTGCCGTGCAAGATTTTAGGAGTAGTCAGCTTGCTATTTTACAAAATAAAATAGCATAGCCATTGGAGTTCACATTTTTTGCTCTAAACATCTAAATATAGCATACAAAATAAGTATGACATGTCTCTTGTAGATGCTCTCATTATTCCAATGCCTAATAGTGTTATTATATTATTTTTTTTCCAAATGAGTGTGATTATATTCTTGTACTTGCATTATACTAGCAAATATGCTCGTGCGTTGCAACGGGAGAAAAAAACTACTAACATTCATGCAAATTTATAACAATGATACATATCTACTTATGTTTTATGCTTTTATAATTTATAATTTATAATTTATTTTATGATGGTCATCACATCCATAATATAAGTTAATGTTCATAATAAATAATAATGTTCAATTAAACCTTTAAAAAACACCTTGTATATTTTTCTTCTACGGCAAAACATATAATTATTTAGATATAAATATATTATATAATTTTGTAGTTTTTTCATACTGCTCATGTGTTTCTATGAGTATGACTCAACATCGTCATTTGTACATTTTTTGATGCATCATATCAACTTTGATAACCTTTTTGTCAATACATTAGAATTGGTCAGTCTGTCGATGATTATAACCGGAGATCTCTTTATGTTTTTTTCATATGACAACCCTAGTCAAGAATTACATACTATCTAGCATTTTTGCTGATGACATAATTAATTGTATTATTGACTAATCTATATTTTAATATAAATAAATTTTTAATCAAAACAACACAGATGGTTTAAATATTTTAAAAAATATTAATACAAAAACAAATATAATATACATTAAAATAGGGATTATGCACATGGCTTGTCTTGGGCAAGAAACCAGAGAACGGAAAGTTGGTAAAGGCATAGTGGACATGACGACGAGGGTATCATATGCGTATTTCGAGTCTGCCTCTAGCACGTTCTCATTTATCCTCGAACCTATATGCATATAACATATAACAGGATGATTTAGCACGCCTATAGACAAAATCATAAGCTAACAAGATTCATAACATATATGGATAGATCATATTTTTATGAAAGTAACAAAACCGGTTTGATATTTTTTAGATTTTTTTATAATTTTTGATGAATTTTGCGATATCATTGATATTTTACATCGGGAACCCTGATCAATTTTAAAAACTCTTAAGGCCTTTATAATTTATAATTTATTTTATGATAGTCATCACATCCATAATATAAGTTAGTGTTCACAATAAATAATAATATCCAATTAAACCTGTATCGAATTAAAAAACATCTTGTATATATTTTTCTTCTGTTGCAAAACACATAATTATTTAGATATAAATATATTATATAAATTTGTAGCTTTTTCATACTACTCATATGTTTCTATGAGTATGACTCAACATCGTCATTTTTACATTTTTTGATGCATCATATCAACTTCGGTAACTTTTTTGTCGATGCATTAGAATTGGTCTGTCCGTCGATAATTATAACCGGAGATCTCTCTATATTTTTTTTATATGACAACCCTAGTCAAGAATTACATACCATCTACCATTTTTGTTGATCACATAATTAATTGTACCATTGACTAATCTATATTTTAATATAAATATGTTTTTAATCAAAACTACATAGATGGTTTAAATATTTTTAAAAAGTTTAATACAAAAATAAATATAATATGCATTAAAAATAGGGATTATGCAATGGCTTGTCTTAGGCAAGAAACCAGACAACGGAAAGTTGGTGAAGGCACAGTAGACATGACGACGAGGGTACCATATGCATATTTCGGGTCTGCCTCTAGCACGTTCTCGTTTATCCTCGAACCTATATACATACAACATATAACATGATGATTTAGCATGCCTATAGATAAAATCATAAGCTAACAAGATTCATAACATATATGGATTGGTAACATTTTTATGAAAGTAACAAAACCGGTTTGATATTTTTTAGATTTTTTTATAATTTTTTGGTGAATCTTGCGAGATCATTGATATTTTACGTCGGGTACCCTGATCAAATTTAAAAACTCTTAAGGCCTTTTCATATTTTCTTTCGCTCTTATATCTTTACATCTAGGACTCTGTATTCTTTTATATTCTCTTTTCTCACTCTAATCTTATTTGTACCGTATCCAAGACGGAGCTGCCGATCCTGTGACCGTGACCGTGCGTGGGCGGAAGAAAAAGAGGCTGATAGAAATTTTGGCTTTTTAACAGTACTAGCAAATTTATCCGTGCGTTACTACGGGTCATAAAATCCAATACTCTATGTATTTAAATTATAAGACATATTAATTTTTTTCTACAAATATTGCTTGATTTTATTGTGTATCTAGTCATAATCGATGCCTAATAATAAAGAGACAAAATACTCGTGCCGTTACGAATTTTGTCCACATCTATTGCAATGAGTTTCATCACTTTTAGAAAATAATAAAAATTTATCAAATATTTTTTCAGTGGGAACTTAACTATTTCCAAATGCATTTAGGTTTTTATATCGTATTCAAAATAATTCATCTTTATACCAATTCTTATGTTACATATTAAGTACAACTCTAACATTGAGTCTCTTCCAGTCCCGCTGGTTTGTATTGATAACTTTTTATAAATTTATAACTTTTCAAACTGCCTTTGGAGCATACTATCTATGG
The DNA here is from genome assembly GCA_023333625.1 of Bothriochloa decipiens. Lineage (NCBI taxonomy): Eukaryota > Viridiplantae > Streptophyta > Magnoliopsida > Poales > Poaceae > Bothriochloa > Bothriochloa decipiens. The sequence goes on along the minus strand of CM041635.1, from coordinate 47,098,776 downwards.
TTTTTTTATATGCCCTTAGGCTTTTCAAGATTTCATTTCACACACGGTTACACTCTATGGTTAGAAGGAATTTAACAAAGTTTGAATCAAAAATTTTAGATTTGACTTTGATTTTATATGGATTTTATATTTTTTGTCATTTTTTTAAAAACACAAGCAACTAACAAAACACTTTGTATTGGGATCCTTGAAGTTTACGTAAATATCTTAAGATCATACTATATCCATTTTTTTAGTTGGGACACTCAAATTTTTTCTATTCTTGCCACCAACTCCTTGTTGAAGTAGATTACGAACTCGCTCAGGTACTCTTTGCATGATCGGTATGGCCCGCTATGACAATCTCCTCACCATTGTGGTCCGTGCTGCTCTTGGCCACTACCTCCATGGTCGTTTTGTTTGAGTGTGACAGAGTTCTTCAGCTGGGACCTCAGGGCAGTCTGTGCCATGTGGGAACCAGACAACCGCAACCCGTACCAAAATAATCTGATGCGGCCATCAAACGTCCTAGGCGCGAACCCTACAGAACTTTTACTGTATCATTTGTTGTATATATTTTGAGATAAAATTTTACTGCATCAACTTTTTTATGTGAAATCCTCTATTTTTTCTATTATTGGCAACAACTCCTTTTCCAATTAGATGAGGAACTCACTCACCACTCTTTGAACGGTTTATAACATTGCGTATAATATGTCGCGAAATTATCATCGTTTTGCAAAATTATCATTGCTACTATTGATTTTGCAAAACAGCCATCATACTTTTTTTTCTTTTTTCTATTTCATTATTTTATTTTTCTTATTTTTATTATTATTATTAATTTTTATTTTAATGTGCGGACTGGAGGGTCGGCTTTTTTTATTTCCCTTTTTCTCTCTATGGACGGGAGGGCTCCGGTATTGTTTTCTTATACGGACGGGAGGGCTTCGGGTATTTGTTTTCCTATATGAACGGACAGAGTAAGGCGCAGTTGAGCTGGCGGACAGAAAGTTTCTGGCGGAGAGAAATTTCTTCAATTAAGTATTAGAAAAAGATTGTGGTTTCAATTATGGTTTTTTAACCATAAACATATAGGACACGGAGAGGTAAAAGAAAAAAGAGGTGGAGAAATTTTGCCTCTTTATAGATAGGTATAGAGGTATATATATAGATATAGATTATTTTTTCTAAATGAGTAGCATGATGGTATCTCCGGGAGTCCAGCCCCCCTGCCGACCTCCGTGTATATGGAATTATATTTCTTGGCCAACCCTCTACAGCTTAGCTTATATAGGGAAGCTAGAAACTGTTTTTGGTATTTTCTATATACCCTAATAATAAATTGTCAAAATTTCCCACATGTTTTTCTGTCCGTCACTTTTTTTCTGCCCGCCATCCCGTCTCCGTATCCGTGTAGCTGTCATGTATGTACGTACATAGATTCAGGATTATGACCTAGGAAGAAAATAAAAAACAGTATAGGGTTCTAGATATAAAGATGTAAGAGAGGGAGAAAAAGTGGGAGGACCTTAATAGATTTTGAAATAGATCAGGGTTCCTGATGAAAAATATCTAAATAAACACAAAGATCTTGCAAAATTTGCTAAAAATTATAGAAAATTCAGAAAAATAACAAATCAGTTTTATTAGCGTCATAAAAATATGATCCAGCCATAGAAGTTATGAATCTTGTTAGGTAGTGCTCTGTCAATAGGTATGTTAAATTGTCCTTATATACGTTGCATGTATACAGATTCGTCGATGACCAAAAAGAAACAAATCTTACTTTTATTAAAATAGAGACCAATCAGTGGTGCAAATAATTATTTCATGAGCTGGAGACTTGGATAGATTATTGTCTAATGAAATCTAAACAAATATATATCTCTATATACCCGAGGAAAGCTACCACATGAAAAAACAAAAGAGATCTCTTATCATAATTAGTGATAGATGGATCAACCATTTACACACTGACAAAAAAGTTAAGGAGGTTAACATGATATATTAAACATGCTATGAAGATCGATATTGAGTCAGAAACATACATGGGTAGTATAAAAATTGCTCTGAAGTCGATATTGAGTCACAGAAATACACGGGCAGTATAAAAAATTATAGTTATCTTACATAAAGATCTAAATAATTATGCACTTTGTAATGGAAGAGAAAATATGCCATGCATGTTTTAACTCGATACAGGTTTAATAGGACACAATCATCGCAAAATCTATATCTGTACCTAAGGCTGGACAGAAAACTCGAAACTTGCTAGCTCACTCGACTCGCTCGATAATGGCTCGGCTCGAGCTCGACTCGTTTTATAACAAGCCAGCTCGTTATATAACAAGCCAGCTCATTTCATAACGAGCCAGCTCGAGCTGGCTCGCAAGTTGCTCGCTAGCTCGTACGAGTCACTCAAGCTCTGAATTGCTTTTAGTGTGTGCGTGTATATATATTACCTACAAATCTAATCAGTTGTCCACTCAAGTGCTTGCTTGTTTATTTTGCTTTGTTCTTAAATTATGTATGTCATGTGTAAATTATATGTGTATGACTATCATGTACTCATGGTTATGGTCATGGTGGGCTGTCTGGACAAAAACTGAGAAACCGTGGATGAATTGATGGTATTGTGCTTATAAATATATATTCTTCTTTATTAAATTTACAAGTACTTTGAGAAATTGTATTTTTGTGGTTTGGCTCAACGAGCCAAACGAGCTGGTTAACGAGATAAGCCGAGCTGTTCTTCTAGCTCGTCAGTATAACGAGTCGAGCTGAGTCAGAACTTTAACGAGCCGAGCCGTAACGAGCCGAGCTAGCTCGATGTCTAGGCCTATCTGTACCAAATATTTAAACGGTAAAATTTCTATCATATTTTTATTTCTGCCCATCTTTTTGTGTCTGCCTCTTTGTCTGCCCCAAAACTGATCCGTACATACAAGCCTTGTTCGTCTCCTGTCCATCAGAAAATTGCAGAACACGGAAATCAACGTGGATTCCACCCTCGCCATGACTCATCGTCCTATGAACAACCGACTTCGCAATCAAATAATCTCAATCCCCATCGATATTTTAGTAGAAATAGACGAATGATATAAATTTAAAATTACAATTATGATATGTTTTTATCAAAATACTTTTATGCTCGGAAACATTAAATATCAACACTAAAATCATTGACAAGTTTAAGTTATATTAAAAATGTTATGATCTTCATAAAATGAATTCTAGATTTTAAATTTTATCAAAAAGATTAAATATAAAAAAATATGTATTGCTTTTGTTATTATTTTCTATAAATATCTTATTTTCTCCCGTTACAACGCATGATATGTGGTGATCTAAAAGGAGAAAAAAAGGGTAAATCTGGAGATCACTCGAGTGATTTTGGCGCATCTGTCACTCGATTTTCCAGCCGTCGATCTGCTTATCTCAATGGACGCGATGACAGCAAAGGCGAAGCGCCCTGCGCCCGCACACTCTTCTCCGCTGCTTGCATCTGGAAAAGCGAAACGCACTGAAGCTGTGAGTCTGACCCTGCACTGCACCCCACTACATTTGGTTCACGGGCTTTCCTCCTCGCAGCTTCCTTCTCCATCCTCTCTTTCTTTCTTTCTTTCTTGCCTCCGATCCGCCCTGGCCGGCGACCTTCTCTTGGTTCCTTGCCTTGGATTCCTGCCCCGACGCCCGCTGGCCACAGCAGCCTGCCGCGCGCCCTCGGCCGTGCTGCCCGGCGTCGCCGTCGGCCAGGCACCGAGCCGACACGGACGCCGCGCCAGGAGCCCCTGTGGCCTGTAGGCGTCCCGTCGCCGCCACCGTCCGCGCCGTCGAGCGTCCGCTTCTGCATTCTACTATTGATTCGCCGTCGAGCGTCCGCCGCTGCATTCTACTATTTATTACAGTCTATTTTTTACTCATCCAGAGTTTTTATTTTTTACAATCTATTTTTATACTTTTTACACCTTCCACTGTGGTGTAAGTTCCGTGATATTGGGGTGTAAGTTTTGTCATTTGAAAATTATTCCTATCTGTAATTTGTTATTTGAATAGAATCTGTCTTCATCTTTAATTATCTATAATAATCTTTTAATTTTTCTACTATAAAAATTAGCTGTTATTTGTCTCTTATTTGGTTTAATCTGTAATTATTTGTTAATATCTTTTAATTTTTTTACTATAGAAAATTATCTTTTATTTAAATCTTGGTTTTATTTAAAATTTATTATCTGATTTTTATCATTCATTGTATTAAGAGATGTTGTGGTCCTGAAATTCAAGTGACACGTACATCTGTGTCACTTGATTTTTTTCGGATACAGGAATCGAGTGACCCCTTGGCCTGTGTCACTCGAGTGACCCCTTGGCCTGTGTCACTCGAGTGACCATATGGCTGGTGAGTGACACCAGAAAAAACAATACTCGAAGTAGGATCGATCAGAATTATAATTCTTTCCCTGTATATATACGCGCGCTTCCATGAAGCCGTCCTCCAAATACAGCCTCGCCGTACGCCCGTACGTGACGTCCTCGCATCGATCCGTCCCCAAGAACACAAAGAACCTCGCCACGCAGTTCCCCGCCACCATCATCACATCACCATGGTCCATGGAGGCGGACATGCCGCGCGTTTCGTCGGCCAGCGCCGGGCTCACGTCGTTGGCGATCCGCCTCACGAAGCATCTCGCCGCCAAGAGTAGCGACCGCGGCAACGGAAACCTCGTCTTCTCGCCGCTGTCCATCTACGCCGCGCTGGCCCTGGTGGCGGCCGGGGCACGGGGCGCCGCCCTGGACGAGCTCCTGGCCCTGCTCGGCGCCGCGTCACGCGACGACCTCGCCGAGCTCATCCGCGGCGCGCTCGCCGACGGCTCAGGCTCCGGCTCCGGCGGGCCGCTCATCGCATCCGCGTGCGGCGTCTGGCACGACAATGACATGGTCTTGAAGCGGCGTTCAGAGTGACCACCGTCGAGTGCTTCAAGGCCGAGGTGCGCCCCGTGGATTTCCAGACAAAGGTGCGTTCTGTTTCATCTTGTAGCGACTACCGTCCGCCGGCCAACATGGATCGGCGAATATTATCCCCGTCCACAGCAGCAAGCTTGTTAACCAACCAATACGCAATGCAACGCAGGCAGAGGAAGCACGGCAGGAGATCAACAGCTGGGTGTCTGAGGCCACCAAAGGGCTCATCTCCGACGCGGTTCCTCATGGCTCCGTGGACGCCGAGACCGGCCTCTTGCTCGTCAACGCCATCTACTTCAAGGGCAAGTGGGAGAAGCACTTCGACGAGCGCTGCACCGAGGCGGAGGACTTCTACCTCCTCGACGGCACCACCATGCAAACGCCGCTGATGCGCGACTGCGGCAGCTATTGTGTCGCCGTGTACGGCGGGTTCAATGTGCTCACGTTGCCCTACCAAGCACCCCAGGTCGCGCGCCGCGGTGGTGTCGCCAGGTACTCTCTGTGCGTCTTCCTGCCGGACGCACGCGACGGCCTGTGGAGCCTCGTCGACAAGCTCGCGACGTCCGGGCCGGCGTTCCTGCACGACCACCTGCCCTGCAGGGAGGTCTGTGTCGGCAAGCTCCGGCTGCCCAGATTCAAGATGTCCTTCTCCAGCGACCTCACCACCGCCCTCCGGGAGATTGGGCTCGAGGCCACGCTTGACCCTCGCATTGAAGGTGCCGCCGACCTGACCGACATGGCCGAGAGAAGAGGCTACGACGACGTGTCGCCCAAGATACTGAAGATAGACAAGGTCTGTCACAAGGCAGTCATTGAGCTGAACGAGGAAGGCACGGAGGCCGCAGCTGTGACGTACATTCCCGCCGTAGCTACGTGCGCATCGGCTCACTTTCGACCAGAGACGGTCGATTTCGTGGCCGACCATCCCTTCACGTTCTTTGTCATGGAAGAGGTGTCCGGCGCCGTCGTCTTTGCTGGCTGCGTCCATCCGTCATAGTGACAGCTGCTCATCCTCTGCTTCCTCGAGCGGGCCAAAAATATGGTCGATGTTCTTGGCTCAGGATTCTTTTTGGACAAACATATTTCATCTTAGTTAAGTTTGATCACACAGACACAAGTACTTAGTTGATAGCTAAATTTATAATTTCCAATATCATATACAGAGTAAAAAGTATGACTCGAAACTTGTCATAATTGTCTAAGATTAGTTACGATAGAACGATGCTGGGAATTAAACAGTCCTATGCGGAGAAGATCGAGTACTACTCCGTTTGCTCTGTGGCTTGACGCCTAAAAGCTGTGTGCGCATCTCAAATGGAATGGAACTCTTACTCATGAACGAAAGACTGTCATATGATAGTTTGTGTTTGCTCATTATCTCTCTTTTTTTACCCCTTAAGTAGATAGCGTCTTAGAAGTTCTACATTATAACCAACAACATATTTTCATGATAAACGGTAATTGTAGAAGCTGGTATGCCAGCTGCTGGCTACTGCTAACAACTGTTTTGCCCATCCGGGCTCATAGACTTGCCAGTTGCCACAACATAGGTCCACTGTGCACTCAAGTAAAAGAAGATGCTATATGCCCAAAGGCAAAAGGTGCACTGCAGCCGGCAGCACGCGTCGCTTCCACTCAAGGCTGGAGCGTCCCGCACAGCTAACAATCCACGTTCAAAGATCAAAAGAGGCGCGACACAGATTCCACATGTGCCACTTGCCCACTACACCATATCGCGAGCATGCATGCGAAGCATGCACGGCACTACACTATACGACACACCACCAAACTCCGGTCCATCGAACAAGGGAAACGCAAAAATAAGAACTCAAAAACACATCTGCTGCTTGCAGTAAATAATCTCTTGTCCCGTAGGAAAGATTATTACTATACCTGCATTATGTCCATGCATGTTTTTCTATCAAGCACGGTGTATAGTACACGACTTGTCGTTACCGAGGAAATGGGTACCCCAAAGCCTCGGGTTTATCGAATTAAACCCCGCAAAAACGGCACTCGACCCCTCCCGTAGCCTCCCGCGTGGACGTACAAAGTCCCGCAGGCTGAAACACTTCGGGCCGACCCACGGCCGACGACGGCCCAAAGCCGAAGCCCGCTCGAAAAACTACCGAACGGACTAGTACTGTGCACTCGAGGTTACAATTCGGGCCAATCCTCGAGGACGGACTTCGCCCGCCGAACGAGCCTACCCTCGAGGACGGAACTTCGTTCGTGCGAATGGGCAACCCTCGACAGAACCACTGGCGTCACCATCTGACCCTCGACAAGACGCTGACGTCACCGGCTAATGATCGCTCGAGATGGGAGGATCCCGCGTCAAGTGTCGAGGCCCCCGACGGGACGGGCGTCCTCGATCGACAACGCCCTTTGCGTCCGATAGCGCATTTAATACAAAACTACCTAACCTCGTCGAATCGTATGGCTATAGTGTCCGCACAGTGGTCCGTACGACGGTCGAATCCCGCTTTACTGCCCATACTGAGGACGTGCATCGGTCTGCACGGCACTGTTACGCCATGCCCAGCGCTGTTAGACAGCTCGAGGCCCCCTTCGACACGCTACACGACAAACGACCGACGTCGGATTCCCTCGATTCGATCTTACCCGCTCAACCACTACGCTCGAGGCTACCCCTCGACGGGGCCTCGAGTACGCATCGACGCCCTCCGGTCAACCTTCATCAACTTCGAAAGCTGCGCCAACAACTCCCGATACGACCCCGACAGGAACTCGCACGTCCTCTACAGGGGATCACGTCTTTCGCCGGTCAGCAACCATGACTCCGAAGGACGGCTGTCAACTCCGAGCCATGCCGCTACAGAACGAGCCATGCTCAGCGCACGTCTCTACAGAAGCCTCGAGTTGACCACCACGACCCGCGACGTCACCACCGCGTCATCGAGCCAGAATATTTGTACCCCTGTGCCTCCCCTTGGCCTATAAAAGGGGACGCCAGGAGACCCAGTAGAAACGAACTCAGACGAGACAACGATCTCACGACAACCAAACATACGCCTAGGCAGACTCCTAGACTCCGAATAACTCCTTCGCTCTGTATTCGACCCCCCTCGAATCCTCTTTTTCGCTTGTATCCGCCCCTGTACAAGCACTTAGGTGCAAGATAATACAAACCTTCTCCCCCCGCTGGACGTAGGGCCTTCTTTGCCCGAACCAGGATAAATCGCTGTGTTCTTCTTGCATCACCCATCCGGACGGGTTACACACGCACACGATTACTCGTTGGCTTAGGACGCCCCCGGGTTCCGAACGCCGACACGACTACAGGCGCCTTAATCGCTAAACTTGGCCTTGCCGTTCACGGTGGCGGCGTCAGTGACGCCGCGACGGCGAGAGCGACGGTCGCCAGCTTCTTGAACTCGGCGTCCTCCACGGCCAGCGGCGACGTGTCGTCGGCCTCGCCGAACGCGTCCTCGCACGTCTCGGGCGCGTCCAGCGCCGCGCTGAGCTGCATGACCGCGTCATCGATGCCGCCGCCCCCGCCCTCCGCGCCGTGGGAGAGCTCCTCCTTTGCCTGGCCGAGCTGGTCCACGGCGTCCGAGTACACCTCCGCGCACACGGACAGGCGGTCTCGCCTCCTCGCGTCCGTCTCGAGCGCGCTCATGGCCGCGATGCGCGCGGCCGTCGCGTTGGCCTTTGCCTCGGCGATCCTGGCTGCGATGGCGGCGAGGCCGCACGCGTCGGTGGCCTCGGCGCTGTTCTTGTCGGCCTGGAAGACACTGATGCAGTAGTTGTAGCCGATGGATGGGTGGCCCGCGGCGAAGGATCTGCATGCATCTTGCAGCGGGGAAGACCTGCACATCGTCGGAAAGATGAGCAGGGCGAACAACACGGAGGGAATCGGCTTCATGGTGGCGCCGATGTTTGTTTTTTCCGCTTAGCTTGGGTAAATGGTTTGTGGGAGCGACGTGTTGAGTGTTGGATGTGGATGGTATGTAGAGACGCAGTTGGTTGGTGCTGCCTGCCGGCTCGTAGCTAAGTAGTCGTGCTGACAGAAAGATGGCCTCCGAGTGTAGAATGCCCGAAGGATATTTTCAAAGGAAGGTTCTAGTAACTTGTACAAGGCACGTTCCATATTAGGTGAAAACCATCACAACCTGGAAGGAGTAGTGCACAAGCATTTAGTGAAGAGCGAGGGGAGAGGAGTTTAGCATATTAGGTGAAAACCATCACAACCTGGAAGGAGAAGTGCACAAGCAGTTAGTGAAGAGCGAGGGGAGAGGAGCGTCGAAAGCAAGAGTTTGCTGTGAAGTCAGAATAACAATATGAGATCAACATCCTAGGTAGGATTAAACTTTGCCTCAAAGTATTGGATCATAGTAACAGGATCCAATCATCTTTTATAAAATAGAAGATGATTTCAGTCGATTTTGATGATTTTTTATAAGTTACATATAAGTGAATCCTTAACATTATTTCTAATGCAGCTTGATTTTAAATGATATTTCATCACAACTAGTTATTTGAAAAGTCACTCCAATTTTGGGGAGCAGCCCACAACACTCGGAGGCTACTTTAGGAGGCCTGTTGAGAGAAACCTAGAAAAACTTAGCTAAAATTTTCTTCCATCGAAAAGGGTCAAAGTGCATTGTACGAAACAATGATTTGGATGTGGTTCCCGAGGCATGGGCGCTTTTCCCAAACACATGGCACGCCTGAACAACCACGTCACCATGCCATGCATGAAGAATGTACAAGCCTTACCTCCTCGCGTGGAGACATTGTCCTAGCTACTCCCTCCTCCCTATTTAATTGTCATCGTTGGTGTGTATGTCATAAGTTTGACTCGATTTGTAGAAAATATGTGTAATATTTGTATCTTCAAATAAATTTTTTAAAAAACTAGATTCAAAGATCTTTCTAATGATACTAATTATGTAATATAAATATTAATATTTTTTGATATATAATGCCAGTAATTGTTTCTTGAAAAGCGCAAACGATAATTAAAAAGGGACAGAGGGAGTAAGGACTTCAGGTGTGGGGAGTTAGCTCCGTCCGATCTCCACCCAAGTAGTACAAGCATGAAGAGACATGACGGTCGGAGTGGATAACAATGATGATAGTAGACAACGCCTCTCAATCTTGTTTTAACCTAGCCCCCTTCCTAACTTTACAATATGATGTCAGGGTCTTGTGTTCTCACATGAGCACTTTACCCCGTGGCTATCATGATGAGCGTGAACACAATGCAAGACACATTGTTAGAGGAGTCTTGTAACACCCCTGTGTTAAGCATGTATTTGCATTGCACATCATGAGCATAATCATCTCATTTGCCTGGTCATTTTCTTAACATGAAATGATAAGTGTGCTACTTGCTTGTTTTATTTAAATTAATGGCCAAATGCTCAATGTGTGGTTAATGAGTGCAATTGGATGTTGTTAGTCCTTAATTATGCCTAAAAATGTTTAGGATGCAATTTGATCAATATTTATATTGGTCATTTTGTCTATATTTGTTTTAATTAGTTATTGACTTGATGTTGACCAAGTGGTGCTTTGTTTGATTGAAGTAGAACTGCATGTTAGGTTGCTTTCCACGGGGTGAATGCTCAATAGAGTTTGTAGATAATTTTATGAGGAACAAATCTTGTTTTTGTGTAATCTCTTGAAAATGCATGGGAATAGTCCAAAAGTTCAAAAACAGTTTAAAAGTCAGGATTTTCCTTTTTATTTTAAAAGGCTTTTGAATTTCAAAATTTTTAATTAAATTTCTGGATAGAATTAGGTCTTGATACTTAAAATTGAAATATTCTACTCGTCGAGAGAAACATTTCATATTTTGGAAGCTTTTCCAAATTCTACATGGTTTTCAAAGTACATGTTAAAACAATTTTGATTCGATTTCAAATAGGGGGTGGGGCCCACCTGTCGGCCTCCCATTCCACCGTTCAACCGATGATAGAAGGGGGCCAGTGACATAAATGTATTACTCTTTCTGAGTTTATTTGCAAAATGCTTAGACTCAGAGATTTTTTTGGTCCGCACCTAATGGATTTCAGAAAACTGTAGGGGTCTTTCTAAAAAGGGTTTGTCTCGTACGAGTATTCGTATTAAATGAAACATGATTTCGAGAATTTAGATTTAATATTGTAAAATGCATATCTCAAGATCTAAAAGTCCAAATTGAGTGAAACAATTTTTTTGTGCTTGTCTTGAGCAGATCCACATGTTAAAAATAGTATATGCCATGTTTGTGATACTTTTATATAGAGTTTTATTTAATTGTTGTATTGCTTGTTTCTTTAGAAATGCATAGTAAACCATATATTGCTCAGAAAATTATGGTTCTTGTTTTATTGATCTTGTTTTGATATGTTCTTGCTGTGAAAAATATATCAAGGTTACTTGCCATGTACAAATATGTAGTTGTAGTTTAAGTGAGATAAATTGGTTATTCTTTTATAATTCATAGTAAATAATATATGAGGAATAAATGCATGGTAAATTTGGTGTGTTATTCTTATGCTATGAAATAGTTAAGAATATTCTGAGATCTATTGTTTGACGCTTTTCTCTGTATAAAGTATTTTATTCCTATTTAAATATGTTGTCTTGTCTTTTTTGTGTAGGATAAAGTACTTACTGTTTTACCTTAAAATTTTTATGGTACACTATGTTAATCATGCTTAAGCTTCTGTAATTTTACTGGAATTTCTATGAATTCAAAATAGGTGGTGTAGTTCTATCCTTGGTTAATGATAAGCTTGATTATGCTTTGTTTAATCACTTCATGGTGTATGTAATGTTTCCTTCTGCCTTCATACAGTGTATGATCTGTTAGCATGTTTGGATAGGTTCAGTTTCATATGCAAAATGCTTGTCTTCTATAAGTCCTGTTTAAAGTGTGCAAGTCTATGTTTTTTGTGATGCTTATATAGGGTAGTTATAGAAGAGAATGCAGTAGATGACATGTGCTTATAGTATATGTTCTTTGTTGAAGTTGGCTGCTTTGTAGAAGTTATGTGCAAGCATTCATGATCATCATCATATTCCATATCCATTCCATGTGCATTCCTCGTATTCATACGTGCATACGCATCATATAGGACCACACGAGAGAACACCTGTCGCAATGCCGAGGAACCAAATGGAGAAGTTTCTGCACAGAAGGTGATCAGGAACAAGGAGCAAGACATAAAGTTGTACGAGTGCTCGGAGAATCAGTCTAGTTCGTCTAAGGAAGGCAAGCCCCGGAGCATTTCTCCCTATGATTTGCAAAATATCTAACTTGCGTCCTTTACTTGTTTCATGCATTAAGTTTATAGGCGTTGTATGAAACCGTTGATGCATTACTTATATTTCTTATCTACTTTGATATACTTTATACCCTGTTAGGTTCAGGATCGTTATCTGCTTAGCCCTGCTTAAAGTAGATCGGTAGAAGTCGGGTGATTTTCTGTCATCCGCGAGCTATAGGTGGTGACACAGATGGTTGGTTACTTGTTATCATGAATAACCATGTGGAGTAATAAATCGAGACCGGGCGGGATTGGTGTTGTGTACAGAACTGAAGATTCTGTGTTGTTTTATCCCATTTATGTCGAACTAGGACCCCGTCCGTTGTACGTCCTCAAGTCATATTAAACGCATGCCCCACATTTAGCTGGAAGGGTGGGTAGATCCAACCTCGAAGCCGTAAGTTTGTTTGGGCCGGGAATCGACCTGTTGTACGCATCGTATCGAATAGAGCATGGTGCGCCCTGCTGGCAGTCAGGTGGTCCCCGGGTACGATGGTACCTATTGAACCCGCGACTTTACCCGAATGAACGGTCGGTGACTAAGGCTGCTTTTGCAAAGTATGCCTGGTTTGTGTGGGGAATAAATCGCCAGCTGATTAGTAATCGATTCGAATCGCCATCGTTTCTGGACAGTGAACACTTGACTTGAGCAGCGGCATCGTAGTAGAAACTTGATCAAAGAGCTGAGATGGTTATGATGTTGATGCTGAAAGATGCTCAACCGGAAATGGTTACTATTCTTGTTGAATAATTTATGCCATGCTTGTTTAGTTCAGGTGCTAATCTAGCATGATAAGATTAATAACTATAAAATGCAATGCTAGAAGGTTATAGTAATTGTTCTTAATAAGCTCAAACTTTTTCTGTAAATGTATGAGTCAGCTACCCCACTTATAAAGCCTTGCATACTCCTTAAAGTCAATTTATTTTGGTTTATGACGGATAAGTCTAGCTGAGTACATTCTCGTACTTAGGGTTTTATTCCCATTTGTTGCAGGTATTCATCTAGGTTGTTGTGGCTGCAAGATAGGTTTTATCCCGTTATGGGAGATAAGAAGACCATAGGCATGGTCATTCCTTATATCTTATCTCAGTTGCTTTTGTTGGATTTTGACTGTGAGCCGGCACCATATTTAAATAAAATATGAGCGTGGGTGTTTCAAAGTAATTTGCTTCCGCTATGCTTTCTTTAAAAAGGTGTTGTAATAATCTTTTGTAAACTTCGATGTAATTGAGCTATGTGCGAACCTTGTAACATGTGGACTGTAGTTGCTGAACTATGTACGTCTTGGTTGTAAGTTGATTTGAAATCCTTCATGATTTCACGTACTACCAGGCTTATATGGGCTTAAGAGCAACTTAAACCGTCTTGACAGGTTAATTTGGACTTAAGTTTATATAAATTAGACGGTTTTGTTACAAGTCTTATTATGAAAGTGGTATGCAAGACACGTCAATAAGGTCTCTTTAACCAAAACCCTAAAAGTTTAAGAGGGGCTTTTGTCAGGGTGACAACTCTATAGCTTCATCGTCGTTAAACCTCCGACCATCAGGAGCAATGAAGAACTGAGGAGCAATAGTAGACGAGCAAAGTAGGATAAAATGTGTAGTATATGTGTGATGATTGGGTAGATAGATCTCTTGACCGACCATGATCCTCTTATATAACTCGTAGAGATGGTCTTATCTCATTATAAAACATATTTCACACTTAATTTATAAGTTTTGATCAATATCAAACTGCCAAAACAGGCCTTGGCTAGTTATTTCAGGATTTTTTTTTCAAACCTTGGCTGCACACTGTTTTGGTAGTCCTGGAATCCTAGGTTTTTTTTTTTTTGACGGAAACCTGGAATCCTAGTTTTTTAGGGAACCCTGGAATCCTAGTAACCTTATTGGGAAGTGGGCCTGCAGTGACATAGAATGGGCCAATCACGATGCCCGCCCGGGTCGAGTCGAACAGGAGAATCTCGGTCGGTTCGGCTCAAAATAAAGTGTCGGCCCAAACTCAAACAAAATAGGCCCACTACTACACTGCTCTGACTCCGGCCACAACCGAGGCGAGACTAGGCAGCAGCGGCTTGCTCAGATCGGCAGCTTCGGCGGCGGCGGTGGCGGCGGTCGGCGGCGATGTCGATCCGGTACTGGCCGATGGCCGTGGCAGCCGTTGGGTTCCGCCTCGTCCTGGTTCTCTTCGGCGGGGACCTCCACCTTGCCTCTCGCCCTGAGGTCTCCACCCCCCTCACCTCCCTTCGCCGCCGTAAGCGCCTCCCCACGCCCTATCCTCCTTGTGATCCTGACCGTCGTGTGGCTTCGTCATAATTCGAGCTTTGGTTTCTCTCTTCTCTGTGTTACAGTGGCGGAAGGCTACTGGCTGAAGCAAGCGTCCGTGTCGCCGTACTCCGGTAAGTTACACGACCACGGTCTTTCACCCTTCTGCCTTCTCACTTGACATTTGCATCTGAACTCGTGACCAGTGACTCAATGAACTAGTAGTAGTTTCTGCACTGAGTTGCTATGGAGTAGATCAAGTAGCACAAGGTGTGTTTCCACATAAAAGACAAAGTATAGTTTTGCTATATCTAAACCAAGTGCCATCGTCACATGGTTAATGGAACACATTTTGATTGGTTCTTAGCAGTGCTGTGTCATATAGTATGAACTGGACGGATGATTTATTCTGTTGATTGATTCCTCTTTCAGGTTCTATGTATCATGGTTCCCCGTTGCTCCTGTCTGTTCTTGGTCCATTAACTAGTAGCAGGTGATTAATCCCTTCTTATGATGCTTCTTTGGTTATATTTCTGCCTTTGTTATCCTTCTATACCTTTGTTAATTTTAACAAAGTTTCGTTTGGAAATTGAAATATTAACATCCATAGATTTGATGGTATTACAGGCCTGATGGACATCATGCTCATATTTACTGCAGGTAGAGATATGTTGGTATCTACCTTTTCATTGCAACTAATGTGTGCTTTTAGCCTTTGATAAGATAAGATTTACAAATTGTTGATGCATAATCGACTTTTGTTGAAAAAGCATTGTTTTTCCCATAGCTTTCTTTTATTTGTCTCAGCATGTGACTCAAAATAAAATAAAATCCTCAAACATCTTCCATAGCTTGAATTTTGTTGGTGGTAATGTAATTCCTGTTACGCTCATCAATGCACGACACAGTTTGATTTTTGTGGCTGTAGATTTTCTAGCAGCCATGCTCATCCGAGCAACGGGGCATAAACTCCAAATGGCAAGGAACAGAAGTTTGAAGTCACTTGACCTCACAAAGGCAGTAAACGATACAGGTGGATCATAGCAATTAATGTTATGCTTTTTATTCCTCTCTGAATGCGCCTCTCAAACACTAGCTTAAATGGGAAAATACTGGGTGCAGGGAGAGTGGGGGCAACAATGCTCTAAAAACATGCACACCCATATTGCATCCGTGGATGAAAACTCGTTTTGTAGAGATTTGATGAGCACCCCCCCCCCCCTGGAGGGATGTTGCACACAACATTTCCCAGCCTAAAAGTGCCTTAGTTTCGTATTCTGTTTCCACCATTGTTGTACTTGTTTTACCACAAACTGTCAATACTAATATGATTTTGATACTTGCAACTTATAAACTGATGAAAAATAAACATAATTTATTAACAAAGTTAGTGATTGGCTTGTTGCCATTCTTTATTCTCATAGTATTATCTGGGAGACACAGCCTTTTTTTTTCTTTCTTGTAATGCTCCAGTAGTGAAGTAGTTATGAATTTCTCACATTAAAACTGAAGTATGGAAAACCTATTGTGGAAATGTTCGTAGTACTTAACAGTTTAATGCTTTCAGGTTTCGCTTACTCTTTGTTAGACTGGTACTTATTATTCATAACGATATTATTGATGCAGTTAATGTAAGCGCTGGAGATGTTGCTTCTCTCATATATTTGTGGAACCCTTGGGCAATAGTCACTTGTGTGGGTTCATGTACATCACCAATCGAGAATCTAATGGTTGTAATAATGATCTATGGAGCCTGTTCACGTAAGATGGTCCCAATTTTGTGTTTCCATTCCTTACTTTCTTATACTAGTATCAAGTGAAAACCTCCAATATCAAAATTGGAAATCACGCTTTTATCTCATTTTGCTTCAGTTTCTATTTCAAAATGAATCCTGGTGTCTGGCAAAGCATCAGTTAGTAACATTGTCATTGAGATTGGGATATTGATCCTTGGGTAACCTAGAATTACCAACTTTTATGCTGGTTAATTAATCTTCGTGATTTTTTTAGGTCTGGCTCCTCTTGCTGCTTTTGGATATGTTATGGCCACACATCTCTCTCTTTATCCTGCAATTCTTATTGTACCGGTCAGTACCACAACTTCTGTTTGCATTTTCCATTTCAAATCAAATGTTTGATCATATCTGATACTAACCTGCATGGTTGTCTACTGAAAATATAACTCTATTTCAGGTCATTCTGTTGCTGGGTTACGGTCTAGATGCTCCTCCACCAAAAGTATTCCTTATAAAAGGGTCAAGTGACAGCAAAAGTGATGTGTCAGACCATGATAGAACAACTGGACAGAGAGTTGTTCAGCAGTTTTCATGGAAACCAGTACTTCACTTTATAATTTGGCTGTTTATCTGGTCGTGCCATGTGTTGTTATTGTGCAGCTTGATTCTGAAGAAAGTTGGTGGCCTCCACGAGATGTTTGAAAAGTAAGATGCTATAACTAGAAGCTCCTTTTCTGGCCTTCAGTGGGACGTGTTTCCTGGGAAGTCACCAAATTCATCTCAAAATGTGCACTAGTTTGCCCTAAGCCTTCTTCACATATAAGACAGTTAGGAGTTCGGTTCAGATATTTGCAAATCATGCTGTCCTTGTAAAGGCGCTTTTCCCTATCCTAGGAGTTCAGTCTCTGATATTATCCCAATAACAACTTTCTTCAGTCTGAGCTTCATCTCATGAATAGCTTTTTTCTTTTCCAATCAACTTGTTTTGTCGATCACCTGATTACCTGATGTGCTGTTGTTTGCAGGACGTATGGTTTTATACTTACGGTGACAGACCTATCACCAAATATCGGTGTTTTATGGTAAGTGTTGAGAACTTTTGCCAATAGAATATTTGTCATTGTCACTCAAGCATATTTCCAATGTGTCTTATGCATTTTGAGAATGACTGCAGGTACTTCTTTGCTGAAGTATTCGATTTCTTTAGAAATTTCTTTCTTATGGTCTTCAATATGAACATCATTTTTATGGTCTTGCCATTGGCCATCCGATTGAACCATCGTCCATGCTTTCTTGCATTTGTTTACACTGCAATTTTGGCAATATTGAAATCTTATCCATCGGTGAGTTTTTTATTATTTGTATGATATTTCTAATAAATTTAGTCTTTCAGGTGCAAAATGTTGCCGTAGCTATCTGTTCTGTTTGTGTGCTCTGGTTTTATTTTCAGTTTGTTAATATGTCTGTCTCTTATTGTGATTTTTCCTGAAGACTGGAGATTCGGCTCTGTATCTTGGTCTTCTGGGCTTATTTGTCAATGAATTAGCAGGTAGGTAGCAGTTTACTACATAATGTTCTTAATGGTTCCAAGAAAATTAATAATGCTTTGTGTTTACATCTTGCAGAAATGCAGTTCACTTTCTTCTTGTTTTTCGGATATATTGGAGTCTCCCTACTTAGCCCTGTCATGCATAATCTGTGGATCTGGAGGGTCTCTCTCTTGCTCTGTGAATTTAAACCATTGTCAGGGACCTGTAATGCAAAGATTGTTTCTAGTATACCGTTGCTAACCTGGCCGGGTTTTCTTTTCAGGGCACTGGTAATGCAAATTTCTACTTCGCGACTGGTTTGGCTTATACTTGCCTTCAGGTAACCAAATACTCTTTATCATATGTTTCCCCCCCTTTTTGTGACAATACCTACCATTCCACTACTGGCAGCTTTTCTTGCAAACAATTTTTTTTAACAAAGGAATTTGGGATTTTGTTTTGGAGCAAACTGCTGTGAGCATAGATCCACCCCTTCCTTTTGATATTTGCTGCCCCAAAGCTGGGTTTGATGTTAAAGTTGTGGAGCTTAATTTCTCTAATTTAACAAAGTCCTGTTTTTCAATTTGCAGACTGTGTTGCTCGTAGAGAGTGTAAGTTCAATGATAAAGCACGACAGAAAGCTAAGGTTACTTGTTACAAGCTAACTTGGTCCCTCAGACAAAGCTCCGATGCTTGCAATTTCCTTTCTGGCGCTCTTGATTCTTGAACACAGACATCTCCTCATCCTGGGGTTTGTAGATGTAGCACATATTCGATGTAGCATGTTGTATTGTAGACCCCACACTTGTACAATACGAGGACACAGCCTTTGACAAAGACAAGGAACACGACCGGGCTCGCCCTTGGTGACTAGATTGTGCTCGCTTCCGAGCATTGGTGTGGATTCTGTGATGTTCAGTGATCCAGCTTGGTTAAATGGTTGCATTGCCCTCGCGTATGGATCGTGAAGGAAACCAACATTTGAAAGTTAACCAAGTGGAAATCTAATTTTCGTTTCTTCAGGCCTAGGTCATTATCATCCACCCGTTGCAGTTCGTAGCGTACAGCAGGCACGCCTGCTGTTCAGAGCTCTTCTACGATTCTTACGTTGGGATTTTTAACCCTCTTCCTTGGTCCTTGCAGTTGCAGTGTAAACTTTGTTTCCACCGGATGCCCGTGGCACTGTTGCTGGTTTGCTTGTACCAGTAAGTGTACCGAACTCGATTAATGGTCAGACCAACAAGATCTGTCCTGTCCCTGCTTCAGGCACGGTCTTAGTCTACCTAAATGACACTACTGCTAACCACCCACCCATTCCATCAGACATACGGAACTCGAGTAATCCATGTTGTGCTCATCAGAATCGCATGCCATCGACAGGCGACGCCGAGCGCCGAGCAGTTTCCCGTTGGTTGGTTGCGAAAAGCCGGGTGCGCGCACAGGTCAGCTCTCGCGTGGTTTCATGGTTTCCGTGCGCGCGCGCGCGCGGTGCCGAGGCGGAGGGTGAAGTAGGCGGCCAAACCGGATCGGCTGCTAATGGCCGCCGCCGATGCCGTCACCGCGTCACGTCTTTCATCTTCAGCCCGGGCCGGATGGGAGCACGGATTCGGAGACCGGCGAGTCGTCGTCGTCGTCTGGTTTTATTCGGAACTGTTCCCCGCTGCAGTAGCTTCACGCGACACAGCTCGGCGTTCTGACACAGAATCACGCATTCATGCACGCATAAGTACTCCGGTACGTGACAAACAGCGGTCACATTCGACCGGTACTGTGCGATACTGTCATACTAGTAGTGATGGCCGAGACGCGACGAGAAGTGTCACTTTGGCTAGAGCTCTGGCTCGGGCAAAAATGGTTCTGGGTCCTGTTTTTTATAAGTAATTTTATTTGGCCCTACTTTCACTCGATAGAGAAACGTTTGACAAGATAATTCCTCATTTTTCACTTATATTATGGACCGCACTTGTTATTATACAAAATTTCAATTTCTTTTCTCCACCTTTTGTTCCTCTCCGCTCTCCTCTCTCTCACAACTACTTCCACTGTGTATCTCCCTTTTGCTCACGTCGCCATCCTCGTTCTCACGTTGGGACATTGTTTTTCCTCGGTGGACAGTGGTGAATCTAGACGGGAACATTATTGAAGTCATCGGGATCAGCTTTGTTGTATCATAAATTTCTTTCGAACTATAATAGTGTTTTACAATAATACAATTGTAGTTTGTTTTAATTTTTTTGATGCATGCATTTTGCTATGCATATAGATAAATAATATGTCTAGATACATAATAAAATACATGTACCGAAAAAATCAAAGTGAACTATAATTTAAAACGGAGAGAATACATTTTATCAGGGTCGACAAATCCCAATAAATAAACCCCTCTAAATTCGCCCCTGTTTCTTGTCCTCGGCCGCACTCCTCCACCAATGCCGGTCCTCGTCATTGAACAGCACTCCTCACCCGCAAGCAGACCGTAAGCGTTTGGAGGTAGCACGTGAGGAAGGCATGACTAGCAACAATTCCTCCTTGGCTCCTCTAGCGCAAAGAGGGTGATGGAGCCCGCGGAAGCCAAAGGGAGCCAAGTTAACGTCCATGAGTGGGTGTTTAGGACTGCTTCGTTTCACGTTTTTTTTTAGCTCTGCCTTATTTTTTTTGAGTCGAACAAGCGTAGCTCCAGAAATTCAGTTTCATATATCAAAAAAAAGTGAAGTTTGAGAAGTGAAGTTTAAGCAGAGTTGGTGGAACAGTCATCTAAAAAACTTTTATCTCATTGACCGTGTTCCAACTCCGATCAGTGGCTTTTACAAGACTCGGCGCACGAAATGCTACCAGACGCAGCCTGCTGTCAATGAACATTGCGTACATGTGCTCACTGATGTTTGCACACAGGGGTCCTTGTTTTCTCCACATGTACGTATGACTGAAGAGGAGGCTGAAGCTAACCCATGTTTGCCGGGAGATAAAGAGTCAAGGCCTCTGCGCAATGTGCATGATGGGGGATCGTCTGTCCTGCCGGAGCGCTCGCTCACCACCTACGTGTCCGCGTGGTGCCGTGTGGCCATGGCGAGAAGCCCCGGCCCTATGCAACGTCCACGATCACAGGGAGCATACTCAAGGGTACCCGCAGGCATGGGCGCACGGTCAAGCACTCAAGCCGACGCTCGATCACGTCGCGGTATTGAATCCCTCCACCCACCGGCTCAGGTTCAGCTTGTTGGCGTTGTTGGGCAATGCCGCAAAGCGAGGACGCCCTGCGAGAAATCACATCCATGCACACACAGGCACAGCGTACAGTGGTCGCGTTCCTACTTGACCGACGCTTGAACGCTCAGCAAAGCAGCTACAGCGGCCGGCGCGGGGTCACCTCGCCGCGGTAGGAAACGGAGTTTAATGGCCGCGCATTCATTCCGTTCGGGGTACGGTAAGCGCGCGGTTGGGGGCTGCCGCTGCTACCCTCCACTGCGGTCGCTGCTCCAGAGTCCAGACGACCATGGACCATGGACTCTTCATCAATGCGTGCTTGCCGAGCCTTGCGCCCTTGCCGCCCTCGGTACTAATCGCCGGATACTCTGCGCTCCGGTGTGCCCGGCGGCCAGCGCTGTGCGTTTGGTGGCTGGCAAAGCCGTTTGTTTCCTCAGGTACTCGTACTACGTATGTAAGGACAAACACGTACGTCAAACGTTGGATCACCGGTTAATGATAACGAGCAGGTCCACATCGATGGAGACGAGAGTAGTCATACACTTTGAGCAATGAGGCCCAGTTGTCTGTGGTCTCAGAAAGCTAAGTACTGGCACTACATGTGTGTATACATTGACGCATACGAATTGACGGATACGAATTCATAAACAAGAATGCAACTCGGATTCATAAACAAGGACCGGAGTTTTGGCGAAGTACTAGGTCGATGTCACGGCGACTTGACGACCAGCGCGTGCCCAAACCCGTGCAATTTCCTAGAGAGCATGAATGGACCACCGGCGCACCATCAGCCAAGTTTCGGCGCCACGACAATGGGAGTTCCCAGTAGTATCGAGCAGAAAAGACTTGTAGTTGTAGGAGTATATTTACAAATTTAGGCCTCGTTTAGATTCCAGATTTCATCCTAAATTTTACTATAAAAAAAAAGATTCATCGTCACATCAAAATACCGGCACATGTATGGAATACTAAATATAAAATAAAAAATTAATTATACAGTTTTAAAATTAATTATACAGTTTTATTGTACTTTACGAGACGAATATTTTAAGCCTAATTAATCAATGTTTGGACAATTATTACTAAATAAAAATAAAATTATTATAATGTTTAACAGAATTTACTATGTACAGTTGATGCACCAACTTTATCTACACAAGGCCTTAGAATTGGATGGAAGTAGGACTAGTACACTGCCCTTCACTTGTGTCTATTTGTCTTGATCCTGAACATGCAAGAAACGGCCATGGCATTCGCAATCGCCTGAAGGATCACCAACAGTGACTTGCAATCCGCGTGCCCATCCACATATTTGTCACTTGACACAGTGGACACG
The DNA here is from genome assembly GCA_023333625.1 of Bothriochloa decipiens. Taxonomy (NCBI): domain Eukaryota; kingdom Viridiplantae; phylum Streptophyta; class Magnoliopsida; order Poales; family Poaceae; genus Bothriochloa; species Bothriochloa decipiens. The sequence continues at coordinate 47,076,473 of CM041635.1, read as the reverse complement.
AGTACACGACTGACTGCGAGTCTGGCAGTCTGCAGCGCGCACTAGTACAGCCATGGATGGCAGCCACACCACAGGTGACAACCACACGCGCACCACCACCACCACCACCCAATGCAACCAACCAAGAATCCCGGACTCCTCCTCAAATCCCCAAAATTGCATCGCATTGCAGCTCCGGAAAAGAACAAAGATCGATCAATTCCAAGAAGAAGCTTCGGAGACGCTAAACTCACCTCTGGTCTCTGGAGACCCTGCTTGCTTGTTTCTTGTGTTTTTACAATGGAATAAGGGGTCCTAACTGAAAAAAAATTGAACATGGAAGGAGTTCACAAAAACCACCCTCGTGCGATCCCGTAATTACAGCTGCCTATACCCCAACGATCCAACGGTACAGGGCCACCAACGGCGGCTCCTCCTCGTCCGGCGCGCGGTGCATCGCCGCGCCCGCCCCCGTCTCCGGGTCCCACAGCCACGAGTCCTCCTGCCGGTGGCTCTGGCCCTGGCTCTGGCTCTGGCTGCGGCTGTGGTGTCCCTGGCCCTGGCTCCACCGCGCGCTGTGGTGCCCCTGGCTCCAGCGCGCGCTCCACCGCCCGGAGAGGGAGGACGCCGAGGACGCGAGGCGGTCCACGTACTCGCGCAGCCATCCGCGGGACCCGGCCGCCTCCGCCAGCGCCTCGCCGGGCGTCGCCGGCGCAGCCGCCTGGTGGGTCGCCGACTTGGCCGCGGCCGCGGTGCGGGTGATGCGGGCCACGACGGCCTCCACCTCCTCGTCGACGCGGTAGTCGAAGGAGCCGAGCGAGTAGGTGCGGCGGTCGTCGCCCGCGGCGGAGGAGCGGCGGTTGCTCACGCTGCCGATCTCGACGCGGAAGCTCCTCGAGTTGCTGCTGCTGACCCGCGAGTCCAGCGGCTCCTGCGCCTGCGCGGCGACCCCCGCGGCGGGCGTGGCGGGCGGCGGCGGAGCGGTGGGGAGCGGCGGGTGCGGGAGCGAGACGGCGGCGCGGCAGAGCGGGCACGACGGCGTGGTACGCAGCCAGGCGTCGACGCAGGCGGCGTGGAACGCGTGCCTGCACGCCGGGAGCAGCCGCAGCTCGGCGTCGGGGGAGAAGGGCGAGAGGCAGACCGCGCAGTCCGGGGAGCTCTTGGGAAGCGCCGCCAGCGCCGACGCCATGGTGAAGAGCGGCAGCGACGCGATCAGACGCTCCTTCTCGTCGTCCACCGCCTCCTCCGCGGCGGCGTGCGCTTCCTCCGGCCCCACCGCCGCGGCGCTCCTCCCCCTGGACCCCACCTCCGCCGCCGACTCTTCCTCCGATGCGCGGCGGGCCCTGGTCGGGAGCGGGCTTGGGCCCCGATGCGACGACGAAGACGATGATGAGCGGGAGAGGCAGCGGAGGAGGAAGTGGATCGACACGGAGGCGAAGAAGACGAACGCGAGCAGCGCGGCGATGATGAGCAGCGAGGGGGAGAGGTTGAACGACGACGACGAGGGCGGCGGAGGCGGCGACGGCAATGAGGGCGGGAGTGTGGCCGCGAACGGGTCGCCGACGGCCGGCGGCGGGAGGGCGTCCATCAGGGGAGCAGCGGCGGAACACCCGCAGCCCCACGAGAGGAGAGCGGTGGTGTGTTTATGGCGGCCTGCAGGCTGCGGCCTCGCGCCTTTTATTTATGGGTTTTGGACTGCGTGGCGTGACGGGGGAAGGGGACGGCAGCACCGGCAGTCAGCCAGCCAGCCAGCTACAGGCCGCAGCCGCTAGACCTACTACTAGCAGTAAATGGTAGGAGTAGTAGATCACATGAAGCTGAGTACAGATTAGCACCATTTCAGATGTTCATTAGAAGGGCCAAACGTAAATTAATTTTGACACTAATTACATAAACAGTGACTAACCGATGACATTAATATACTAATCTTGATTTGACCAGCGGCACCTCATATGGAGCTACAATAGATATGAGCTAATTAACATACATTGATCTCACCAATTATTCACCACTTATATAATATAATTAGTTTTAAAATTAGTTTTTAATTAGCGTGAAACATAGTGCTAATTTTTAGCGGCCGGGATCAAACATGACCAAATTTTGGTTTGTCATCGAACATTTGCGTTGGTGACTTCTGACTTGGCTTGGTTAATTAATACAGTATATAATATGTAATAATCTTCTCTCTTTTGACGTGTGACCGTACGCGCGAGGTGTAGGCCTTGTTTAGATTAGAATTTGGTCATTAAATTTACTATGCAGAATTCCTATTCTTCGTCACATCAAAATATCGGCACATACATAGAGTCCTAAATATAGATGAAATCAAAAACTAATTATATAGTTTTGTTGTACTTTATGACATGAACATTTTAAGCCTAATTAGTTAAAGTTTAAATAATTTTTACCAAATACAAATAAAATGCTACAAAAATTCTGCTACAGGAATTCCAACGCCAATTTTAAAATCTAAACAAGTGCGTAGCAAAAGTGCATAAGTAAGGTCAGCCGGCTGTCGTTTAGTCGATGATTCCTCCTATTGCTCTTGTTATTTCCCAATTCAAGTCAAATAAACTTTCTTGATGCTGGCGCTCGTAATTTCCAGGGGATTTGGAGCTTGCCCTGGATTTTTTCAAGCTAACTTTTCTACAATGTGCGGCCACGGTTTCCAGAAAACCCGTTATGAACACTACCGATACCGACCATATGAACATGTATGCATTGCGCGTGTAATTGTATAGTATGATTATATTAAAGCATTTCCTGTGATCGGATCATCATGCCACATGTGTTTTTTTAGAATAGTAACTATTCCTATGGCCAACTAATAATAAAGATTGAATATATGACATAGGTTACCTCATCCAAATAGGCAACATGACAGTTGCCAAGTCTACAACAAACATCTTTGCGAAAGTAACAACTTTCAGAAAGAAGAGTGATCCCTGTGACGATTTCCTTTCAAAGTAAAAGGATAGTTTTACTACTAGTATGTCAAGGGAGTCCATATCCTTTAAAATGAAAATGAGGTCTTAAGATAAGTTAATACTGAGCATTGCACCTTTTTTTTGATTGAACAACTACTAAGCATTGCACCTTGATCATTTGGCAATGCAAAGCAGTCATCCCTACATAGCACAAACCTGGGGCTGCATTGGCAGCTGGTGATGTAAAGTAATCTATCAATCATATCCAGAATCTATCACATGCATCCAGGACAAGCAAAGTGTCACAGCTCACAAGACAGAAAATGGGAATGACACAGAAAAGGTAATCGATAACAGAGTTGAAACAGGGAAAAAAATTCGTTTCAACACTTGTACTTCAATTCCCTTATACAAGTCCTTATTAAGTACAAATTGGACGTGGGTGTATTATGTGTGGGCTATGGCACATATGTCTAAAGAGACTAGGGGGTCTAACTACATGTGGCGTATGCAGGTAGGTGTTTTTGGCACAAACAGTTCAGCTGTTTTGCTACAAACTCCTTGCACAACATCCAGTATCTACATCATCATCATATTCCAAAAACACTAATGATGTTGACTATCAGAAATTGAGCCGTGTGGATAGAGATAAAGAACCATATATCTGTGTGTTTTCCACCAGGCGCCAGCCTTTTGGATCAAACGACACAATCTATGGGGCTTACTTGGGAAGCTGCACTGCACTGCACCTCAAAAGGGGGCTTCACGAAGAAGCTGCCCGATCAAGCCCTTTTCAATCATGCGCAGCACTGTGGCGATTGGTGAACTCACCACGATCCAGAACTACTCCCACTGAAATAGAATAACAGCACCGTCAACATTTCGGTTGAGGCGGAATTAATTCGATCAAACCAGCCATGAATTCGCGTCAAATCACTAGCAGAGTAGTAGTAGCGCCGCCTCTAGCTAAGCTAACTAGGCAGTGTAGTAATGTGATTAAACCCTACTAAGCGATCGAGATCTACTATATACGGATCAGCAACGAAGCCGCTCTCGGTTTAACTGATCCATAAGATGGATTAACTGATGTCCTCAAAGAGAGCGACGATATGAGGCTTGCAAACACTTGTAGCGGTAACTTTTCGACGTATAATTGTCAAGTTGCGAGATTAGGAGCAACATCGTCGGATGGATCGAGCTAGCACAAGTACTCTGAGCAATGTAATGCCCTGCTGGTACGTTCTCGGTACGAGCCATGCCGCTGCCATAACACCTCACGCCCGGGAATTTATGAACTCCATCAGACACGTATCAACCTCGTGGCCCCCTTGCTTTCACTGCGCTTGTATGACATATTGGACGAAATTACCAGCAAATCTATCTAGAAGAAAACAAGTCCCTTGGATTGATTAGATTCCCTCTTCAAGCTAGAGTAAATTAGTAAATATGATGACCTCCTTCTCGACCGTCACCCTTTTTTTTCAAAAAATGTTACATTTGGAATTATAAATATTTTTAAATATCGTAAAACTAAATGAAAAATACACTCATTTAATATTGTCTGTATCTGAGAGTTCGAACCAAATCTGTCACAAGGCAGGCCCACGCGGCATGTGCTAATATATCTGAATAATTTTGCATTGACTGAACAATCCGCTTGCAATCGTTGAGAATGATTTGGAGACATGTTGGAATTTGACTTGGAATTGTTTAGCCATTTTCAAATTCTCTTGCACATGCATAGAGTGGTTGTTGGGTGTAGAAGCATCCTGCAGGCGTCCAGCTACAAATAATAGCATGCCCATAAACTTATACTGGCTACTAAGCACTGACCATTAAACTAAACATGTATATATACATTCAACAAAGTACTAAATAAATAGCTCTACAGATCGCCTATGTTATGTATTGATGGATAATGCCATGATAGATCCACTGATCATGCATAGGCGTGGGATTGTTTTTTTGGCGTCCAGCGCGCGAGATATGCTGTTGCACGCTCAATTAATTTCCTAACATGTGTTGGAATATAAGTGAATTAGCCACCTTTTTCCATCAGCTTAAATTTTTGGGTTGATTTGATTAGTGCATGGAACTCAATATGGTATCGAAGCTGAGGAGGGGGCTGCTCGCGAGGAAAGGAATTGAGGTCACCGGTGATTTGATTGTTGCGGCGCCTTGAAGATTTCTGTGGACGGACACCCGCCGCTAGCGGCCATCATGAGCTTGAACTCATCGAACGACACGAGCCCATCCTCGTTGCGATCAACGCCCTGGATCATGCCGGCAGCACTACGCAGCGGTGGCGGCCTCCCCGAACCCACGGAGGACGCGGGCGAGCTCCGCAGGCGTGATGACCCGTTGCCGTCGGCGTCGATGAAGGCGTGGCGCAAGTCCTCCTCGACGGCGGCCGTGTCAGCGGAGGCGGTCACCATGAGCGCCGCGAACTCGGGGAGCGAGATGTAGCCGTCGCCGTCCGCGTTCGCCTCCTCCATCATCCGGGACACCTCATCGTCCGTCGCTGCATGGCCCACGCTAGCGAAGAGGGAGGCAAGCTCGGACCGCGAGATCTGTCCGTCGCCGTTCGCGTCGAACTTGCGGAATGACGACGACGACGCAACAGCGGCGGTGGCAGGGGGCGGGCAGGCCGTGTCGCGCAGAGGATGATCTCCGGACAACCGGGGAGGGCGACGCGCTCGACGCCGAGGATAGGGGCGAGGACGAGCCTGCGCGGAGGGTGCCGGCGCGCTTGCCGCTGCGAGAGCGGGAGAAGAAGGAGCGGACCTTGCCCATGAGATTTGGCGTCTGATGCTCGTCCGTCGCTGAGATATTTCGCCGGTGCCTCAACGCGAGGGGGAGTGTTGGAATATAACTGAATTGCCCACATCTTTCCATCAGCTTAAGCTTTTGGGTTGAGTTGGTTGGTGCATGCAACTCAATATGGAATCAGGGCCAGAGGTCTCGAGTTCGAATCCTGGTTAGCTAATTAAATAAAACAAATGCTGCTCGCTCCTATTCCACGTCTGATGCTCGTCCGTCGCTGAGATATTTCGTCGGAGCCTCGACGTGAGGGGGAGTGTTGGAATATAAGTGAACTGCCCACCTCTTTCCATCAGCTTAAGCTTTTGAGTTGAATTCAACTCAATAACATGCACGTTAACAAGTATATATAAATGCTAATGCGAGATGCAAATATTTTCAGATTGTATAAATTAAAATAATACTGCTCGTATAATATCTGCAAAGCGCGTCGGCAGAATTCATTGGTGCTCTGTAACATATAATCCAGTGGAAGCTGTTGAACATTGATTAATCATTCCTGGCATATTTGTTATAAGGGCTCCTTCCCTCCTCCCCACTAAAATAAATGAACAGGAGATCTAGCCTTCACTGGTGAAAAAATAGAAGCAAGCACGGAAGGTGGTGAGAGCATCTCCACAAGATCTCTCATATTGCATCCGGAAGGTGGTGAGAGCATCTCTACAAGATCTCTCGTACTGCATCTCCTATGAGTTGTTTGAAGGAGTATTATAAAATTAATTTAGAACAGCAGATTACATAAAATTTGTCTCTTACAGCATATTTCTTCACGGATAGAGGAGAGAAGGGGTTGTCTCCTCTGTTTAGGAGAAAGGATGTTTCTTTTAGAAGATCTATTAAAAGTGATAGTTATAGGAGTTTGGATAGGATATATTGCTCTAACATGCTTACTCCGGTCCAAAATGTTTTCTATCAGAGTCAATTTATTTTAACTTAACTAAATATAAACAATAAAAAATAGTATTATGTTAATATTTATAATTCAAATCAGTCTATCTTAACTTTGCCTAAATATGTATAGAAGTTAAAGAAGTTTAACATGATTCAAACACACAACAGGATATGTTTTTGAGCTGACACGCCAGATCTTGGGCGCCCACTATTGGTGGGACTCGATCGATCGATCACTTGGCATCTGAATACCAGCATTAATTGAGCAGTCGTGTTTGGAATACTATGCTAACCAACAAGCATTCCTACATGAATAACCATCCTGTTCCAACAATACGTGTCTGGGGTGTTATTAGTTCCGACCCTGTGTGTGGCATCGTTTCCAGGGAACAGGCGTAATAGAAGAGCACACTGGCGAGAGAGCGAAGATGTGACGTGCCATGTCCGGCCGCCCGCGCATACAAAGATCGATCGGCAAGTTGATGCAGATCTGAAAAATGCACGGCGGCGCGGCGGTAATGGTGCTGGTGCACGAGCCAATTAACCCTGCTAGCTCTAGTTTGTCCATCATGGTGTCTCCTCATCGTAAAGCCAAATAGTTGGAGTTAAAGCCAAATAGTTGGAGTTGGTGGGGTTGTACCCGGCACGGGGCAAGAGGATTTAACCGGCTCAACCTCTTGCGTCCTTGGACGGATCCATCGGCGTTCCACCGTACAACTGCCCATTTATATTAGCACCAAAACATGCAGCAAATTTTACATGCATAGAAGTTTAAACGCGTACTACATTGTGCCCATTAGTAACTGTGTTTGCCCGGATCCACCGTTCTGATCTCATCCATGCTGAATCGAGTGATTTGTTTTTCCCCGAGAAGTTGTAAGTACTTCCTTTATTACTAATATATTTTTTCCTGTAGTTAGTATAAAAAATGTATTTTTATTGTAGTTTATCTAATGTCACTAGTGCATAATTATAATCACCCGGCCTATATATTTTGCTGGGAGCTAGCCAGCATAGGTCCATATATGGAAGAACAACATGACTACAGTATATACATATGAGGTGCCCCCAGGATTTGTAGTCTTGTGCCTTGTCCTTTTGGTGCAGAAAAATCTACGCTTTGACGCATACCATAATACCTGGGGCCGAGGCTGTGGATAAGTTAAGTAGCTAGAGATGCCTTGAGACACACTACAACCTTGTTCTTTGTCCTGCCATCCCGGCCCCTGGATGAGAGTGGAGACCTTCCAAAGCAGCAAGCAGAGACGCGCCCATCATCACATCGCTAATTCGCCGTTTGTCTGAAGCATGAGAACAAACAAATCAAAGCTAGACTGATGATGCGTGCTGACCTTGTTTATTTTATTTAGTACTATATAACCCATGGGGCAATGTAATCGGGAGGAGTCCAGGAATATTATTGTATCTTCAAGCATGCTACTCCTTGCTAGGTTCATGGAAACACTTGAAATATGGGTAACCACAGGGCTTTGCTGTTTCTACTACAGTTTCTTCTTCTTCTCATGTTGCAGTTGCAGGGGACCTAGGGATTCAGGACTGAGGTGTGTGACGCACCGTCTCTTTATTTTGACATGATCGAGATTAGCAAAGTTTGTTGTTTATGTGATGTCATTAACGGTCAAAATTGTTGCTAATACCGATGGTTCGTACTGGGTCTCGTACTGGATCGAGTGCGTGGTTCCATTAAGAATCTGTTATTGAGATGTGAAATGCCGTTACCTCCTACTAGTTCCAGTACTAGCAGTAGTACTTGTACCTCATTGTAAAAGTGGAGCTTTTGCTCACAGTAAGATCACACCCGGCGGACTTGCCTGAGCTACTGGCCTCCACCAGTTCTACTACACCTTCACCTTTTTTTACATGTACTAGCCTAAAAGGAGCTAAAGATGATTCCTTGTTCTTTTCCGTTATTATGGACGAGAAGAAAGCAGTACCTTGCAATAGATGGCAAGTGGGATTCTTATGCTAAAAAAATTGAGGCCCAATGCTAAAGCTGCAGCTTCAAGGCATGCCTGCATCTCCTTGGATACCAAATGCAGTCGTGCTATTTGCGGCATGAGAAGCAGGCAGAGCTGTTGTTTGGTGCTCAATTTGAGTTGTTGTTCTGCATTCCATGCATCATCATGATCCACGAGATCCTGTGTCTTTCTATGTCTCACTCTCTCTGTCTCTCGGCTCATTCGCTCAGCCCTGATGCCATGGCATGATGATGAGCATCAGCAGGGATTTGGACTTGCCTGCTCTATCTGTGACCTTTTGATCTTTTTAAACAATCTCCCAGGGATATGATGTCGCAACTCGCAATAGAAGACGCCAAGAACAACCGAACATACAGTCCAAACACTCCCGTGTCTGAATTTCATCCCACGGAGCACGGAATGTTCCAGGCACGCGCTCAGTTTACCTGCCATGAATAACTGAACCGTTGGGGACCGCGTGGTTTGCTCGGCACCATGCTTCAGTGACCATGATCAAATCAAATTCTTGCATACATCTTTACGTGGCAACAGTTTCATGGAAGGTGATCTGCTGACGTGCAGGTGCAGTGCAATGCCAATGCAGCCGGCCAACGACTCTCGGCTAGTCAATTGCTTGATCCGTGTCCAAGGTACGTTGTAACGTACGAAACACCTGGTGCGGAGAAACAACGAACACGTGATGTTACTTTCCTGAAGATTAAACAAGAATTACTGTCGTAATCGCCATGCTGAATCGGGAGTTCGTTTACTACAACAATATTACCTCTACCTCTACTGATCTATCGATTGCAAGGGCAGATACAACAAATCCAGGCGACGTGACGCGTTCGCATGTGACCTAATTCTCCATGACATCATCAACGTTGCCACAGTCCCAGATGCTGCCACGGACGGACCCAGGAGCTTTCAAGCGTTTGGACTATACGGAAGACGAAGGAAACGGGGTTGACTAAAATGATTGCAGCTTCATCGTTCTGGTCTCGTGAAAGTATCCAGTCCATGCAAGTTATATGTACATGGCTATCGGACTATAAAAGTACATATACACGAGTCAAACATGTCTGCAAAGACGGCAAATTGTTGTTCACCAAGAACGTGCACATCCTAATCGGGGACGGTGGAAAAGAGGAAAGCAGGTGTCCATGCGCTTTTTTTCAGTTCTTGGACAAGTGGAAAAAGGCAGAGATGTTGGTACTGGTAAGTTCGTAGGTGATCGACGTTTTACGTAGGCTTGGGATCAGGGAAAAAGGGGTCAGCGTTTCACTTTGCCTTTTTGTTTGTCGATGTCTTTGTTTTTGTGCCGTGGATGTCAAGTTTAAGCGAAGCTTATGCGAGAATGCTGTTGGTGATGCCTGGAATCCTCGTAGCAATTTCTAGGTTGAAAACCAGTGACATATGAAGTGAAGTAATAACAAGTGTTGATTGCAGATTTTGCTGTAACAAGCCCATTTGGAATGTCAGTCTGTAAGTGATGATTGCAGATTTTGCTCCATTTGGAATGTCATAGTCTGTCGTAACTTGCTGCGATCTGAACAAAAATCTTTAGGCTTGGCTCATTTAAACTTAATAGTCCCTACAGACAAGAAAATCAGAGTGGCGCATCGGAAGCGTGGTGGGCCCATAACCCACAGGTCCCAGGATCGAAACCTGGCTCTGATAAATTTTTGCAGATTTTTGTTTGATTTTTTTGTCCCTTGTTATCCCTTTCAATTTCAATTCAGTCAATTCTAAACTTTGTTTCAATTTTTTGACCCTTGTCATCCCTTTAAATTTCAATTCATCCAATTCTAAACTGATTTTGTATCCTTATTTTTCCCTTTCGATTTCAGTTCATTCAGTTACAATTCTGAACTGTTTTTGTATCCTTATTTCCCCTTTCAATTTCAATTCAGTCAATTATACACCGTTCTTTCGTTAAATCCACCCCTTGTTTCCCCTTTCAATTTCAATTCAGTGAATTCTAAAGTCTATACTGTTTTTTTTTTGTTTGTTAATTCCGCTCTGTCCAAGCGTCCCTGGTTTTCCCTTTTCAATTTCAAATTCAGCCTTCTAAACTTGTCAGCTGGCCGCAACTGCGAGGTGGCGTTGGCTGAGCAGAGAAGTCGAGAAGCGCACCAAGATGCTATCAGGCAAACAGGGCAAATAGAGATCGGCTAGTACCTAGCAAGACAGGAAAAATCGGTCACTAGCTTGCATTGCTCCATTCAGCAAACTCAAATCAGGAATGCAGTATTCAGACTAGCAAGACAGGAAAAATTGCTCACTAGCTTGCATTGCTCCATTCAGCAAACTCAAATCATGAATGCAGTATTCAGAGCTA
>CM041635.1:47001089-47050533 GCA_023333625.1 Bothriochloa decipiens | reverse complement strand
CAACTGATTGCACACTACTAACACAATCCCAACTAGGAATCTTAGGGGGGCTCAGTATTTGGGTTGTGATAAAAAAGGTGATGAAGCAGCATTTCGAGGGCCTATGTTTAGCAAACATCTCAAGCAATTCTTGGTCAATGCTGACTTGGACGTTGACCTTACTATCCAAGCACCAGTAAAACATTCTCACAATGTCACCATAAGATTGTGAAAACTTGTCCACAATTTCAGCAACAAGCTCTGCGAAGTGCGTGCGGTCAGTATCCACAAGTTTGTCAAAACCATAACAGTCAGCACAACAATTATGGGCAACAAACGACATTCTAATTTGAACCTATTGTCTTCGTCCAGCCTACAGATGACCAAGGAAGGCGGAATCAACACTACGAACGCACAACACTAAAGAGCAATCCAAAGAAATGAACAACAAACAGTGGCGGACCCAGTCGAAAATTTATACCATATTTTTATCAGTGAACAATTATATCTAAACAATAATTTAGTAAATAAATAGTATATAAAAAATAAAAGATGGTTACTCTTGTTAAAAAGCACATAAGAAACAAATTTCCATAGCCTATATAATTTACCGTACGTCAAACGATACAAACACAAAATGATAGACAACCTGCAATCATCATGATGTTCGGATATAGTAATCACACCTTGTCTATATTTTCTGTACTCATTTTCTACAACAACCCAGCAATAAATGAGCTATTGAACTTGTACCGGACAAATTAAATTTGCAGCAAGGAATATACCGCTTCTTTGCAACTGTTAAAGTAGACGAACTAAATTAAAAAAAGTAGACGAGTTTGCTCCGTGTGGAATTTGACATCGACCTGCACATGGCCCCTGGGCTATAAACTATTGGGCCACGCACCATGCATTCAAGTCCATTTTAGAAAGCCCAGCAACAAGTACCTCTTCGTCCGCCTTTCGTCTTCCTCGCTCTACGCACGAACAGAACGCCGCCGCTGGCTCTGGATAGAAAAGCTGTCGGCAAGGAAGTTCTTCAACCTCAGGCAGTATATAGGACGAGGGGTCCCACCGGATGGGAGGTAGGGCAGCCTCACGAACACTCAAGACAAGCAGAGGGAGGAGGAGCATTGGACTCACCCGACTGAATCCGCCGAATCAGGCCGCGCGCTGAGGCCCTTTTTCGCCACTCTGTCCGCCATGAGCCTATGGATCCAAGGTGCCTAAGCCATGCAGATCCACAAGCTCCGATATTCTTCCCCTCCCCGCCGCTGGAACCGTGGCCGCTAGGGTTTCGCTGCTGCCGCCGCCTCAGAGCGAGAGGAGAGGAGAGGAGAGTGAACGAATGAAAGAGAGAGAGGAGACTGAGAGTGAGAGGACTGGGCCGGGTGGGGACGACTCGACAGCCAGGCAAGAGGGCAGGAACGACATTTTACCAGCCCGGTCCCGTGCGTCAGGGCACCTAAACGGCCAAAACTTGACAGAACTCGGACGGAGTGGTACACAGGAAAAAACGAAGATGGAGTTGGATACACAGGTCGGATCTAACTTTTCGGTGGTATATAGGTTGAGTGAATCTTTTATAATGGCACGTAGGAAAAAGCCTCGGGGATCGGCTAGGCGGCTCCGGGGAGGCCGGCGAGGCATAGGGAGGGAACAGGCAAGATTGGGGACGCGGCTTAGGGTTTTGATTGGCTGTCTTATATAAATAAATGGAAAAAAAGTCTAATACCCCAAGTATTGATTTCGGAACACGTCATCCCATAACCTATAGAACCGGTTGTTTTAATAATGATAAACAGTCTGGTTTTGCCTACCTGGCGTTCCCGCGTGGCTGCTGCCTGTGCTTGGCCTCTACAACCTGGTGACGAACGCCTTGGGGGCCAGGAACACAACGCTGTCCGTGCGCAGCGCGCGGCGCTTCCGCCCGCGAGCGGCAGGCCCACGCCGAGCACCGCGGCCACTAGTATCGCCGCCATGGCCACCTCCTTGAGCGACAGCGCCGCGGCGTCGTCGCGGCACGCCGCCCCCTCTGCCACCTCCTGCACCTCGTCCACACAGCTCACGCCTGAGAGCAACGCCGCCATAAGCTCTAGCGGCTCTTGGATGACCTCCTGCTCCTCGTCGACGCACACGGGTGTGTCCGCGAGACCCTCCTGGCGCGGCGCCAGCTCCTCGCCTCCACGGTGCGAGCGCGTCGGCGGCCTAGCACCGACGGATGAGCTGGAGCGGGAGCAGGGGAGGATGCGTGGCGGCGGGCAACACGGGGAGCAGGGGTGCGCGGAGCACGGGCACCGCGGGCGGGCGCCCCGATGAGGTCCCTCACCTCGGGCGCTCCAATCGCGGGTGCAGGGGGTCGTCGACGACTCGGCGTCAGTGTTCCGGACGTAGAGCCTCACGCTCCCCATGTAGTCCAGCTTCCAGTGCGTCGTCGACATGGAGGAGTAGCAATGGAACATCGTGGCCCAGCCGTACAAATTCATCTTCACGTGCCTTTCCGTCTGCTCATGTGCCAGCGAGCTTGATCCATAGGCCAAATTCGTCGTCGTCGTGCCACCTCTGCCCAATTCCTTTCACCACCAGGACCACCTCATCCTTGCGCTCCTCCGTCGCCCGCTCGCAACTCCTCTAGCAGCCGGAGTGCTCCCCAGCCCTGGCTTCTTAGTTGCAGTGCCCGCCATGGCCGCCGTGAGCCACTCGCCATGGCCAGTCCCCTCCGGAGCATCTCTCTCACTCTCGTTTGTTGCTCTAGCTTCCTTGTGACCTGGTGATGCTCATGGGCTCGCTATTTTTTCTTTTGATGCACAGGACGCGCCGGGACGTGAGCTCGCCGCCGGTTCACGCCGCCGCGGGCCATCACATGGCTAGGATCATATTCTTATGGAATCGATTAGCTTCCTACACCTTTCTGTTGCCATGCTTGAATTCTGAACCGCACTACTACACTACTAGCATCATGGCTCCAATTCTAAATTCTAGATATCACGAGTTCACGACGCAAGCATCTGTACATCAGCGAGCTCCACTGGTGGATGACGTCGTTGTACATCATCGAGCTCCACTCGTGCACGCCACTTTACGGCCTCCACCACACGGCGCTCACCCAGCTAGACTACTTCAAGGCCATGGTGAAGGAAGCGCTGGGTGCCGCTACTGCCTACTGGTGCCCCAGGAGCGTGCCGAGAAGTTCGCGCGTTCCTGGCAGCGCCGCCGTCGACTTCAGGGTGCAGCACTTCGAGTCGCTGTGCAGGTGGCATACGTGTATCCTGGCTTGGGCTCCCCATTCTAGAGCAGGAGCGGAGCTCACGCAGTGGCGAGGGTGGGGCGAGACGGCGGGGAGGCATGGAACAGGCACGCCGTCGTCGCTGCTCCGGTCGCCGACCATCGGCGTGGCTGAGGTGCCCCGTCCTTCCACGCGCTGGACACCCCGGAGCCCGACGACAAGAAGGCGCAGGTGCTGCTGCTGGGCTAGACCTGGGCGCTCCTCCTCCTCTCCCCATCCTCGCGGTCACTGCTGCGGCGCTACGCCCTTCGCACGCCCCGCGCGCTCTGCCTTCCTTCCGCTCCACGCAGGAAGGCCACCGGGGCTGTGGCTTGCCAGGCTGGGAGGCCACGTATGCAAAACCGGCCTTTAAAATCGTATTAGACTGTATAAATACTTTAAAGTGTAAAATAATTGGCTTTATATGTCGTGGGATGATACGTTAGAAGACCAATATTTTAGGGGTATTTAAATTTTTTCCTAAATAAATGAATGAATATAAGTCCTCGTTCTGATTTATTTGACCTTCCGTTTTTGTCCCTGGCATCTTCTGCTGCCAGCTGCCCACCACCACTTTCCCCCGCCTCTAGCGAGCCGTTACCGTCCACGCCTCCCGCGCACCGCCGTTTTCCCCGCCGTCAGGCCATCCGCCTCCCGCGCGTCGTCACCATCCAAGCCTCCTGCCTCGCTCGCAGTAGCAATCCTACCTCCCGTGCTCTGGACCTCTGGTCCGACCTAGCCAGCGAAGGCGGGCGCCGGGGGATGAGCGCCCAATGAGGAGAGAGCTGAAGCTGACTGCACCATATTAGGGAGTAAATACGTAGCCGCAGCCAGTGAGCAAGTCCAGGAGCATCCAATTGAATTATCAATGGCGTGTTTTGTTGTTCTGGATTCCTTAGAGTTCAATTAGTTGTTCTGTCCTTAAAGAGTACCCGAGTTTGTGAACTAGTCTGAATGAATGAATTCCTAAATACTTGGAGCAATTAACATGGATGCTAGCCTTGATTTTAGTAATGCTAATCTCGATTTCAGTAATGCTAGTCTGTAATTCTGATCAATGTTGCATTCATTTAATCGTGAATTCTTGATGTTAAATTTGTTGTTTATGTCTCAGTTGCAGTATGTTTCAGTAATGCTTTTTTTTTTGTTTTAATCTACGATGTTATATTTGCAGGGCTTCAACTTTCTCTGGCGTCAGAATTCTTACGATTAAGTCTTCAAAAATCATCTCAACAATGCAAACTGAACAGACAAAAGGGAATTTCAGTCTTCAACTGCGAGCATAATTTTTGTTTAAATTTCATGAGGTAATAATCCTTCTGCACAATCTGGTCAAGCAAGCTATCTTTCTTCAATGGAAATGGCCAGCCCAAATTTAGTCATGTTCTGGATTCTTCCATAAAACAAAGTCATTGACTTACAGGTGAAGCTCCAAGAGCTAGCAGAGCATGTACCAAAGGGTCAAGAAAGCAATGGAATTGATGATCCTTATGAACCACCTTCTGATTGTGAGGTTAGTCTAAATCTTAGTCAGGATATCTTGTTGCATAATCAAATTATCAATATTTCTGCACTTAGTTACTCTGAAAATGATTCCAATTTCTATCAGTACTCCTAAGCTCCAAAAGTTAGCAATGTCATTGGCACCTGAAATACTACTGTTGTTACTTGTTGGTATTTGGCCATGAAGATGTCAAGAAATCACTGTTGTCAAGAAAACTTGTGAACCAATTGAAAGCTTGCAGATGGCATGAATGTATGCATACTTTTCTTAAGAATCTGTATAACTTCCATTGTCCACTAAAGTTTTGCTGTCTCCAACTGTTCACATTTCAATATTAACTGTAAATCTACAGATGAGAGGAGACCTGCACATATGCCTGATGGAGCTTCCTTGATGGAGACTAGGAATGCAAGTGTGAAGGCTGACAAGTTGAAGATCTTGCCAGAGTCTTTAGTTACCTGAAAATTTGGCAGCCTGAAGAGCGACCTGTTGATCGACAATGCTAAGCAAAATTTAGTGTTGTTCGAGTAGTACTAGAGAGTACTAGAGAGTTCCGTAGATCTCCGTTGTACAAATGTTCTCCCTGGATTATTGCTAATTGCAGTCATTGTGCTGTTAATGACTATACTGTTCACTGTATGCAAGGTTGAAACCTGAAAAGTTTAAGATCATTCTGTTAATCCTGTGAAAAGTCAGTTTTTTTAGTAACCTGTGAAAGTCAGTTAATTGGTGCATAATGTGAACAGTATCATGAATTAACTGAAAACACAAAAAATTTGTCAAGATTTCGGTCATACTCACTGAATCCTTGAATGAACTTCATCTGGATCCAACCATTGAGGCCAATGAGTGGTATCAAAGCAATTATCAAACCATCAACTGCAAAAATCATCTTACTGCAATAAATCCAACAAAACCGGACCCAAATAAATCTGCAATGGTAGAGCTCATATACAGGTGATAATCAAATCCATCTTACCGAGATTGCACACAAATCACAAGATCCATTCAAACAAGAATTATCCATTTGTCCATAAATTACCTGAAAATGCACCAATATCCAGAAATTACACATTTTCCCATGAATTACCCCAAAAAATGCACCGATATCCATAAATGTACACATTTTAGCGGTCAATTATTCAAAGATGCACCAATATCTTTTGTTTCGTTTTCAAGAACGAAATGCAGAACAATTGAAATAAGGTGCTCACTAAAGAGGGGCAGAGCGGGGTGTTCCGAGGAATACCAAACTTCTCAGGTTGCAGAAATGGAAATGAAGACCCTAAAGCAGCCGGAGATTTTGGGTTCTACGCCACGTGGGGAAACGCTAGGGAAAGAAGAACATCGGACACACGGGCATAAGAAAAAAGTTCTTGCACGGGACAAGATATTAAATAGGTAGAAAAGAATCATAACTTATAAGGACATAATAATTAGAAAAGTACAGAGAGTATACTCTTATCCTTTTTTCTACTCATGTTAGGATTCCTATTTAGATTATTCAAGGTCAGAGAATCTATTTGGATTATAATTCCTAGCTGAGTTCATATTCACGTAGTTAGTTAGGGAGGCCATACCAAAAAAAAAAAGAAATGGAGTCTCTTTATTAATAGGTATAGATTCTGAAACAAAAATGGTTAGCATCTTATATAGTTCTATTCTAACATAAAGATTAGAATGGCGCTGCAGAAATGTGGTTCGCCCATAGCATACAAGGTCCCACGATCGAAACCTGGTTGTGATATTTTTCTATAAGGTTTTTTTCATTTTTTGGCCCCTTGTTTCCCTTTTTTTATGTTTTTTTTCATTTTTTTGCCACTTGTTTCCCCTTTCAAATTCAATCCAGTCAATTCTAAACTTTCTTTTGTTAATTCCATCCCTTGTTTCCACGTTAAATTTGAAAGACAATCCTAAACTGTTTTTCTTTGTTTCGTTACATCCCTTGTTTCGCCTTTCCATTTCAATTCAGTGATTCAGACATTCTAAACTTGCCGGCTTGGGTGGCGTTGGCTAAGCAGAGAAGAGAGAAGCACCAAGATGCTATCAGGCTAAGAGAAATCGGCTAGTACCTAGCAAGCCAGTGGAAAAATCGCTCACTACCATCACATCCGGTGTCCATTCCTTCATGGCTCCATTCAGCAAGCTCAAGTCAGGAATGCAGTTTCAGAGCTAAGGCGGGCACAGGTTCTACACATCGTCTCACAAACGTAATAGGCGTGTATGCAGATCGATGACAAGGAGACCATACATCCCATTTGATTTCTTTTCTTCATATAAATTTGAATCGTTCATACAGCATACACACTCAGTTAATCAACGCAGTACCCAGATGTTATTGAGATTGTAAAAGATGGGGGACAGGCAATCATACAAGCAGTTTCTGTTACTTAAACTACCATTACATCATAACATGGTCAAACATCTCTAAAGTTTCTTGCACACAAACAATGACTTCGACAGCTTTCCCCTCTTTCTTTGTTGTAACTCTGGGTTCCTTTTTTCATTAACAAAATCACAGTAGGCGCTTGGCCCTCCTGTTTACCCTCAAAAAATGGCTTCAACAGCTAAAAGAAAATGTTGTACCGGTCATGAGTCATGACTCTGTTGGCCGCTGCATCGGTCCTGGTAGTATGTCGTTGCAATCAGTCTCAACCCAAGAAAGGCAAGATAATGCTAGTATTGATCACCATAACAAATCATGTCAGTCTGACTATACATACGAGCTGGCACACCCAGGAGTACATCATTCCAAGGCCACACAATAGAATGACACCATTATGAGAGGTAAGAAGGGGAGCCTGTCGCTGAATACATGATGGTGAAATACTTGGGACCATAAGTCTATACCCGCGGTTCCAAAAAGATAGCTTAAACCAATCCATCCAATGATGCCATTCTTCATCACTGTGCTGCCTGACCGATTTAATTTCTTTCCTTCCAGGTCAGAGTTTGTAGAAAATGGGACGTAAAACCTACCCACATGAGGGCGACGTAGGTCCAACTGCAGACACAATTTTTTTAAGCAAATGATTAATCAGCAGTTAGCCAGGCTTACCACATTTCTGACATGACAATCGTAATACTACTCAAAGAACATAATATGGGAATAACGTAAGTACAGAGGTGGGCAAAATTGTAAAAGAATCTTTTTTTTTGCATTGGCAGAAAAGGCACCCAAAAACGATGCTTCAAGAAATGTCACGAGTGGAACAAAGTAAACATTGAACTGTAACCAAGAGGAAAGCATACCTACAGACAACGGAAAGTAAGGGCCTGTTTGGAACATAGTATTTTCATAGGAATTTTGGAGGTTTGCATTCCTATAGGAAAAAAGCCTGTGAGTGCATTTGGAACAAAGGATTTGTAGTTTCCCTTCCGGAGGAACGGCCACGAGCTGTGCATGTTTCACAGGAATAAAAGCATCCAGTCGGAACCAAGGGAAAGTTAACTGGCTGGATATCACAGCTGCATGCACGCTGTTCCTGCCTTGGATAGAGTGAGCAGAGATGAAGATAAGAACACCCAGGAGAGAGAATGGGTGAAATTAATAAGTATTTTTTTGCGCCAAGGTGTAATTAATTAGTAGAGAGCACAAATGCGAAAGTAAAAGATCGATGTACTTAATGAACTGAATAATAATATACTAGACAATCTAGGAGTCTTCAATAATCACTTTAACTGGTGAGGGACTTTTTCGGATAACAAATGTCATCTTTTTTTGTGTCATCTTTAACCGGTTGTTCTAGTTAATTTGTCATCATCAGTAAAATAAAAAGAGCACTTGCATTAGTTCACCATTTGTATTCCTATTCCTGTATTATGGTTTCCTGCGTTCCAAACAGCTTAAACTTTCCATTCCTGCATTTTAAAATCCTATGGTTTTTCGCTTTTCAACATACCCTATTCCTGTGTTTCTTCCTGTTCATGCGTTTCGGATTCCTTTGTTCCAAACAGGCCCTAATGTCTAGCATCATTCAAGCTAACCATGGCAATTAGGGCAAGTGGGATAGTGAAATGAAGTGATGCCTTCTCATGTACATGCCACCCAAACATAATCCCACATGTGCATGCATATGAGACCCATCCAATAATATGCTTTGGTTGAGGATTAGAGAATGCTTTGATAAGACAAGGAGTCATGGCAAGAATGACCAATAAGAATGTAGGAATTGGGTTGACCTGCACTCCATTAAGTTCACAGATATGAAATCATAAAGCCATCATGTTTCATTGAAATAAACAAAATGAACAGGCAGAATGGATGGTTGAAGAAAGAACCTTTGGAAAACAGCAAAAGGAGATGAATCACCAACAAGCCCCCCAGCGAAGCTTCAGGTATGGCAATATTAAATCCTAGTCTTCTAAGAATAAATGCAAGAATCTTGTCAAGTATATATAATATAGAATACCCAAAAGTTTGGGGCCCAGTAAGCATGGCATAGGCCTCGTCCAAAGGGAAACAATCGGTTAATTAGTTGTTGCATCTGCAAAATCATTAGAGCAGTAAGAACTGTAGTCATGTTAAAACAATACCACATTTATACATGTGAATATATGGAGAGGATTTTTCACAGTAGCAAAGGCAATAAAATGTAAGACAGATGCCTTCCCATTCCTCCTTCAGTTCTTCCTCTCTCTTCTGCTTCCCCTCTCTCATTTTTCTGATTTTGGGTCGTGGCGACCGGGACGCCCAGGTTTTTTTAGCGCCTTGACGCCTAGGCGGTACATTGGTAAATCTTGTATGAAAACATAATTTAGCTCAGAGGCTGCAGGCAGACAAGGTTAACATGATCTTACTAAGAAACACACTATGGATTTGACACAAGCTTAACCACTATTACTATTCATTAGCAGAGCTACACAAGCTGAAATAGCTCCAGCTCCTATAATAGGAAATTCAGCAACACTGGATTGCTCAAGTTTAAACCTCCCTGCACTACTTACCAAGCTTCAACTGTTCACAAATCACAAGCCACATTTCCTACTTTCATCAGAAACTAGATGTTTACAGATAAGTACCGTATGGTGATAGCCAAGATACCAACAAGTTGTTGAATCCGAAACTTCAAGTAACCAGATTCACTCACCTGAGTATGGTGATAGCTAAGATACCAACAAGTTGTTGAATCCAAAACTTCAAGTAACCAGAATCACTCTCACCTGACAAGTGACCATAGTACACAAAGGGCGCAAATGCTGCAGCAAAAACAGCAGCCACTCCAGAGCCCATCAGCACGAGCCTTCCCAGCCCCTTCACGACACCCCGGCCACAGCAATAATGCCGGAACAAATACACAAAGTACACCGGCGCTGCCACGAGGAATAGGTGCTTCGAGCAGAGCAAACTAGCGAACACGACTCCCCTGGCAAGATCTTACCCCTGCTCGAGGAAGTGCAGCGAGAGCAGCAGCAGCCCCATGAGGAATCCATTGTACTGGAAGTGGACATGGTCGACAGCGAGCAGCGCCGGCGACCATAGGACGAGCGCGAGAGCGAGGAACGGCCGCTGCTTCCGCCGCGCGTCCCTCGCCAGTAAGAGGACGGACCCGAGGAGGAGGAGGTCGGAGAAAGCGACAGTGAGGCGGAGGTAGAGGAGATGCGCGAAGGGCGGCGCGTCGCGCACAGGGATCGAGACGAGGGTGGCGTCGACGAGCGGCGCCGGGAGGGAGAGGAGGCGGGAGAAGTAGGCGAAGAAGGGCGGGTAGTCGAGCGTCCACTGGGAGGAGGCGTCGGTGTACCACTGCCGCGCGGGGAGCGCGTGCGTGAGGGCGAGCCAGTAGCGGTGAACGTCGAAGTCGGTGGAGCGGTAGATGGGGACGAGGAGGAGCTTCACGCAGGTGGCGGCAGCGAAGGCCCAGGCCGCCGCCGCCGCCGCCGTCGACGGCGACGGCGAGGTGGTGTAGGCCATCAGGGCGGCGGGGTTGAGATCTGGAGAAGATGGGTTGGGTCGTGACGTCGCGTTGTACGGGGTCTTCGTGTTCATTCACTTTGTTGGGCCGCTAGAATGGGCCGATTTTTGGTGCCACGCGAAACAACACAGGCCAAGGAAAATGGGCCTGTAGCCTTTCTTCCCGGACTTGCTGCTGGTGCTGGGTTTCATGTGCTTACGTTCAAACATTCAAATCGTGGTTTGTTAGGCGACTTCGCCCGCCACTTCGCCCAAAATTAAATCAGCTCGCTGCCACTTCTTGCTCCACTATATGCAGTGGCGGATGCAGGACACTACTCAAGGGGGGCTGGCTCTTCTTCCTCCTCTCTAATCCTCAATTTTTCTTCTTTTCTCCACCATTTCTTCTCCATCACCCTCTCTCTTTCTCCATTGATTCACCAGCTGTGGTGGGGGGGGTGGGGGGGGGGGGGCCTGGAGGCCCCTATATGTTAGGATTCTTGTATTGATCCTCCATAGCACTACGGCTGTGTTGGATAAACTTTGTGTTCATATTCAGATGCTTGTTTGTTTGACTAGTCATTTCTTGCTCTATGTTCTTCATTGGACAATATTTTTGGTTGTTTTTTTTCCATCCCACTGACTCAGCATTTGGGTGTTCTGTGTCATGTTCATTCCCTCAGGTTTGGAGCACCAAAAATTTGGTTTATCTGTCCATTTTGTGCAATAGGGGGACCAAACACGACAATTTGGTCATGACCGGCTGATATTGGGAGAGCAATTTAGTATGTCTTTTGCTCTGTTCATTCAGGCACATATACAGAGTCGCAAATACAAAAGTACTCTATGTAACTCTCTCATCTGGACCAATACAGGCAATACATGGCCCGCTGACATTGGGAGCGCAATTAAGTTTTTCATTAGTCTGACTTTGTATTATGCATTTACAACATAGTCACAAATCTGACTAGCTGGCACTGAATGGCCTGAGCCACTCAAAGCCATTGATGAAGGCGGTCGTCAGAAATGGCTCGGCTTTCTGTGCAAAGGAAAATCAAGCATGCAACATTTAGTGAAGAAATACATCAAACCAGTGCAAGAAAGATTCAGTTGTATACCATGAAGCTCATGTTTTTTGCCATGAAGCCGGGTGCATCGATGTGGACAGATGCGTTGTTGGGTGTGTTGCCTACAGTCGTAGCAGTATCGTTCCAAAGGATCGCGTGTGGAAGGAGTATGCAGCGAGTGACAACGAATCCAACGGTGTGGGTGATGAGGGCACATGCCCCTAAGGGAAAAAACCGTGTTCACATCTTTAGCGGGTATGCCAACTATCCATAGAAAATAGTGCTTGGTAGCCCTGATGAAAAATTTGAGAAAGAGACATGAGTTGAAAATGATCACCTATTTTCTACCGGCATGTGTGGGAAAGTTAAATTTACCCTTGGGGCATGTGCCCCCTACCCCATGCACCATTGAACGTATATGGGGATATGCGGACTATTGGAGAGAGAGACAATACACTAAGCGGATTTTTAGGGATGTGACTTCTTTGGAGCCTAGAATACTCTACATGATGACAAGAACACACTATTTCAAAGAGTGTATTATGAAAGGAAGCATCAATTTCATATTTGGTGATAGTAAGTATCTGAGGTAATTTTGCTGAGCAAAGCATTGAGATTTTATGAGTCCCTAACTTTTTTATTTTTCTTAGAATTACACACTTAACAATGTGGCGCATTGCTTCAAGGACAACGCATAATCAACGACGCAATCAGGGCACAAGACCAGTGTCTCCTAGAGAACAACACCAGCTTCTCATTCGTTGGCTACACAATCAAAGGAGTTGGATGGATCCTGCTCAGGAGGGACATGTCGAAGGCTTTTTGCCCTTAGATGCATGCGCTCCCATCTCAACTCATGCGATGCGATTTGCTTTCCTTCTTAAAGCTCCCTTCCATTCTTCCAAAAATCTCACATGATACCATCTAAATTCTGATGTGATAAAAAGAACTCCTACAGACATCTATGTGCCACCATTTGACCATTCCCAGTATAACTTGTATCGATACTACTACTATTCACAACATTGCTCCTGTGTGGCCGTGCTCACTGTGGGCAGCTCATTTATCACCAATGCATGACTTTATAGAAAAGAGTGGAAATATTTACCATAGTCTCATCAATAAAAAGCATAGTAGATGATAACTAACATTTGTCGTGTACACATAGAAACCAGATTGAGTATATATATTGTCAATGCTTTAATTAGTACTAGTACAATACAATATGAGTTGGAACCCTAGTCGTTGAGCGGATCTGAAGCAGGAGATCGAGAGAGGTGTTGTTCGGGGAGGGAGAGAGGCGTCGACCGATCTAGGCAAGGGAGAGGGAGGCGCGACTAATGGGGGAGCCTGCACCAGGTGCGACCACCACTGGGCGAAACCCTAGCCGTTCGTTGAACCGGGAGAAGGAGACAGATGTGCTCATCGAGGACAAAGAGAGGTGTTGGGGATGCGCCCCAGGACCGGCCCCAAGACCAGAGGAGCTTATTACCTCCGATTTCTATCTGGCTAACAGTTTCAACTGTGTTCAACCTGGCCCACGCTTGCAGGTTTTAGAGTCGTCACCGGGGGATGGATCTCCGGGCGAAGGTCTCCGGGAGATGCGTCGAACCGGTCGACGACGGAGACCCGGCGGCGATGACCGTCGCTCAGGCAGAGGCTGCACCTCCGCTGGGAAGCCCCAGTGAAGGCTTCGAACTGGTCAACGGCGGAGACCCGGCGGAGACGACCATCGCTCAGGCGGAGGCTGCACCTCCGCTGGGAAGCCTCCAGCGGAGGCTTCGAACCGGTCAACGGAAGAGGCTTGGCGAAGATCACCGTTGCCGAGCGGAGGCTAGTCGACACAGCCTCGCTGGGCCCGGAGGCTCTGTGTGGAGGAGGCGATAACCTGAGGCTGCTTCTACCTGGGCGGTGCGCCGAAGCCAGCTGGGAGGCATGAGGACAGTTGGTGGGCTTGATAGGCTTCTTGCGAGTGGTGATGGGCCACGACCCATGGCCGTGGCCAGGAAATGGTGGCCCAACATGCCCCTAAGGGACCCACATGTAATAGAGTCAGTGTCTAGGGTTTGGAAACTCCCTTTGGGGGCACACATGTACTTTCAGCCTCGAGCTAGGGAGCCACTATATAAGGCCACGCCCCCTGTGTAATAGAGGGAGAACCCCCGAGTAGTTGTGGCATTACTTGCTGACGGGCCCACATTGTAATCTTCATATTTAATACAGAGAGAGAGGAACCGTCAGGGTTACTCATTCCATCTTCACTCTAACCTGCTGGGACTCGGTTCCAACAGTTGGCGCCCACCGCTTGTGTTTGGCCGGAGATAACACCCACAAATGGCACCCAGAAAAAAAACCACCACAAGGAGACGTACCGTCGCTGAGGCAGAGGTACCGCAGCCCTCTCCTCGTGAGAGGCCAAGGAGAAATATTCGGAGCACTTATGCCTCCGCACCAGAGGACGGAGGTGATGAAGAGAACAACAACGCTGCGCAAAGGGGGGACCCGTCTGAGCAGCATCTGACAGCCCAGAACCAAGACGACGAGTTGACTAGGCTCAGAGATGAGATGCACCGCATGGAAGCCAAAAGAGACAGGTTAAGGGCGCAACAAGCTGCCACACAAAGAACGATACAATCATCGCGTCAAGCAGACGAGATAAGGCAGCAAATGGCCATTCTACAAGCAGAAATACAGAGCATGCAACCTCCGGCAGCAGGTCCAGTGGAGGTCACTCAACCAGTTATGGCAGGTCGACCCCCAACTGTGAATGCGCATCCTACGCACACCATAGTTCCAAGCCTACCGACACCGTCAAGAGTCTTTGACCCAAAATCACCACTGTTCGAAGGCCTACAAAGCTCACCATGGCCTCCGAGCTACAAACCTGTATCTCTGCCAAGATTCAATGGCAATTCAGATCCGAGGCAGTTTATAATGAGTTTTGAAGCCGCAGTAGCCTCCGCCGGAGGCAACGATCACGTAATGACCAAGTCATTCGTGATTGCAGTAGAAGGAGATGCACTAGCATGGTACTCAATGTTGAAACCAAGCACGGTATATTCATGGGAGAACCTACGAGACTAGATATTGGCAAACTTTAAAGTTTACACAAGCGAGTCGCTAACATTGTCAGACCTGTTCAGCAACAAGCACCTTAAGGGCGAACCCCTCAGAGACTATTATCAGAGATTCCTACACCTTCGGGCTAAAGCACCAGATGTCCCTGACGGGGTGGCCATAGAAGCAGCAATCAAAGGACTCAAAATCGGCCCATTCGCCAGTCACTTAGCAAAAAAAAGCCAGCCACAATGGCTCAACTGCACGAGGAATTCAAAAAATACTGCAGGTCTGACAATGACCTTCGCAAAAGATGGAGGAAGCAGACGGTCAAAGTAAACAGTCTTCAAGCAATAGCAATAGAAGGGAAAATAGGAATCAGCAAAGACAACAATACTAGAACCAGCAGAAACAAGTTTTCAATCTGCAGGCTAGCCAGCCTCTGGATTCTCGGGACAAAAAAGAAAGTTATGACCAGAGAAATCAAGGGGGACAAGGCTACAGCAAAAGCAACAAGTCCAGGAACTGGAGCAAAAATCAGAAACCAAGGAAGCAATACTGCCTCTTCCACGAAGAGGACAAAGGGCACATCACACGGGACTGCCTGGAGGCCCAAGAGACACTTGACATGATGAAAACCAAATAGTCACAGCTACAGCCCCAACAGCAAGGTAGCAGGAAGGTTAATCACACTCACAGTGCGTAGGTCTATCAGCAGTACAACCCAAGTTTCCCAGGATACGCTCCGGAGCCATTACCGCAGCACAACTTGGCTCAACAGTACTATCCGGCGGCACTACCGGCCTGGAGACCAGTCTATCAGCAGACATCATAGCACCACGGCTACACCTAGAACAGAGCAGAAAATGGTCTAACTTACATCAACCAAAGACCTCCGCACATAGCACTCATTGAACCAACACATATGCAGACGCCTCCGGCAGCACAGCAGAGACAGTATGAGGCATTACCAGCACCTCTGTAGTATGATTTAACCACAACAGCAACTGCGAAGGCGGAGCCTCCGGCAAAAAACCAGCTAAACCCGCATTCAGCGCTACCAACCATTGGCATGATACTACCTATAGCCGAAGGCTCAGCATTAGAGTTCAAAACCAAAAAACAAAAGAAGGACCACCTCCGGTTGGTAAACAATGTGGCAGTTCAGGGCGCCTACAGATCAACAGAATGGTCCAAGATGCCAATAGAATTTACAGAACAAGACCTCCAAGTTGAAAGCTATCTGCATGCAGATGTCATGGTTATAAAGGCAAATATAGCTGCCTGGGAGGTAAGCAGAATACTTGTTGACTCTGGGAGTTCAGCAGATATCATCTTCGCCAATGTGTTTGACCAAATGAAGCTAAGCAGAAGCCAGCTACAGCCACCGAACACCCCACTGATTGGATTCGGTGGAAAGAAGATCAACGCCCTAGGCAAGATATCACTACCAGTATCATTCAAAGATGGGGACTGTGCCAGGACAGAATACATCACCTTTGATGTGGTCGACATCTACTACCAGTACAATGCGATACTAGGAAGAGGATTCACAAATAAGTTCAATGTGGCAATACACATGGGCTACCTCTGCATGAAGATGCCAGCACTACATGGAATCATCACAGTGCGGGGAAGTCAAAAAGAAGCAAGGAACATAGAGAAAGCAATCTACAAAGCACACAGAGACATCAACACCGTAGAAGCGGAGGAACCTCTGGACATGCCCGCGGGAAAAACCAACATGGCAGACCAAGAGAACACAATAACACTACCATTGGAAGCAGCAGTCCCGAACAGGAAAGTTACCATAGGTGCCAATCTATCAGAGGTAGAAAGACAAGACTTGTTAAAATTGCAAGCAAAAAACAAGGATGTGTTCGCATGGTCAGCATCAGATCTGCAAGGAATCAGTCGGGATGTGATTGAACACACCCTCGACCTCAATCCAAATGTCAAACCCAAGAAGCAAAAATAGAGGAAGATGTTCGACGAGCGCATAACTACAGCGAAAGCAGAGGTGCAAAGGTGATTAGATGCCAAGGTCATTAGAGAAGTCAAGTACTCAGACTGGCTAGCAAATGTTGTCTTAGTGCCAAAAAAGAATGGAAAAATGAGAATGTGCATAGACTTCACAGATCTCAACAAGGCTTGCAAAAAAGATCCTTTCCTATTTCCCAGAATAGATGCATCAGTTGATAAGGCAGCAGGATGCAAGCGCTTCTCTCTGTTGGATTGCTTCTCAAGATATCACCAGATATGGCTAAGAAAGGAAGATGAAGAGAAAACAAGCTTCACAACCCCTTTCGGCACCTACTGTTTTGTTAGAATGCCGGAAAGGCTTAAAAACGCAGGATCAACATTCTCAAGAATGATTCAAACGGTATTGCAAGCTCAGCTCCGAAGAAACATCATAGCCTATGTTGATGATCTAGCAATAGTCAGCAAGCAGACCAGAGATCATTTGGACGATCTCCGGGAAACTTTCGCTAGTCTCAGAGAAGCAGGGTTAAAACTGAACCCAGAAAAGTGTATCTTCGGAGTAAACAAAGGAATGATGCTCGGTTACATTGTTGGTCTAGAAGGGCTAAGAGCAAACCCGAATAAAACAAAAGCAGTGTTAACAATGAGAGAACCGCAAAACAAGAAAGAAGTACAGCGACTGACAGGCAGAATAGCAGCGCTCAGCAGATTCATCTCAAAGCCAGTAGAATGAAGTCTACCATTCTTCAAAACGCTCAAGGCCTCGGACAAATTTGAATGGGGCACAGAGCAGTCGGAGGCATTCCGGCAACTCAAAAACTACATCACAAAAAACCTCATGGTTATAGCTTCAGATGCAGAGGCAACCTTGCTACTACATGTTGCGGCCTCCGCAGGAGCAATTGGCGCAGTGCTAGTTCAAGAAAAGGAAATTGACAACAAAAGCGTACAACACCCAGTGTACTATGTATCGGAAGTGCTACAAGGAGCAAAACTGAATTATTCGGAGGTCGAAAAAATAGCATATGCAGTAGTAACAGCATCAAGGAAGCTCAAACACTATTTTCAAGAGCATGAAATTCTGGTACCAACAGCACAACCGCTAGCTGATATCCTAGGCAGCAAGGAAGCATCAGGCAGAATCGGTAAATGGGCAACAGAAATATCCTAGTTTGGCATCAAGTTCATCTCAAGAACATCAGTCAAGTTGCAAGTGCTAGCAGATTTTTTGGCAGAATGGACATCTCCACAGCACACAGAAGACAAAGCAGAGGCTTCAATATGGACACTGTACACAGATGGCGTGTGAGGCATCCAAGGTGCAGGAGCCTCCGTGGTAGTAATATCACCATCGGGCATCAAAACAAAATACGCATCTAGATTGTGCTTCAAAGCAATCAACAACGTAGCCGAGTACGAAGCAGTGATCCTGGGGCTTGGCAAGGCCAAAGCACTTGGCGCAAAATACATCATGGTCAGAACTGATTCTAAGATAGTAACAGGACAAGTTGAGAAGGACTATGTTGCAAGGAACCTAGAATTGGCTGCATACCTAGAATTGATCAGGGGTATGGAAAAGAGATTCCAAGGCTTTACCTTAAAGCACATCCCAAGGGGGGACAACTCGGAGGCAGATGAGTTAGCCAAAGCAGCAACAAATCAAGAGGAGGTACCCGAAGGAACCTTCTACCAAGAATTGACATTACCGGCTACCGCAAAAACAACAAAAGTATTTGCGCAGGTACTCCTAGTAGACACAGAGGACTAGAGGAAACTTATAATTGATTTTATCAATGGAGTCCATGTGACATCAGATGAAACAGTTGCATCAAGGCTGGCAATACGGGCAAGGAACTACACGATAATAGACAAAGTTCTATACAAGAAAGGAATAATCCAACCACTGCTCAAGTGCATCACAGAATCAGAAGGCAGAGGCCTCTTACAAGACATCCACTCAGGAACATGTGGATCACACATTGGCCCCAGAGCACTTTTAGCGAAGGCAATTAGGCAAAGGTTCTACTGGCAACGCATATCAAGGACGCATTGCACATAGTAAGAATTTGTAAAGCATGCCAGAGTTTCGCTCCACACCAGGCATCTCCGGGAGCATAAATACAGCTAATACCTCCGGTCTGGCCTCTTTAGCGTGGGGGATGGATCTCGTAGGCCCATTACCTCTGGCCCAGGGTGGAAGCAAATATGCAGTGGTAGCAGTAGAATACTTCACAAGATGGATAGAAGCCAAACCGCTTGCAACAATCACCTCCGAAACAGTCAAGAAATTCTTCTGGCAAAATATAATTTGCAGATTCGGGGTTTCAAGGACGCTCACAGTCGACAATGGAAAGCAATTCAATTCATAAAAATTCAAAGAATTCTGCAATAGCATCGGCACACAAGTAGCCTTCGCCTTAGTCTACCACCCAAAGAGTAACGGAGCAGTGGAAAGGTCAAATAGGATCATATTCTCAGCAATCTCCAAGACATTGCTAGATCACAAAAAAGGCAAATGGGTAGAAGAGTTGCCGAAGGTTGTGTGGTCTCACAACACAAACGTATCGAGAGCCACCGAGTTCACTCCATTCAAGCTACTTTACAGAGAGGAAGCAATGATGCCAGAAGAGATCAAATACCAGAGCCTCCGCACATTAAAACAAAACCTCATGAAGGATGAAGAGTACACCAAGGAGATGACCGAAGCATACAGGCTAGAGGCAATCGACAATATCGAGAAATACCAAGACCAAACCAGGAAATGGAGGGATAGAAAAGTGGCCACTAAAAATATTAAGGATGGCGACTGGGTAACGAGGCGGAGGCCAAACGCTGAGAACATTGGAAAGCTACAGCTAAAATGGGAAGGACTATTCATAGCTAGGCAAGGAGGGAGGAAAGGATCATTCTATCTGCAAGACACAGAAGGAAGAATATCAACCCACTCCTGGAACATTGATAGCCTCTGAAAATACTACAAATAGAATGTAAGGACTCCGTAGAATTATAAACGGAAGTCCCTAGATTTAAATTCCCGTAATTTATTTTTCCTGCAAAAATGGCTTGCACTCTTTTCCTCACAAAAGGGGCTCCAAATCGGAGGTGAGGTTTTTAATGAGGCAAGACCGTATGTAATTAACCTCTGAATGTATAAAGAGGACCCCGAAAAGAGATACACAAAAATAGTCGAAAGCAGCCAGCAACGCGGCTGCAATATTCGACAACTATTCACGATCTCACAAGGTTACTTCATGCCACCATTAAGAAAAATGATAAGGCATGAAGCAACCTCCGAAATAGCCTCTGCTAAAATGCCGAAAGCCCTCAAAAAAAGACTTGTCCTACCAGGCATCGAGGCAAGCAACAGCAACCATGCATTGCTAAAAAATGAGAAGGCACGAAACAGCCTCCGCAAGATGCCAAAAGCCCTCAAAAAAGCCCTGTCCTATCAGGCATCGAGGCAGGCAACAACAACCATAGATCGCGGACGAACAAAAAAGGCATGAACCAGCCTCAGCTAAATACCAAAAAATCTCAAAAAAAAGTCCTGTCTTATCAGGCATCGAGGCAAGAAATCGCAACCATAAGTTGCGAAGCGAACCGTAAAAAGACCCGTCAACTAGTTCAGGCACCGGTAGCTCAAAAAATGGGTAACATTACAATCACCAAAAGCAACCTCCGGAACGCAATATTAAAACAAGCAGAGGTAACACTCACGCAAGTACAAGTTCGTGGAACCAAGCAACCTCCATGTCATACACTTTCCAAAAGTAATACAATCACAAGAAACAGATATTCCGCACTCTGGAACGGAGGCAATACGCAAAACAAGTCTATTCATTCGATTTCATGCTTACAATAGTTAGGGCACATTGAGCCTTGCTCATAACAGAAACAGTGTGCAAAATGCACGTATCTAGCTGCTAGACCAAAATACACAACCTCCGGGTCAAAATATCCAGCCACTGCACCCAGCTAACCTGCTACCACAAGACATGGAAGTGGATCGGAGGTTGCCGACGCTTGAACCTCAGGCACTAGCAATGACGGAGGCAAACCCTGGGAAACTGCAGATATCCCCTATCACCTCCCAGCTACATACCACTCTGTGCCTCTGGAAACCAGGTCACTTCAATCAAGTCCAACGCATGCTCGATACGAAGAGAAGGAGGCGAACCTCCAACGCCACAGTGTGCATGGCAAATTCCAAGATCATCTGTCAGCACACCACTTTGCACCTTCCAGTCGCAAGCAACCACCGCATCCAAAATCCTTACATCAGCAATGCTAAATAAGAACGCAGTTGGCCGCCATCTCCGAGGCTGTTCCATTATGAGTCCTTACACAGTACCAACACAAAAAAAGCTCATAGTAAGCACCATCAGTATAATGTACACAACAAAGCAGCCCAAATGATCAAGGGGGGAATAGATCCTTTTATAAGGGAATAGATCCTTTTATAAGGACCTCCAAAGCACCATTAAACCAGCTATAGCTACCTATCATTAAAGGAAACAAGTACCAAACCAGTACCTGTGTTAACTAGCCTCTGCAAGCGAGGACGCTAAACAAATAAATACCAAGGATACGCAAAGTACACAAGGGGTACTATAAAAGAAGTAGAGCTCAACGCCTGCATGCATGAGCAACGGGAAAGGCCAACCACAACCAGCTCCACGTAACCAAAACCCGCTTAAGGGAGATGGAGGCAGACGTCCACATATGGACGACCAAAAATAACGAGATACCGTGCAAGAGTTCGTAGTAGTGTTGGCAAAAGAAATGTCCCAGAGGCAGCTGTGGCCTCCGGGACAATGCCAAAGAGGGAAGCCAGAAGAGCAAGCCAATCAGGATCATCATTTGAATGGAGAAAAGGGGGGATACCGCGTAAGAACTTGTAACATCCTCCCATCTCTGCTGAAATCAACCACAGCTTACCTCCGCAGAATAAGCGTCGGGACGCACGGACAAATTGCTGAAGACTGCAAAGTCAAATGCAGCAAGACCGAAAACAGCACTGGTTGAAGAGAAACAATGGTTGTAACATCCGCCGTATGTTAACGATAAAGTTATTAATACACAAATGTGTCTGAAAGTGGATACAACCTCCGGGGAGGAAAACAGAAATCACCTCCGGAGGTAACACCTACAATAAGGCACGAAGGCCTCCGACTAATTAAAGTAGGCCTCCGCTAAGCAACCACACAAATGACATGTCCATCACAACATCAAACCTCCGCGCAAACAAATATGATTACAAAGGTCTAGACGGACCACGCCATGCAAAAGAATGAATAAAACTAGGGCGTGCGTCATCCAAATCGCTAAGAACAAGATCGAACATGTCGTCCACCAAAAGCCTAGGAAACACTGACTTCCAATAAGTCCACAGCTCGCCGCTAACATAAACATCGTTGCGCATAAAGGTAATCGGCTCGACCTCCTGCACAGGCCCCAAACTGCAGACCTGCATAAGATGATTCGGCCATTAATATTTTACAAAACCAAGACTTAAATTGTTCTTTACATATGCACAACAGCACCAAGTCAGTAAAAGACAAAACATATACAACCACAAATGAAGATCAATTTCTACACCTCCTCGGCAGCAATCAAGTCTTGAGGCCCCATGCGAGCTCCCGGAGACGCTGCCGCTTCCTCCGCCACGCAATCAGTCCTAGCGCTGGCAGGAAGAACTTGGGGGGCGGAGGCGCCAGCGTCGGCAGATCCCTGGGTTCATGCAGAAGTGCCGCCAGAACAAGTCAGCCCATGACCGTTGCGGTTGCCATACTTCAGTTGCTGAAAAAGAAAGAAAATAAGAGGGAAATCGCCAATGCAGCTCTCGCAAGCAAAATAAAGCACCAAAAACCAACCATGCATACTGTTTCACGGGTAACATTGGCCATGGCAACGGTCTCTGACCGATCGAACTTGGACCAGAACTTCTCCATAAAGCTGCGCACGGTGGTCTTAACAAAATGATCCGTTCTGCCAAGTTCAGCGGGATCTCCTAGCTCAGGGCAATCAAAATTCCCAATTTGGGCAATGTCCTTGGACACAAAGAGCTTGCACAGATAGGTGGCAGAGGTCTTCGCGCTGAAATTGGAAACTCCGGTCATAAACTCAATAAGATTGGCGAGGTTTCCCTTGATCCAAGAAAAGACACCGGTGATAGAGGCCTCATGATCGACCGGAGTCACCGCACCACCAAATGCCCGGACGGCGGAGACATAGGTTTCATCCACCTCTAGCTCGATCAACCTCGTGGCGGTCAGCTCCTTCTCAAGCTCTTCAACCCTATCCTTAAGAGCCGCCACCAGCCGCCGCTCGGCATCCACTTCTTTTCGTAGAAGATTAGAAATCTCAGCGGCTTTGTCCGCCCGCTGGTTGGCGGTAGCCTCCGCTTCTTTAGCAATGACCTCCGCTTCTTTGGCAGAAGCCTCCACCTCTCTAGCGGCAGCAAGAGACCTCTTTAGCTCATCAGATTCAACCTCAAAAACTGATAGCCGCTTCTCTAAGTCGGAGGACTTCAGAGCCATTCGCCCCTTCTCTTGGGTCTAAGAATCGACCTCTGCCTTCAAGACCCTGATAGCTTCATCCTTCTTGACCAGTTCAGCACAACTACTGGTTTCAACGGCCATGGACAAGGCGGCGCTCTGGAGATAGCAATAAAACAATGCTCAAATCAGATACTCAACAGAGTACATAGCTAGAAACGGAAAAAATGAAACCAAACTTACAATAATATGATGATTAATATTGGCGTCCATCAAAGTCTAAAACGGCAACCCAGCCAGACGCCAGTACAAGTCTCCGCCCATTGAATCAGTCAGCTGGCCAATACCTTGAGCCCAGCTAAGGAGAG
Organism: Bothriochloa decipiens; assembly: GCA_023333625.1. NCBI lineage: Eukaryota > Viridiplantae > Streptophyta > Magnoliopsida > Poales > Poaceae > Bothriochloa > Bothriochloa decipiens. The sequence goes on along the minus strand of CM041635.1, from coordinate 47,026,923 downwards.
CACTTGTGCCCTTATCGGGGCAAGGGCAGGACGGGAGGAACCCAGAGCCAACCATGCCCACCGGAGGTCGCGAAGATGTAGGTTTTGCCTCAGCAACGGCCCCTCCGGGAAAAGGAACACCCGAAGCCAAAGGCGGCGGAGGGGCAGGCTGAGCGGCCTCAGCAGTAAGGATATCTGAAAGCAGACACAAAAAACACAAGTCAAACAATGAAAACAAGAAAACACCAAATCTCAAGAAAAATATATATATCATACACATGCTCACCGAGCAAGGAAATTTCCCTGTCAGAGGCATAACCACAAGAAACCTTCAAAGTCAGGAAATCCACATAGGTCATACTTCGAGTAAGAACGTTACCTTGACTCGAAAGGCTTCCAGATACTTCAAAGTCAGGAAATACACATGCTTCCAGATATGCACTAGCAAAAGGCTTTACAGAAGGCTCGGCGGGCAGTGTCTCAACATGCGTAGATATAGGTTCGGCGGCCGGCGAGACAGGCCTAATCGACGGTGAACTGGAGCCCGCAGCTGCTAAGGCATGAGACGCCTCCGGGGAAGCAGCAGGCGACGGAGAACGCCAAGACGGGCCCTTGGAACTGGGCAGCGCCAAAGCATCAGTTTCCATCAGAAACTCAGTCCCCACCTCCAGATTGACAGTAATGTCCCTATCTTCGTCATAGAGGTCCTCAAAAATGTCCTCAATCTCCGCAGATTCAGCGGAGGCTCCTCTCTGCTTTTTTGGGCCTCCACGCGCCAAAGCGCCAGCTTTTCTTTTCTTTCCCTCGGCGGCCTTCGTAGCAGCGCTGGCAGCAGTGGACTCTTTCTTCTCATTTTTCTTCTTCAGCTTCTCAGGGAGCTCATGCTCAGTGTAGTGGATGCAGAGTTCCTCGAACACCCTGTTAAGGCGAGGCATGGTACCAGCCTCAGACCTCCGGGCAAGATACTCCTTCTCAGAAACTTCTCCAAGTATCTCGACGGCCTTCTGCTCGGTGGCATGGACAAAGTCCTCTTTGCTCTGACCCTCAGGGAGCTGTAGCCCAAAATACGAACATAAGATTCCACCAGCAACACCAAAAACAGGAAGGTCCAGTTTCTGCAGGACAAACTTCTTCCTATCCTTTCCGCCAAGCAGAGGCCACAAATCGGAGGCAATCATCTCCTCCACAAGGTCTAGAACAGGACTTCCTTTTCTCGGAGATGGTTGCCTCCGGCTTGCTGATGTGCGGGTCCATCCGGGTCATAACGGAGGCAAAGGGAAAGGTAATCATCCTCCGACCATCCTCTCCGACCTCAGAAGCACCAGAAGTCTTCACATAAAACTAGAAGTCCATCCAGTCAGCGGGCTCCCACTTCTCCCGCTAACACCAAGAAATAGCAATCTTTTCCTTGCCCTTGCCAGGGTTCCTCTTGGCCATGAAGCTACACGATGCGAACTGCGCAAGCCTTGTTCCAACATACTTTGGCTGTTTTTGCAACTCGTAAAATTCTATGAAGGTGTTTATGCTGATTTCCCCACCATACGATTCGACAGCCCAAAGAAACTTACTCATATTCAAAAATGCATGAGGGGTCATGTGATGAAGTTGCACGCCGAACCACTCAAGCACGTACCAAACGAAATTACAGCAGGGGAAGTGAAGGCCGCAGGTAAAGAAATCCCTGAACACAACGGCCTCATCTCGCTCAGGCAGCGGAACAGTCTCTTCACCCGGAGCTCGCCCGCGGCCAACAGGGATGTAGCCCTTCTCCTTGTGGCCATCCACCATCGCCTGGATCATTCGGCTATGACCAAAGTCGTAGCTGACCTCCGAGTCAGAAAAAGTAACCTTCGGAGGCATTAGATCGCTACGGGAAGCCTCGACGTCAGAAAGTGACTCCTCGAGATCCCTGGCCTCCGCAGTCGCCAGCATGCACTGCTCAAAAAGGCCAAGGAAGCCTCCAACTCTGATGCCCTGGAACTGGGAATAGGGGTCAGAGAACGGGCGGCGACGCGCGCAACAGGGGCGTTTAGGTGCCACGGCGGCAAGATGCCAGGGCAAAGGCAAGCGCGGAGGCAGCAAGCAAAAAGTAAACCTACGCGAATCAAAGCGGAGGCAGTAGCAAGCAGAGCAAGCTACGCGGAGGCAAGCAAAGGAGGGTACGGGTTCTTTTCACAGCCCACCCCCATTATATAGGCAGCGATGAGGCGCCTTGAATTCTCAGCCCAACGGTCATGACGATTCACGAATCGAACGACAGCAGTTCAACGGACTCGAATCAACACACAAGATTAAAAACCGGACAACGGTAAAAAGCAAAGCCTCCGATCCAATGTTCAACAGGCCAGGGGGAGTCGGAGGTAATACAGCCTCCATGGATAGGGGCGTATTGATGGCTAGACCCGCCTCCACTGGACCTAACCCTCAAGGGGGGAATGTTGGGGATGCGCCCCAGGACCGGAGGAGCTTATTACCTCTGATTTCTATCTGGCTAACAATTCCGACTGTGTTTAACCTGGCCCACGCTTGTAGGTTTTAGAGTCGTCATCGGGGGACGGATCTCCGAGCGGAGGTCTTCGGGAGATGCGTCAAACCGGTCGACGATGGAGACCCGACGGCGACGGCCGTCGCTCAGGCGGAGGCTGCACCTCCGCTGGGAAGCCCCCAACGCAGGCTTCGAACCAGTCGATGGCGAAGACTCGGCGGTGACGACCATCGCTCAGGCGGAGGCTGCACCTCGCTGGGAAGCCTCCAGCGGAGGCTTAGAACCGGTCAACGGTAGAGGCTCGGCGAAGATCACCGTTGCCGAGCGAAGGCTAGTCAACACAGCCTCGCTGGGCCTGGAGGCTCTGTGTGGAGGAGGCGATAACCTGAGGCTGCTTCTACCTGGGCGGTGCACCGAAGCCAGCTGGGAGGCATGAGGACAGTTGGTGGGCTTGACAGGCCTCTTGCGAGTGGTGATGGGCCATGACCCATGGCTGTGGCCAGGAAATGGTGGCCCAACGTGCCCCTAAGGGACCCACGTGTAATAGAGTCAGTGTCTAGGGTTTGAAAACTCCCTTTGGGGGCACACATGTACTTTCAGCCTCGAGCTGGGGAGCCACCATATAAGGCCACGTCCCCTGTGTAATAGAGGGAGGACCCCTGGTAATTGTGGCATTACTTGCTGTCGGGCCCATATTGTAATCTTCATATTTAATATAGAGAGAGGAACCGTCTGGGTTACTCATTCCATCTTCACTCTAACCTGCTGGGATTCGGTTCCAACAAGAGAGGTGTGGGGTCATTCCGAGTATAAGAGGGATGTGTCGTCAACGGAGAGAGGCAGTGTCGCCGGCCTAGTAACGACTCTCGAGAGGTCACAAGTAGAGGGTTTGGAGCTGCACATGCCATATCTGTAACAACCCTAGAAATCCGGTCACCAAAAATACGGGCTTTCAAAATTTTTTCTAAAGTTTACCAGTGCATGATGGATGTCATGTAGGAAAACCCGCCAACAGATGCACAAATAACACCTGACGATAGCCCGAGCATTGCATATAATTTACCAACGCTTGATTCACCTCTTATTCAATTTTATGTGATGTTAATAAAATCGAATAACCTTTTATCGCATGTATAAATATATGCCCGCTAACTCCGAAAATGGATCCATCATGACCTAGAGACCCTAGTGGACCCACCATGGTGTATACATCGTGGTCACTAACCTCACTAACCTAGGGTTGTGGCTAAATTAGTTGCTTTGCAAGAAATAGAAATAGAAAAGGAATTAGGAAATAAAAAGAAATAGAAAAAAAGAAAACCAGCCCGGAGCAGCTTGCAGCCTAACCCAGGCCGGCCTGCTGCGCTGCCGCCAGCCCGCTCGCCCTCGCGCGCGGCCTGCCAAGCGCCCGCAACATGGCGGCCCGCCAGCGCCGCGCTCGCCCGTGAGGCCGGTCCGCTGCTCGCTCGTCCGGCCTGCGTCGCGGCCCAGCAAGGCGGCCCGCCGCAGCGCCGCGCGCCCGCGCCGACCGCCCGCTCGCTCACGAGCGCGCCGCGATGGCAGCCCACCCAACAAGGCGGCCCATCAAGGGCCTGCCACCGTTTGTACCCGTGCCTCTCCCCTTTCTCTCACCGATAGGCGGGGCCCGCCTGTCAGCTTCCACTTCAGGCCACCCGCCCATCGCGTCCGCCGTTCCAGAAGTAGAACGGTGAAGCTCCGTCGTCCACCCGCGTCCGGCCGCGCGGCGAGCCATCCATCTCGCCCGCCCGCTTGCACCACGCCTCAGCCAAACCCTAACCCTAATCGAGGCCACGCACAGCCGCCCGATGGGCATCTTCTGCCCCCGCCGTCCATGGCCGGCCGCCGTGCCTATTTAAGGAGAAGCCCGGCACGCTAGGGTTTCCTCCATGCCCAGCCGCCTTGCTGACCATCCTGCACCCACCCGTCGGCGTTGAAGGAGTCGGAGAGGGAGGGGTGAAGAAGGCGGGGAGGAGCCGGACCAGAGTAGAGCACCACCTCCGCCGTCCGCGTCCGTGCGTCGGAGAAGCCCGATGGCCCCGCTCAGCCCCGACTTACCCCTCCAACGCTGCGGCACTGCTACTCCCCCACCAGGCCATCGCTTCAACCTCAGCCGCGAGCCACCGGGACAGCCCCGCGCAGGTGAGCTTCCCCGCTCTCGCCCTGGCCTGCCATGGCCGCCGCCCAGAGCACCGTCGTTTTCCCGTGCACCCGGCTCCCCTCTCCCCTCATCAGCTTGACCAGAGTGTCCGCACTAGTCTAGGACGCAGTTTTGGCAAGGTTTAGGGAGCCAGCGGGGACTACAGCGAGGGCACGCCGCTTTTCTGCCTTCGGACCCCCGGGCTCTGGCCGCCGGAGCGTTCGCCGTGGCCGCCGAGCCGCGCACGCCCCCGCCGTGCCTCGATTAGCCCCAGTAGCTAGCTCAGGGAGCTCCTAGCTGCTCCAATCGAGTAATGGAGGTGGATATGGAGGCCCATGTCCAGCGACACCGGCGAATTCGACCGGTGAGCCTCCATTGCCGCCGTCGGGTCGCCGTTGTCGCTCTTCGTGCCAGGAGCCCCGCGACCAAATTAACCCGGCCTGTCACCTTTGCCTGGACCTCACAAACGCGTTGCACAAGTAGAAAGGTTCCCTTAGCCTCCACTGCGCCCCGCAGCCGCAGCCTCGCCGTCGGCCACCGCCGGGACACGAGCGCCGGCGAACAGAGACACCCCAGCCTGCCTGCGCCCCACGGCCGCACCCGCCTAACCACCGCGCTCGCCTAGCCGCTGCACCGCCTTGCCCTGACCGCTCGTAGCCACTGCTCGCCTACACCTCGCCGGCGACGTGCCGCGCCGACCGCCGCGTGAGGCAGAGAAGGGAGGGGAACCTTCCCACGCCTGAGTGGACCGGGTCCACACGGCCACGTGGACCCAGCTGGACCAGTCACCGTGTGCCACGCAGCCCCTGTGTCCACGGTCCACCATAGACTGAGTCCATGCGGCACCAGTCAGAACCGGCCGTGGACTTGGCCCATTAAGGGCCCAGACGCGCCACGCGGCCTATCTCCCTGCTCGACACGTGTCCGGGCCGGGCCGGCCCAACCCGGCCTAGATCCAGCCCTACCTAGGCCCGCCGAGGCCCGGTCGAGGCCCGATCGACGTTCACCGTTGACCTGGCCCCACCTGTCAGTGACCAGACCGTGGGCCCCACCTGTCAGCCACTGACTGGGTCCCCGTCAATGCTGACGTGAGCATGACGTCATCCAGCCTCAGACCCCGCGCCGGTGCTGACTCAGCATGACGTCAGCACAGCCCCGGCTGCACTGTTCCCGCACAGCACGTGGCCCAATCAGGAGCCGCCACGTGTCAGCACTAGGTTAATCTGCCCTTTTTCTTTTTCAGAAAATAGAATAAACTTCAGAAATTCATAACTTCTTCATACAAACTCCAAAAAATATGAACCAAGTGTCCAAATTTTCATAAAAATGAGCTCTACGTCATAGGCTTGTGTATGAGTGCATTTAGAGTTATTGAATTTTATTGCTTCTTTGTGTTGACTCTATAGGAGCCGCTAACGCGGCTATTATGTCTCGTTTCAGAGGAGGAGCAGCTTGAGGAGGACGACTACGAATACGAGGAGGAGCTCGGTGACGACTTCGCAGGTGCCACACCCCACCCAACCTCGTAGATCCTATTACGCAGGGCATAATATCTAGTTGCTAGTGCTCTAATTATGAATATCACCTGATGATAGGTTGCATGATAGAACTGCTTGATGAGCCTTTACCTTGTCGCAACCATACTCCTGCACACCTGCTGATAGGCTAGACGCTTGCTTATTTACTTATGATGCTTTACTTCTTCTACACCGATATCTGTGTGATGTGGTGCGTGGTGGAGAGCATGGTTACATGGTTAAGGCACGTGGTGCCACTTTACTCGGGGAGAGTGCTGCGTGCGTCTTGGGTGTGTGGTGAGGGTTGAGTCGATCGGACAGGATTCTACGATGAGCCATGTGGGCGAGTCTTGCCGGGGAATGTGTTCTGGGCATTCCCGTGTGAGGTGCTTGTGGCGGGCACAATGTGAGGTATAAGGAGATCCCGGGGGTGAGAACCTTCGTGGAGCGAAGCCTCGGGTAGGAGGTGCTGTCCATAAGGGAAGATAATCCTGTCTGATCCCCCTAGGACCTGATATCTCTTGAGGACCGGAACCTTGGGACTTACGTGCTCACCATTCGCTCTTGTATGGGTGGGAGACGGATGTCTGACTAGCTAGAACGGTGCCACTACTACTAGGTGGTTAGCAGATAGTGTCGGGAGGTACGGGCGTGGAGACCCACACCCTCCTTAGACAACATAGTGACCTCGGAGGCCCGATACTATGTCTCACAGTCTCAGTGTGCCGGTGGTGCCTATCCGGGATGTCCCAGTACTGAGTGGTAAAGTGGCATCGCACCGGTTAGAAAGCAGCCGGAATCAGCTTAGGCGGGGCACCGCCGATGATAGTGATCTTGTGGTTACAGGAGTACATGCTCTGCAGAGTTTATGAATCTATATATATAGTCCGCGAGCCACTGGTATGGCTTTTTTCTAAGACCCACGCTTCTCGGGAGTAGTGAGATGAGTCCTTCTATTTCTTCCCCTGATGTTACCCTTCCGGCTGTGAGCCGCTGAGACAGGCTCCGAGAGGGAGTTGGACCTGTCGACTGAGTGCGAGAGGGTGAGATGTGTGTGATGGAGATGGAATGGGTTTGGATGTGTGGATGAGATGGGTCAAAACTTGATGAATTAAAATATATGATATTGGTCCCTGTTTGCATAGGAAACTACAGCCCCATATTAGGTCGAATTGATTACATCCTTTGCATCCCACCAAATACTACATAGCAAAAGGAAAGCATAGGGTGAGAGATGTGGCCAGTACAAACCGTACTAAAAATTATTTGGCAGGTGAGCCCGACTACGACTATGACGATGAGGAGGAATAGACGTCTCGTTCCTACGCTCGGCTTCTTTTGGAGATTTATGTACTTTCGCCTTCCGCAGCTGTTCCAGACGCTGCAGCTACTCTGATGATCCGCCAGTGTGGCGATGAACTATTTATGTAACCCCTCCTAATGTATTCTTTTGTTCAAAGAATGGATTACTGTATCAACTAACGCTGGATGATATGATGGTTTGAGCTTCAAACTATCGAATTATTCGCCATTCTGTGTATTTTCCCTTCGTAGAAAATTGAGGATGTTTCAATATCTCTCTCCCCTGAGTGTAGCGTCGATCGTTTAAATATGGAAATATTCATTTAAAATTATCATATTTTGAAATTTATTTTTAAAAAAATCAATTTACCACTAATTTTGATATGGTCTATGTTAATGTTATTCTGTCTATCCGATCTACTTAGAAGTTTTATTTGACAATCATTTATATGCAGCACCCAAATCTAGATTTTCTGATTTGGGAGGGCATTGATCACATATATTTATATATCCTACCCTCTTCATCGCAAATTAAGTGTCATTTTCGCTTTTTAAAAAGCTAAATGTCTACAACTTTGACCAAATAAATATAATAAAAATATTAATATCTGTAAATATAATTAATATTATTAGATAGATCATTTAATCTATTTTTATAATAAACTTATTTGGAGATACAAATGCTTATTTACTAAAATCTAGTAAAATTTTAGAAACGGAGAGAGAATTTATAGTTTGATTGGTTGACTATCAAAATTTGCCATATAAGAATTTAGCAAACCATGATTTTGGCTAGCAATTAGTTGGCTACCAAAAGATATCAACTTATCACATTTGGCCTACCAAATCTTTGACAACTTGTTTGCTAAACTTTTAGCTTGTCAAATCCTTGACATGACAAAATTTGGTAGTCTAACCAATCTGACCCTTAATAAGCGTATCACCACCATTTATCAGGCACCTTCCTCCTGCATAAATCTCACAAGAGTCGATCTGCTCTTCGCAAACAAAATGGCCAACTACATCAATATTTCCGCAATGGTGCCCGTACTACTCCTTGCCGTAGCCATCGCCCCAGGGCTGGCCATCGCGACCACATCTACCATAAACGCAACGTGTACCGCGCTCGACGCCCAGCACTACGACCATCCCTACGCGTACTGCGTGGGCGTGCTGTCCGGCGACTCGGCGGCCGCCAACGCGACGGACGAGCGTGGGGTCGCCGCAGCCGCGATCAACATAGCAGCGAAGAAAGCGGCGTCGACGCAGAGCGTCGTCACCTACCTCGTCGACGAACTTAGCGACTGCAGCAAGTACTACGGCAGCATGGTGGAGTCGCTGACCGGCGTCCTCGCCGACTTCCACGCCGGACGATTCGACGATGCGGCGTATGAGAAAGCGCAAAACGCCTCTTTTTAGCCCGACAGCTGCGACAGAATCCTGTTAGAGGGCAGCGCCAAGAAGAACCCATTTTCTCAGGAGAACACTGACAACATGAGGTTGTCTGGCCTCGCCCGTGACATCACTTATCTTGTTAAGAGCAAAGGGTCCCTGCATCAAAGCTCTGTTTTCTTTGCACAACCAGGCAACCGCGGTTTGCCATCATAATAAGGAGAGGAAAAAAAGGCAGAGCTCTAACAACTGTACGAAGCACCATCCAGGTCAATCCTCTGTTTGTTATAAGAAGAACACACACAGCTTAGATGTTGGTGTTGTGCGTCATCTGATCTGATGATCCTACATGACACTGCAAATTAGCCATATACAGCAACCAAACTCCTGTATTTCATCTGTTGATACAATCCCTTAGGCCTGCATAAACGTAAACAGCTTGGCCCCTTGTGTACTGTAGTCTTTCGTGAAGGAAGATAAAGGAGGAACCTTGGTCCTATTGTATGTTGGAGCAGAGCCAATCCATCCCCTCGTGGAGACCTTCACCGGAGATCGCACAACTACTTTGAATGTGCCTGCAGAAGCAGAAGCAAAAGCAATTTAGATGATCACTTTATATCTTTACTGAAACTATAGTCGAGAGACAGGAACCTCGGGTAAGCACGGACCATCTGCGGTTGCCAAGAAGTGACTGAAGCCCAAACTTGTCTGCTATCTCTGCTGCGCTCATGGCGTTGGGGCGGTCCTGCTTGGTTGCAAACACAAGTAGCACAGGATCCCTATCCCTGAACTGGTCCTGACATTTAGTTCAATTCAGATTCTGAAATCAGAAACCATATCATGCATGCATCCGCTAGCTACTGAGTAAAGTTTGGCCTGGCTACTGAAACCTAGTGGTATGCAGCAATAGTCTCTGGCTACCTACATACCTACCTCGTTCAGAATCATGTTCAGCAGATCTTTGGCTTCAAGAATCCACTCCCGGTCGCTGCTGTCTACGACGAATATCACGCCCTGGGCGCCATAGAGGTAGTGCCTTAGCAACAGCCGGAGGAGCTGCAAACCAATATGACAGGTAATCAGAGTTCCACAGTAGGTCGGTGATAAAATTCACATACATACGGAATGCCAGATCCAGAACAATGCCGATGCATGAAGGTACCTCGCGTTGACTGCCACCGAAGTCCCAAACACTGAAGCTGATGCCATTGTATTTAAGCGTCTCGGTGTTGAACCCTACAATAGCATATTTTCGTTGAAGCAACAACTTGACTTGAACTGGTCTGAAATAGCCTGCGTGTTTACCTATCGTTGGTCCGGTGGTAACGACGTGGCCGAGCTTGAGCTTGTGCAGGATGGCCGTCTTGCCAGCTCCACCAAGGCCCAGCAGCACGATCCGCGCCTCCTGCTTCCACCCAAGAAGCCTCCCCATTGCCAACCCCATGCTAGATCAGCTCAAGTTCAGAAGCGGAGGGAGAGGGAAGCAGGAAAGATGATTGGAATAATGGCACAGGAGCAGGCTTGACAATCTTATATACAGTGCTCCTAGAGTGGACAGGGGGAAGTTCTCTGGTCAAGTCTCAGCCTGCCACAGCTACCAGCTACTTCAGTCCTAAGCGACCTACTTGAGTTGACCACTCATGTTGTTCGTTATCCTCGTCATGTGCTTGTGAAGCAAGAAAAGTCGTCGCCATTGACTAGTACACAGTAGTTCGCCACGTCTCAAGAGGCCTGTGGGTTCATGCCATGGTGGGCTTCTTTTCCCCTCAGGAGCCCAACTTTCGGCCCATCCCTAACTAGCCATGTCGCCGTTTCCCAGCCCATGAGCACTGGTTCCCCCGCATCTGAGTTTTTCGATGCGACGGCGGCGTTCTACACGGCGGCGAGCGGCCGTGCTCCTGCCAGACAACCAGGCACTAGCCCGGAGGTCCGTCAGGCACTACGGCGCCGATGATCATGGAGCCTCCATCTCCCATCACGCGTTCGACGTCGAAGCGAACCATCTCGGATTCGTGGGCGAATTGCCGTCGCCGGCTGCCGGCGTGCGTCTCTTCACGCCTTCACGGATCCGTATTACTGGTAAAAATATCCTGCTCATTGCGTTGTCATCACTCATTGCGTTGTCATCTAACGGTTGGTTGGTAGTCTAATCCTATATCTCTTGACAAATTTTGTTTGGATTTGGTTGGCCATGGTTCGCCTCCATCAGGCCATCCCTCCCCTTTTGCCAAACTTTAAGATTGAGACAGATTTACTGGTGGTGGCCAGCCAATTTGACATGTCGGTACAAGTGCCAGCTGGTAATGGTGATTTTTATTTTTGGATGTCATACATATCTGCAAGGATTCTGCGCTGAAGCATTTAACTCTTTCGATTGTGTGGTGGCCACTGGGTAATGTAGATTGCTATTACATGTATTAGGTCACTGATCAGGGGAAAAAATGTCTCGAATGTCTTAATCTAAGAAATGATGTGGATGTGTTATTAGAAACCAACGGCTACTAATTCTGAAGTAAATTTGAGTTCATGGAGGGTGTGACATACTGCAACACCAGGGGGACACGAAAGTTCAGTGTTAAATATGCTAATGTGGTAGATTAGATTAGATGGGACCAGGGTGAAAACAATCTGCCAAAGCATTGTTTATGCAAGTGCTTTCATTAATTTCAGAAGCTATGTCCAAAGTTAGCTAGCTTGTGCATGTAGTGTAAACATGATTAGTATAAACGCCAAAAACACTAACCTGCATTCTCGCAGGATGTACTAAAATATAATTCAGATCGTCTACAGACGTATAGGAGGACTTAAGAATCATGTTTGTCGTGTTGTCTCTAGGGTTAACTTGTCCAAACTTGGGCATTATTTCATTGTCTTGTTATTGACTGGCAGAGTGTCAGGTGTGACTTACTTTGCACTTGTTAGTCTTTGCATTTTGATGTGTGCTATCGTCTTAGAAAATACAAAAGAAGAGTTTCTGCTCTTGCATCAAAGCTCTGTTTTGTTTACACAATCTAACAACCTCGGTTTGTCATAAGAAAACAAATGCAGAGCTCTAACAACCATGCAGTTTAATCCTCTGTTTGTTGCAAGAAGAACACACAGCTCTATCATGCAAGATGCTGCCTTTTTTACCTCTCCTGGATGTTTGCGTTGTGCGACATCTGATCGGACGATCCTACATCACACTACAAACTAGCCATATACAGCACCCAAATTCCTGTATTTCATTTCCTGATACAATTCCTTAGGCCTTCAAAAACATAAACAGCATGTCCCCTTCGTTACTGTAGTCTTTGGTGAATGAAGAAAAAGGAGGAACCTTGGTCCTATTGTATGTTGGCGCACAGCCAATCCATACCCTCGTGGATGCCTTCTCCAGAGATCGCACAACTGCTTTGAATGTGCCTGCAGAAGCAGAAGCAATTCAGATGGTCACTTTTTATCTTTACTGAAACTAGAGTCACAGACAGGAACCCCAAGTAGGCACGTACCATCTACGGTTGCCGAGAAGTGACTGAAGCCCAAACTTGTCTGCTATCTCTGGTGCGCTCATGGCGTTGGGGCGGTCCTGCTTGGTTGCAAACACAAGTAGCGCGAGATCCCTGACCTTGAACTCGTCCTGACATTAGTTCAATTCGATTCAGAAACAAATAACCATGAGTCCCCTAGGCCTAGCTACTGAAACTACCTCGTTCAGGATCATGTGCAGCAGATCTTTGGCTTCAAGAATCCACTTCCGGTTGCTGCTGTCTACGACGAACACCACGCCCTGGGCGCCATAGAACCAGTGCCTTAGCAAAGGCCGGAACTGATCAGGATCAAAATGTAAGTAACCAGACTACCAGAGTGCCAGCATCTGTACTGTACCACACATGCATACGCACGAAATGCAAGAATAATGCACAAAGAAAAGATTGATTCAAAAAATGCAGCTGCATGAAGCTACCTTGCCTTGACCACCCACGTCCAAAACACTGAAGCTGATGCCATTGTATTCAAGCGTCTCGGCGTTGAACCCTACAAACAGCATATTTTCGTTGAAGCAACAACTTGACTTGAGCTACCGGACAGTATATATTATATAGCTGTAACATATATGCTTGTTTACCTATCGTTGCTCCAGTGGTGACGGCGTGGCCGAGCTTGAGCTTGTGCAGGATGGCCGTCTTGCCAGCGCAGGGGAGACCCAGCAGCACGATCCGCGCCTCCTGCTTCCACCCAAGAAGCCTCGCCATCGCCAACCCCATGCTGGATCAGCTCAAGTTCAGCAGCAGAGGGAGATCGAGGGAAGCAGGAAGATGATTGGAATTGTGGCAGCAAACAGGAGCAGGCTCGAGAATCTTATATACAATGCTCCTATAATGGACAGGGGAAGTTCAAGTTCTCTGGTCAAGTCTCAACCTGCCAGCTGCCAGCTACTTCAGTCCTAAGCGACCTATTTGAGTTGATCACTCATGTTCTTCGTTATCCTCGTCATGTTCATGTGCTTCAGCAGCGAGAAAAGTCGTCTCCATTGACTAGTACACAATACTGAGGTTCAAATAAAAAGAACAATACACGGTAGTTCGACCACGTCTCGAGTAGAGATACTTTTTTTTTTTTTTTTTGAGAATGAGTTGAGACACTGCAGGATTTTCTCGTGCCATGGTGGGCTTCTTTTCCCCTCGAGAGCCCAAAACTGCGGCCCATCCCGCACTAGCTATGTCGCTGTTTCCCAGCCCACGAGCACTAGTTGTTCGTGTCCACCCACGTCTCCATAGTTTTTCCCTGTCGCTCGCATCGGCGAACGTCGGCGTTCTACACCGCGGCGAGCCGCCGTGCTCCTGCCTGACTTGACTACCAGGCACTAGCCCGGAGGTCAGGTCCCTCAGGAACTACGTCGCTGATTATAGAGCCGCCATCTCCCGTCACGCGTTCGACGTCGAAGCGAACTATCCCCGCTTCGTGGGCGGCGAATTGCCGTCGCCGGCTGCCGGCGTGCGTCTCTGCCGCGTCTGCACTTCACGGATCCCTATTACTGGTAAAAATATATTCTGCTCATTGTGTTTTAATCAAACTGTTGGTTGGTAGCCTACCCCTATACTTGATTTGGTTGGCCATGGTTCGCCTCCATCAGGCCATCACTCCCCTTTGCCAAACTTTAGGATTGAGACAGATTTACTGGTGATGGCCAGCCAATTTGACATGTCGAAACAAGTGCCAGCTGGTAATGGTGATGTTTTTTTTTTGGACGTCATGCATATCTGCAAGGATTCTGCACAGCATTTATCTCTTTCAATTGTGTGGTCACTGGGTAAATGGGTAATGTAATTGGGTCATTGATCGGAAAAAAAGAAATTTATCTCGAATCTCTTAATATAAAAAATGATGTGGATGTGTTATTAGAATTTAGAAACCCACAGTGCTAACTCTGTAGTAAATTTAAGTTCATGGAGGGTGTGACATACTGCAACAACGGGGGGACACGAAAGGTTCAGTGTTAAATATGGTAATGTGATAGATTAGATGGGACCAGGGTGAAAACAATCTGCCGAAGCATTGTTTATGCAAGTGCTTTCATCAATTTCAGAAGCTATGTCCAAAGTTAGCTAACTTGTGCATGTAGTGTGAACATGGTTAGCATAAATGCCAAAAACACTAGCCTGTATTCGCTCGGGATATACTAAAATATAATTCAGATCGTCTACACACATGAGAAAGTATAGGAGGACTTAAGAATCATGTTTGTCGTGTTGTCTCTAGGCTTAACTTGTCCAAACTTGGCCATTAATTCATTGTCTTGTTATTGACTGGCAGAGTGTCAGGTGTGACTTACTTTGCACTTGTCAGTCTTTGCATTTTGATGTGTGCTATCGTCTTAGAAAATACTCCTGATAGTAAGGTTCTGCACTTCAAGTATCCAGCCTTAATAAGTTCCTAATGGAGGTAATGAGAAGTGGTTTGGAAAATGGTCACAGCTGAACTTACTATCTTTTAAAAAAGATCAACCTCAGTTGCTATCTGTCAGCCGGTACCAAGGACCATCCATCACTGTCCACTTTGCTTTTAGCATCTTTCTACTCACCCAACATAAGCATGTAACGAACCCACCATGTCTGCCTCCGTAGCAATTTCCTCCCTTCTTTTTACCTGCCAAATGTTTCTCCCTTGGGTGCTTCCTTTCGGTAATCTCCCTTTTTCATTCAGCTTCATCTCTTTGGTGGAGTCATCACTCATCAAAGAACTGAATTCCACTTCCATTTGGTGCTAATCTTTAAGCAGTTGTCTGTTCTCCATTGGTTTTTTTAGATCCTAGACGGCATTTGTAGGGTGGTTCACTATAAGGGAGGAGAAGAGATGCCAATCTTGTTTTCTGGCCGGTTTTGTGTAAGCCCCTGAAAGGCTGAACCAATGGGCTTTACTTGCTGCTTTCCTCATCTGCCTTATATTTCCTACTTTATACCACCGCCACGAACCTTCTGCTCTTCTTCCAGTTTTTCTTAACGCGATTCGCTCTTCTTCATCTCTTTATGTTTCTTGGTTTGGTGGTCATCTAGCAATATTGATGGATCAGATGGTGACTTGATGCAGCCTGCTTCTGCCCTAAGATAAACAGAGTCATAGAGCAATTATCAGACTCACCTTATTATATGCTGCCATGACGAAGTTTCTAGTTGATGGATGAACTTAATTAACACTAGTCTGAAACTTTTCATGATTGATTTCTTTGAGTTGTGTAAACAAACAAACAAATAATATGGGGAGAGTTCAAGGAAAATTAGGAATAATAGAAGTTAATTTCACAAATTAAGCGATGCTTTAAGCAGTTTTTCAAAGAACAATTTTATCATTGATTATGAAATTGTACTCTAAGCATACTTGCGATAAGATCCTTTTAATCTTAACACTACATATAGTACAATATTACATTAATTGGTGACATCGTGGCATACAACTTTTTGTGATGCTTACCTGTGAACTCTAGTGAAGTCCTTTGTACCTTATGATCAAACAAAGAATCCTGTAGACATACTTGTCCGTTCAAAACCTCCAGCCTTCAACTCTACTGTTTCTGGCATGCATGAGACATGGTTACTTTAGAAGAAACTGTTAAGCCATGTGCCTGCACCAATCTAATGGGTTAGGTTCAGTCTCGAGTATCTACATTATGCTAAATGATGTGCTCCTTCTCCCGTCATTGCAGTATGCTGATTGGATTAGATTTCATCTTGGCCTTTTCAGCATGAGAAGTTGGGTTTTAAAACGTTTGTCTTGCTGGCATCATCTGGTGCCCTTTCGTCAACCAGCATGAGTGGACAACCCTGATGGGTAGCCCACATGCACAGAAGAGGGGAAATAAACTTATTGTTTATGTGGATAAAATCTGAATAGGATGCTCAATTTACTGCTTTATCAACATTGTTTGAGGAAAAAAATCTTTTATTTTTTTGCATATTAAAGGTAAAATGAGCACCACTTTAGTGAAGATATGCTATAGTATATTTATAGCCTGACGTGCGTGGTAAGAATGTAAGATGCTGCTAGCATTTCAAATATAGTTAGGTTGCCACCTTATTGAAAACCAGATGTTGTACACCTGGTGAGAGAGGAAATGAAAATACATACAGTAAACAATAATAGGCTTGCCCATTTCATGTGATTGCCATCAAGTGGGGTGGAAAGAGGGCCGAAGAGGTTGTCCTGCCTTCATGTGGTTCGCCAAGTCCAAATCAATATTCCTGTCTACAATGGTGACCCTTTCTATCTTTCTTTTTCCTCTTCTCTTTCCCTCTCCAGTAGCCTAGTGTCCCTATTCATGTTTTTGGACTGGAATCAGTCGGTGAGTGAGTGCTGGGCTCGGCTGGCCTCCCTCGATACTGGCTCCCATTAGGACGGGCATCAAAAGACAGTGCAATGGTGCTGTGGACTAGATGGGCAAGCACGCACAGCACAGGACCAGGACCGACCCGTTGGAAGGGCATGCCAGGGAGCACACGTTAGTTGACAATAATATCGGGCCATCGCATGCAATTTAGGTATCTGACGGGGCGCTCTTCACCAAAACGAAGTAATGGTTGCTGGTGCTGCGGTGGGCAGTAGAAACAAATCTGAGGGGGTCAGGCACGCCAGCCCAAGAGGCCATGCATCATGCATCATGGGGAAGGAAGGACCTGCCCTTGTGATATGGAGCTGCAGCCTGCATCTGCATAGGGAAAGGACCAATGGCACATGCCGCTGCAGATCAGCAGATACCGATCTTGAACCTTTGCTTAGTTGTTTTACCTCTACTAGTGTCTGTTGCTTGCTTTGCGTACCGAGGCCTGGTTTAGATTGCAAAAAAATTTCAAACTGATAAATAGTAACTCTTTTGTCTTATTTGATAAATATTGTCCAATCGTGGACCAACTAGACTTAAAAGATTCATCTCGTGATTTCAAACTAAACTGTATAATTAGTTATTTTTTTATCTACATTTAATGCTCCATACATGAGTCTAAAAATTAATGTGATGGAGAGAGAGTGAAAAAATTTATCAATCTAAACGAGGCCCGAGAGTATTAGGCTGCTGCCTGCTGAAGCATGCATTCTGACGATCGCCCCGGGAACAGGTGTCCATTGGTAGTAGCACTAGCAGTAGCTGCTTCAATTCTCAGGATCCTTTTTTTTTTCAACAAGAATAAAGTGACTGGTGGATACGTTTCGTGTATCATATATAGGATAATAACCATCTTGTTTGAAAGTTGGAGCCATTCTAGAGTTACTTATTATTACTAGCCTGCAACCTGGCATCGTCTGAATCATTTTTTGTTTTATAGGTGTGGCGGTATGGAATCATGATCTTGGATCCCGCAGGAGGTATAGCTGTGCTGTGACAACCCACCCAGCTTTGGTTCAGTCTTCAGTGTGCAGTAGTGCGTATGTATGATGTTTTGGCACACAGCCACAGTGGCACATAGAAGCACACACTCCCACCTTGAAGATCGCACACGTCCAAGAGTGAGGCAGGCACACTGTGGCCTGTGGTGACTGCCTGACTAGATTGGCAAGACAGACATGGGAGCTGTTGAGACCAGAGCAGAGAGATGGTGGTGGTGGCTGGTGGTGTGACCTTGGGCTTTGCTCACATGAGAAAGATCAGAAGGGGTGCAATAATATAAAGGCAGTGCATGTGATGGCGATTGGCAAGATTGGTGCTCCTGCTCCTCCAGGAAACACTCCTCCTGATCAGTCTCCCCCGGCATCAGTTACCATAATTAAAGGCTGAAACACCTAGAGCCTATGGTGTTTATCCAACCAAGGAGCGAAGCAGCATGATAGGATGAAAGAGATTAGTAGCTAGGGGGCAAAAAAAGAAAGAAAGAGAGGATGCGAATGAATGAATGGATGGAAGGCAGGAAAAGGATGGAGACAAGGATGGCAATGTGAGCAACAGCAGAGTCGGTGGCTAAAGAACGGAGGAGGAGGAGGAGCATGGCGATGGCATGGAGAAGTGTGAGCTTGGGGCCAAAGGAAATGGGGGCGCTGGCTGGCTGGCTCTGACAGCACCCATATGCTTCGGTTTGAGCACTGCATTTAGTGGAGAAAGGCACACACCGGTCACCAGTGGGCGTCGTCGCGGCGACGGCCATGATTCGTGAGAACTGTGAAAGCGCATTATTAGCACTAAGCATGAGCCTGATTGTACAGTTTGGCAGCCTTGTGCCAGTGCCCTGTTATCTACTCGCTGCTTACGACGTGGTAGAATCTGTCTGTCAAAAATTGAAAGAACTGCTGCTGAAAGCGTCATGTAGACCGCCCAGGTAGATGCTTCAAGGCGCTTTCATGTCATATCTTAACCACTGTCGGGATGCATTTCTGCATATACATATCATGACTGTTGCAGAGTATTTATGGATTCCTGGAATTACCCATTACTGTGTACGTATTTGCAGGCGCGAATGTATCCGATTCGGATCCTCTCCTCGATTGACATTTCCCCTGTAGAATTCGCATGCCAATGCCAGCAGCAACAATAATGCTCGCTCGTTGGGTTGGGTGGAGTGGAGTGGTCTCTGAAAGCAGGAGGACTGCATGACAGGGGCCGGCCTTTGCCTCTGCCTGCCTGCCTGCCAATTTGAATGGGCATATCATATACAATCCGGTTGCTGTTGCACCGTCCGCTTATCGGCATCCGCATCGCACGAAGGTCGCCGAGCCGTTGCTCCCCCCACTCACTTTGTTCAGATCTCTTTGGTCTCTTCTTTCCTTAAAGCATGGGAGAAAATGAATACCCGCTGGCGCTGCCGAGAGCATGAGGTGGTGGGGTTGGCGTGCCATGGGAATTCGGTTCTCCACACACACTGCCCCTTTGCTTGCTTGCTTGCGCTCTCTCTGACCAATCTTGCTTACCACTAGCTAGCTAGCATCTCTCTCTCTTTCTCCAATTTGGTTTGCTTTGGGTTGGCTTTCATGCCATCTTTCTGGTATTCAAGGATGTCACATGAAGCTTGCATGCCCATCCGTGGCTTGCCGTGTTACGGTCCCCCACGGAGAACCGTGTTAATGGCCTTTGGATCTTTTTGATGGCGATGGGGGCATTCTCATGTCCTTTGCAAATCGATTGCATTGCATGCATGCTGTGGTGAAATCACATCGGCGGTAATGCATGGTAACTAGGAGTAATGGTGTTGTTAGTATTATATATTGTGCTTGTGCTTCTGGACCGGCCGGTTCGTGATGAAGCCAACAACAGCAGTATGTTGTATGCCAATATGTACAAAAAATGCATAGGGGCACTGTGTTTCTTACGTCTGCTAGCTAGCTGCATTATTATTTGATATACATATATGTACATATTATACATATGGTCGTGTGTGCGTCGGCCATGATTGCAGCATTCTCACCATTATGTATGTAGAATAAATCTTTGCAGCATCCATCGTACGATACGACGGGACCGGACCGGCGCTAGCAGCTTGCGTTTCTCGTTGAGTGGTTTGCCATCAGCTTTCATTCCCTCAGCGGAAATATTCAGAAAAGTGCTGTGTCTTATTGAGGCTGACAACCACCTCCAGTTGAGGCATCCAACTCATTTCTGAATTCCCAACCCAACCCAACACCATGGATTGGAATCGGATGGCCATCCCTGATTTGATTAAGTGGGAGGGCAGTGGCAATAAGCAATTCAGCAGCTGCAGCCTGACACAGACTGTCTTTCTACATTTCATTTCTTATTTCTTACAGAAGTACAGACGTAGTATGCATATATATATATATATATATATATATACTGTATACTAGTAGATGAGATGAGATGAGAAGCTAGCTTAGCTAGCCGGCCGCCATCTCAAAAAGTGCCATCAGCTGCACGCTAGGTAGGCCATCTTTTGTGAGCTCAAAGCTCCATGCAGGACGACTCCATTTATACAAAGGCGGCAAGGCTGGGTGGATGGATTCTGTAATCCCTAGCGCTACGCTACGATCGATCGATTACAAAGCATGGAGCCACGAGCTAGCTAGACTTGCGATGCGAGAGGGAAAAAAAAAAAAAGCTAGAGCTAGCTAGCCAGCAGCAACGTCTCCGGTCGCGCGCTGCAGGCGCGGACGAGGCGAATGGGTAGCACAAGGCCGCGCCTCACGGCACATGCGTGCGTTGCCGACTTGCAGCCGGCCTGCACGTGTTTCTGCCGAGGAGTCCATCGTCCTGATCGATCCTGGCCATTCGAACAAAAACAAGCAGGTACTAACCGAGAAGATGTTGATTAGCCGATCGATCTAGCCTGGATTAACACGCATCCTCATCTGCAGCAACGCTTAATTGTTGACTGACTGGTCGTTGCTTTGCTGATCGAGGAGGTGTACGTGATCCATCTGTCCATGTATATAGATCGAGGGTCTGCTGGCACTTGCAGAGATCGAGATCGATCGGAGGAGAAGGAGATGATTCATTAGGCAGAGGCAGGCCACCACCACCACCACTAGCTAGTAGGATAATCATTCATCATACATGTCCATCATCCATCCATGACAATCTGCTGCTGACTTGTCCGGTTTGTCATGTGTGAGCGTGACAATGGAAGCACACCAGCAAAAAGCTAGCACAAAGCATGCATACATATGGCACCAGCCGTTGCATATGGGGTTTAATTTCCAGCAATGTGATTCTTATTAAACACTCGTTCAAAGCCATAATTATAATGGACGGTACGGGGTGTCTTGTTTGCTTTTCTCTTCTCCTTTGTTTTTTCTCGATCCCCGGCCGGGTCAATTATGTACCAGTAGTACGCGTGTGTGCTTGGAAATGGATAAGTTCCGCGCTTAAAATAAGTACAGACATGATTATTTCTTTAGAAACAGGCACTCTCTATAGAGAATTTGTTGAGTTTCTTTTGAAAATTTAAAGCATTGTATATACAAAAAAAATTAAGAGAGAACGAAAATGAAAATGACATCAGTGTTATCATTCTCGCCCACGATACCGGCCGTATTTAGGCGCGTTAGGGACCAGCAATCTGTATACAAATATCGCGCATGATTGCGTCGTATTGTACGCATCCACTTCCTGCTGGATATATAGCTAGAGACCGAAATGGCTTGACAGTGCAAACCACCCTCGCTAACTAATTCCATTCACATATATATCAATCACACGGCCATGCTTTGAAGCTGACAAAGAAATTAAATACAAATTCCAAGCTGCTAGCTGCCATCATACTCATCATATATAAGCACCTGTTGTTTTCTCAGCGATTGACCTGATAATTTTGGCCAGATTATATTCCCAAACGGTTCTATCAAGGGGTCGGGCTGGGATGTCCACACACACCCGCCGTTTACAAATGGTTAGCTCTCTTCACGTCAGCTGATCAGAGAGGAGATATATAGATAGAGGTTGTGGCCATTTTCTCCAGTGCAGCCAGCTGCAAGTATTGGCAGCAGGTACACACAGTCGTCGAGTATGCAGACCATTAAATTAACTAATAACCGCGTCTCAGCTTATTCGTTCAGCATCCCAATGTCAAAGCAGCGTGCAGCAAGTGCCTGCGTCGATCGCGAATCGTCAAACAAGAGGTGCTTGGCGAGTCTGCCAAGTTTTTTTGTGTTTTCTATCTATCTGCTGTCTATATAGTGGCGTGGCGTGGCGTCGATTATTGCCGCCATCTCGTGAATGAAAGCGGCTTTGATATGCGGCCATCTGTGCCGCCGGTTGTCGTCGTCTCGGTACACAGACGGACAGGACCCGGCCGTAACTGTTTTTCCACCATCCATGCACGGCATCGTCCGCCCATGTATGCCGGTCTCGATCTGTACAAACGCTATCTTGCGACTTTATTGGAACCGTACGGCAAGGGAGCATATGTAACATGCCATGAAGTTTCTTCGATCGGTGAGAGAAGAAAAAGAAAATCTTAGCTGAATCCGACGACATCGATTCGGTCGAGAGAGCACTGCAACGCAGCATGTGTATGCGCACATATACTTGACCTGGACACGGCTGTGGTTCACGTACATACGCCTCCCCGTTGCTGTAGTATAGACAAACAGGGCTAAACTTAGCTTGGTGGCACATGAATCGATCGCGTCACCCTGGCACCTAGGCACCTAGCTCTGGTGGGCGCCGATGGACGGACGGACGGACGCCGCCGGCCGGCTGGCCGCCGACGTGCGTGTGCGTGCCTTACAGTCAGACGCGTCGAATGAAACACACACGATTCTCGGTGCTGCTCCTACGTGCAAAGGCATACCGAGGCTGGCTCGGCGAAAGATGGGAAAAGCAGGAACAGACACCAAAGATTGGCGCGAAGCTAGCAGAGTCCACTCTCGCAGCGCAAAGACACGCAGAAGATCGACGCCCTCCGATTTCGGCCGCCCGTTTTAATCCTTTTCTCGTCCCGCTCCGTATAAAGTCGCTAGCTTGAATGAAATGCATGGCAAAAGAAGTCGCGTGTTGGATGAACAAGTGGTGGTGGAGTCGGCAGGAAAGCGAGGACGAGGACGGAGCCCCCCTTGCTTGCTTGCTTCCCCGAGGAAATTAAAAAGAGAGGGAATTGAACACTCTGCTAGAGGAGCAGTTCACACGCAACGCAAGGATATACGTCGCGAGGCGGCACAAGTACAAACGCATCCTAGCTGCTTCCGTTGAGAAAAAGAAGAAACCATATGTCGTCTCTTTGGTGACAAGGATATATAGCTGCGACCGACGAACTGTAATAAGCGATGATGGGTGAGTTTGGACGGTTCCTCTAAATACAGGTACACATCAGCTGCAGGCTCGGGTGACGTGTCCGTGCTGGAGACGGTATGCGTTGCATGCTATATGTGTGTGGCATGAAGCAAGCAAGACTGGTAAATCGATCATCATGCAAGCATGAATAATGCACAGGCACGAGCTCATGACAGAGAGCCTAGCTTAAAATAAAGAAGACACGCTGATGCACAGAGAGGAACAGGGCTAATACTGTTGGTTTCTAGATCCAACCGCCAACACCACTAGCTGTATATTATAGGTCATATATATGTGTATATGATCCAAGCATATGGAGAGAGCAACGACGGGGCGATCATTATGTATGTATAATCGATTGAAGGACGTACAAGTAGGCTGTGTTCTCGGCGCTGCTGGTCCAGTTCAAAATGTCAAGACGGAGGGAGTTCGTTGTCGCATTTGACGGTGACCACACGGCTGATGCGAACCGGAACAGCTCGCAGGCCATCCTGTTTGTCCGGGTGGGAATTGAATGGCTCGGCACATGCGTCCGTCCACGGACTATGATTCGGCCTAATATATATGACTTGAGCTCTAGGCCTTGGCCTTGCTTAGTTTATCAAATTGGCGCTAGAATTTATGTAGAATTTCGTTTGTATTTGATAAAATTATCTAAATTTTGACTAATTAAGTTTAAAATATTCGTCTCATAAAGTACAACAAACTGTGCAATTAGTTTCTAATTTCATCTATATTTAATACTCTATATATATACCAGCATTTTGATACGACGGAGAATAAGAATTCTGTACAGTGAATTTGGTGTCTAAATTTGATAAACTACAAGGCCCTAGTGTTCGTATCGTATGCGCCGGACCAGCTAGACCATGCGAGCAAGCTTGTTTTTACCCGCATTCTGTGGCACGTGGCGTCACCACCGGTAGTGGTAAGTGTATGAGATGTGGGGGCAGCTTGTTGTTTGGTACTCTTCTTTAGTGCGAAGGTGCGGTATGTATACAGCATTTTGATTTGTTACAGCGTCTTCAGTACTCAGTAGTAATCTCTAAGTTAAGATCTGAGATACCTAATGCTAAAATAAACTCAAGCACGAGAGAGCGAACTGAATCGACCAAGGCGCCATGCATGACAGACACATGACAGCAACGACCACAAGCTCCAGTCCACCACGAGCAGAACAAGGGGAAGAATCGCAAGCGATTACGCTACGTCCAGCAACGCAATGCGATCGGGACGTACTCCGTACCCGGGAGCGCGCGCGGGACCCGACCCAAGCGTTTTGAAAAGGGAGGCGATCAGAGGATCACATGCCACAGGCACGGCATGGCATCCGCATCTGGCAGTAGAGTCGTCGTTCTCAATCCAATTCATTCTTCCCGGCAGACCGGGCAGGCGCCGGCATCACGCACCACCTCCGATCCCCCCCATTTCCTCCACCTCGCTTGCGCCTTTCCTTTGCCGGCACTAAATGTGTGTTAGGGTTGGAGA
Source organism: Bothriochloa decipiens (assembly GCA_023333625.1). Taxonomy (NCBI): domain Eukaryota; kingdom Viridiplantae; phylum Streptophyta; class Magnoliopsida; order Poales; family Poaceae; genus Bothriochloa; species Bothriochloa decipiens. The sequence goes on along the minus strand of CM041635.1, from coordinate 47,002,420 downwards.
CGGACGGACGAAGCTGCCGTGCCTTGCATCATGCATGCATGCGACGAACATGTCCCCGCCTCTCCTCTCCATTATAACCACCCACCCCCACCCCGCGCGCCCGGCCGTCCGTCACCGCCGATGCGAAACTGCCTCCCGGCCGTCCCGTGTGTCGTCGTCTCGCGTTTTAACCAAACCAACCAACCAACAACCATGCGTACGTTCGTGCGTGCGTGCGTGCTTGCCGGATTTTGACCGGCCGTTCACGAGTGGAGCCGGCCTGGCGTGGCCTGGCCTAATAATCAACGAACCCAACATCAGGAACGAATTTGATGAAGAAAACATGATGCCTGCTCCGTCGTCTCCGTCTCGGCATCCATGTGTGTACGCAACGGCTAACTGGGCACCAGCTACCAGCTGATGAGAACGAAATACGCGCATCGCAACGCTGCCGCCTTGTCCTATCTGGACGATACATAGTGCGTCGTGGCTTGGTTTGGTGTGATTGACAATCCAAACACACATTGGATTTGACCAGGGCCGAAAGCCAGCAGAAAACTGCGTTTCCGGTCGATCGATCGCTAGCTCGAGAGTACCACCACACCTCGCTCGATCGCGTGGTGCGTGCGTGCGGACGTGTCGTCATTAGGTCACGGATTAGCTAGCTAGCAAGCGCATCGCCAGGCGGCCGGGGACGGATCGGACTATTTTTAGTCTAGATGGTCTCCTCTCTAATTTGCCGAATGGTCGCCGTCGCAGTCGTCTCCGCTGTCCACTAGATCTCCAGAGATGGTAAAGCGGCTGCAACTGCAAGCTAGCGAGAGGCTAACCCAATGCTTGCCACCCAACAAGATACATTCTGTATTTGCCTGCTTTTTTGTCACCACTGATCTGACGACGGTGATTACTTTACATTCCCACCTCACATCCAGATGGCCGTAGAAGTAAAACCTAGAATCAATCACAATCACAATCACGTGGAAATGCATCGTCGAGGAGACGGAAACATGAAAAGCATGTCAAATAAATGAGGGCAACAAAATAATTGACAATATGGATCGGTCGAGAGCGGAGGTTGTTTGCAAGGAAGGTAGATGCAGCGCTGCATCAGCTGACAGCCACCCTTGGGAACAAAGATGGCCAGCATTTGATTCTTTCTAGCTAGACAGGCCAGCCGGCTCTCTTTTGCGTCTTTCGATCTCAAGAAATATTCTGGGCTGGGCGCAAGGATAGATAGATATTACTTCCTTTTTTTTTTCCTGCCTAGTAGCTAGCTTTATATATATCCCCACACTTCTTGCTTCAATCGCCATGCTCCTTCTAGCTAAAAAGGAGAGGCTTGTTCTAGTTGT
>CM041635.1:46982593-47000689 GCA_023333625.1 Bothriochloa decipiens | reverse complement strand
TGCTTGCTAGTACTTGGCAGTTAAGCTATGCATATGTATGTGCTGTTGCGTTGCTGCACGCAGGAGAGCAAGGAACAACCAACTGGCAGGAAAGCAACAATAATTTTCTATCAAATATAGTAGTAGTGTGTGCAAGGAGCTACGCATGTACGCACGCGTCCTTTTTTGTTGGATTGTTACTATTAATCTCCAATTCAAACACGACGTGCTAGCTACTGACAACTCTCTCTTGAGTTAATCATTTTGAACCTAAAAAAACTCATCATTTTTCATTCAAGGGATTCCAAAAAACCCGAACCAAAGAATTTTGGCAACCACTCGGTAGTACGTAGGTCGCATGCCTTAATCCCCTTCGGATATTCCTCCTCAAACTTCGAAAAACATTGCATTTTTTTTCTCTCCACAGGACAACGAAAGCGTTGAAAGCGAATGGAAGTTCAAACACGAGTGCCAGCAACAATAAAAACCAAACATACAGCTCTAGAACAAGACACTGCTTTTATTTGTTTTTCACCTGAAAAACAAATACATCCCTTCTTATCAACAACATGCGCATGAAAATGAAGCAAGACTTAAAAATTGTTGCTCCGTGTTTACATACGTAGCTTATCTGCCAAAAAGAAGCGTCGCGACGTGTTGCTTGGTTCGCTTACCACCACCATTTGATTGAACACTTGACAGCTAGCTGTGGGGAAGCGCCAGAGAAAATTAAGTGCTTGGAAGATTCTAGCGTAGAGTGCGAATTGAATTTGTCACCTGACTTTGATGTTTCTTTGATCAATGTCAAAGGGATAAATGTGCAATCCCCTTTTGCATTTTTCAGAAAAGGTTTCGATTATTATGTACATAATTGCATATATAATCCTTAAGATATGCATGAATGAAATGGTTTGAGATTCCAATGTCATGTACTCCCTCGGTACATACTAAGAGTGTTTGGTTTGATGAATTATTTAGTCTATCATCTACTCATTTTATCTTTTTTGTTTGGATTGTGGAATAGAATGTGTTTGTGCACTATCAATTCATTCCTCATAGACTTGTAATTAGTAATACAATTTTCGCTTTTCCAGCGGTCAAACGGTTTGAACTTTGATCAAACTTTATAACAAAAATTTCAAACATTTATACAAAATAAGTATTATTATTATTATTATTATTTGTTATAAGCTTGGTCAAACTTAAGCTAATTTGACCGACATAAATTTCATAGTTGCATTCTTTTGTTGATAGACTAGTACGAGGAATGAATTAATTTCACCGAATTTAGAGAGCGGACTCATGATGAGTCATCTCATATAGGATGAAATGATTCCTCAAACCAAAACACCCTACCATAGATAAAGAAAATTGACCTTTTGGATTAAATTTGATTCGGTTGGTTTATTCAATTTTTTTTGTTACAAATTACAATTTTGTTTTGAGTATTGAATGAATGTTTGAAAACGATACAAATCGGTTTATCAAGATATGGTATTGTCGTATATCGGTATATGTTAGCATAACTTGGTCAAAATAATACTTTCGAGATACGTCGTCGATCTCCCTTATTTGCGATTGGGACTGAGTAACTATACTTATTTTAGTCGATGACGCAAATACATACTCCTACGCATGATATTCCAAGATTAACACTTTTGCCGCTACTTACCAAATCAGCCATTTCTCTCAGATTTGATTCACCTAAAATGATGGCCCCAAATTGTAACCCCCCACTACCCTGCAAGTAATATACGCCCCAAATAAGATGGCACTAAATGGCAATGGCTTAAATTAGACGACGCAAAACATTTATGGCCGATTTCTTGAGCTGGAGTACGTTTGCTTGACGGCGGAAGGGGGGGGGGGGGGGGTGTTGGGGTGGCGCGTTCTACCGCGCTCCTTTATTCCGGCAGCCCAGCTAATTTTTGAAAGTGGTTAACGGCTAAGCTAGTAGTTATATGTGATTGTGGCTCTTTCTCCTCGATCTCCTTGCATGCGTTCCTCCAACGCCCCCTGACCTGACTTTTCCAAACGCCTCGATCCGCCATCATTATTTCGTAGCGAAACCCGGCCGATCGATGGAGCCAAACCGAGCGCGATCGCGATCAAAACCGAAACCACCCCGCATTTACGCCACCAAACCGCGCTGTAAATAAAGAAGAAATCCCCACCCTCCGCGATCCATCCGTCGCCTAATTTTAACCATCCGTCCGTAACTCCGTCGCCACGAGCAATTTTAGGCCCTTGTTCCCCGTTCACTTTCTCGCGTTGCTTCCTTCCCTTCGGACTCGCGATCCGTCGTCGTCCCGTTCCACTCTCCACGCGAGCAAGATCAAGCACGGGAGGAGGGAGGGAGCGGAGGTTTTTAAAAGCGAGCGTGCGAAGTGGGGGTGGGGAATTGGACTCGGCTCCTCTCCTCTACACAACACAAGAGAGAGGAGGCTATTAAAACCACGAGTGGGAAGTTTTCTTCTCCGTGACCTCCCGCCCGCTGCGCCAACCCACCACCCATCCGTTTCTCCTCCTCCTCTGCGGCTCTGCCTGCCTCCCCACCCCTCCTCCTTAACAATGGCAGTACAGGCGCAGTACCCGTCCAATCTCCTCTTCCACGACAGGTGCGCCTCCTCCTCCTCCGACTCCGCCCCTAGACAGGAGCGCGCGGTATCATCTGCTCCTCTTGAGAGGCAGAGGTCTTTGATTGGCGGGGACTAGTGCGTGGTCTCACGGCTTCCTGTGCTCCGTGCTGTTTATCTGTCGCAGAGGTGAGCCGGACAGGAAGGGGATGGACATGCCCAGGCCGCCACCGCAGCTCGCCGGAGTCTCGCCGGCGGCAGTCTACTTCTCCGCCGCTGGAGGTGTGTGCCGCCCTCCCACCCGTCGTGCCTGATTGCTATTATGTTAATAAATAAATAGGAGGACGTCACGTCGTCGCTCGCCGTGCCGCGCGGCCTACGGTTCTTAGATTGTGACGGTTCCATTTCTTGCAGCGAGTGCGAACAATCGGAGGAAGCGACCCAGGGAGACCGCCATGGCGCCACCGCCGGCGGCGGCTAAGGAGGAGTACGTCAGTCTGTTCACACTCCAGGCGCCGCAGCAGTCGACGTCGTCGTTCGCCAACGTGGCGCTTTTCCAGAACCAGAACAACAGGGTCTCGTCGTCGCCGTCGCCGGCCGCGATCACGGCGCTCGTGTCCACCGGCCTCCGCCTGGCATTTGACGAGCAGCAGCTACAGCAGCAGCAGGAGGGCAAGCAGATGAATGCGTTGCGCTACTCGTCGTCGCCGTCCTCGCTGTTCGGGTCCGTCTCCGACGAGCTCGCCGCGCAGGTGAAGCAGCACGACGAGGAGATCGACCGGTTCGTCCGCGAGCAGGTACGCGATCCGCCTGTGTCCTCATCGTCCAGTTGGTTTCTTGGCTCCAATCCAATCCTGATGTCCCAATCCGTTGTTGGTCATCAGGGCGAGCAGCTCCGGCGGGCGATGGCCGATCGGCTGCGGCGCCACAACCGGGCGATCCTGGTCAAGGCGGACCAGTCCGCGGCGCGCAGGCTCCGCGAGAAGGCGGCGGAGGCGGAGCGCGAGGCGCGGCGCGGCGCCGAGCTGGAGGACCGGCTGGCGCGCCTCCGCGGCGAGGCGGCGGCGTGGCAGGCCAAGGCGCTCTCTGAGCAGGCCGCCGCGGTCACCCTGCACGCGCAGCTCCAGCACGCCGCGGCCGCGGCGCGGGCGTCGGTCGAGGAGCTCGCCGCCGCCGATGCCGGCCCGGCGGAGTCCTCGTCGTCGGCGTACGTGGACCCTTGCCGCCGCACGGGGACGTCGGACCGCGCGTGCCTCGGGTGCCGCCTCAGGCCGGCCTCCGTCGTGCTCCTCCCCTGCAGGCACCTCTCCCTCTGCGGCGAGTGCTTCGCCGCCGGCGACGCGGACGCGGACGCCGCCTTGGCGTGCCCCGTGTGCCTGTGCGTGCGGACGGGGAGCGTGGAGGCCATCCTCTGCTGAGCGAGCTTTCCCCGCCCGCCATCATCATCCGGCCGTCGTCGTCCGCCTCGTGAGTCGGTGAGTGCATGATGTGCAGGAATCCATCCATCAGTGCCTTCCCAGAAAATGTGAAGGAGAAAAAACAGCCGTAGGAAAGCTAGATTTTTTTTTCAAGTTTTTGTTCATATTTTCAATTTCCAGCTCCTTTGCCTTGGAGGAGTATCCCTTCCTCAATCTCCTTTTATTATACTACTAGGGGTTTTAGGAGAAATTCAATTGATAAGTTCATTGTTAATAGTAATCGGCAGCAAGTGCAGCAGCAGATGAACGGTGTGCACGGCACACCTTGATTTCTTTCTTTCTCTCGTCAATCTGTCGCTTTCGTGTTTCCTCCTGGGCATACTAATCAGAGGAGAGCAGGTTTTCCATGTCGTGATATATAGCGCCTAATTTGCTGGCCGTGATTTGTATCGGCGTCCGTCCTCGCAACCGGATTTGGCGAGCGATGATGGCAGATTGGCAGGCGAGCGGTGCCAGGATTAACAACTGATCGCAACCGCGGTGCGATGCGACGCGAGGCCTGCAGCGGCCATTTTGCCCAAGGCAGGACGGAGGTTGGTGCGCGGCCGCGGCCGGCGGGTTAACGCTTTGCCGAGCGATCCCCGGCGTGGGAGGAGAGGACGAGGAACCGGCGACGGAAGCGCGCGTTCCCGCGCGCGATGCGGGGCAGTTAATTGCGGGAGACGAGATGCGTGCCCCACCCGTCGGTGGCAGTGGCAGTGGCAGCGGCAGCGGCAGACTTGATGTTGGGAAGGAGCGGGCGCGTGATCTGCCTGTCAGTCAGCCTGAGCCTGCCACGAGGGTGGGGTGGGTGGAGGGCTTGTCAGACCGTCACTGTGGCGGCCGGAGGCGGCAGCGGGAGCGGCGCCTCTTCCCGTGCCTACGGCTACGAGGGCTACGAGCCTGAAGCCTCCCTACGATGGCAACTCGCGTCGGCGTCGGCACCGCCACAACCACCGCACGAACACATGCCGCCCTCTCTCCCCTCTCCATCCTTTTCTAGTACGCCACTCCGTATAAACCGTACCATGGCCCGTACTCCTCCAGCTTGCCGTCCGTCTTGACGCGCGCGGGCGCGGCGCATCTCTGGGTGGGAACCTGTATTGTACTGGACCAACTTTATCAGCAAAATTGAAGGAGGCGTTGCCGGGCAGCCACTGTACAGGCCGTGGAGAGCATGAATTCGGCGTCAGTTTCTCTAATCAATAAATTAGCCCGTCCAAAGCGTACTAATTCCCCCGTCAGTACGCCTCATAAAGGCTGTCCTCCACGCATTAACCAACATTGGTAGTATACACATCGTGCAATGCTGTTTGCTGTGGCACGAACCCGTCGCACGCACTGATGTTTGCCGGCCGCGAGATGCGACATGCGAGGATTCAGACGGAGCAACGACGTAGTGATTGTACCCGCAGAGCAGCAGTGCCATGGACGACGGCCAACATGGCTTGCTTGTGAGTTGTGCAATGGCGCCGTGACCCAGCTGTTGTCCTCAGTATAATCGGCTCATGCAACCAACCGTGCTGTCTCGTCGATCTCGCGCTTTACACACGTCCCGATGTGCAGGGTCGTTTTTGTCACAGGAATAAGATGGGCTTTGGCCGAAGGAATCCGTCATGTGGTTTCTCATGCTGCCACACATGATGCTTCGTCGTTCACGGCCTCACGGGGTTGCACGGGGAATCAGTCGTCGCTGTTACGGCCACGGGATTACTGCGATCGATCGAATCACATCGTCGTCGTCGTCGCTCCACATCTTATCCTGCTCTGGGACGCATGCATGGCTTGATGCGTCGAACTCCATGCCGCCGGCGTGCCCTACCGGCTGATTCGGGAGAAGAGAAGGAACGAGGAAAGGAACGCTTCCACAGAAAGGTCGTGTGGTCCTTGTGGAGGATACGCGAATGGAGTGGAAATCCGTCCAAAATAAAGCTGCTTACGCCTGACGGACTCTGCGATAATGTTTACAATCAATCACATGCCATGCGTTTGTCAACCCGGTCCGTTGTTGGCGTAAGGCCAACCACGGTTGCAGAAAATCAGAAATAGGTACCTAGCTCGTTGACCGTGGAGATATGTACTGGTATACATGATCAACAACTTGTAGCTAGACTAGAAAATATAGATGTTCAAAAATCTTTGTCAATGTTTTCCTTTTCCATTTGGATCAGCAAAAAATGCAAAATAAGAGTAGTTTATTCTGGACCCTTACGGTTTTAATGCTCAAACTCATAAGCCAGATGACACAGGGGTTGCTTCAAGCCTATATGGGCTAACAATTAGCTCCGGATTTTTTATTTTAATGTCAAATATAAGGGCTAACTATAGGCACAAGTAGCCTTTGATTTTAAATACCAAATACGAGGACTAAACATGGGCTAATTAGGGTAAGAAATAATCGACTATAATAGTCCATTACTTCTTATATTAGCCCATACAATACTCTATCTTTATTCTCCTCTAATCCCTACTAGCCTGCGCATCCCCATCTGCCTCCATGCTTAGTGGGCCGTGTATTTCATTTTGGGCTCTATTAACGATGACTTTCGAAGCCCAAAATGTTAGGCCCTCTTATTTTGGGCGAGTTACACGTCGGGCCTAACACGCAAACTTTGCTATACGGCCTAAGACCAGAGGAAGGCCGAACTGAAATACTTTATGCCGTCCAGGGCAACCATCATGGGCTGCGAATTGGAACCATAGCTTCCTCATCATCTCCTCCAAATGAAATCCTCTGCCTCAAAAAAAAAAAAAAAAAAAAAAAAATCCTCTGCCACCGCCCCTGCGCCGTGCGTCATGCAGAAATCTTCTCTAGCACTAGCATCGTCCCTCCGTCACAAAGTTCGCGCGTAATTCAGGTCCGGCTCGGTCGCCACGGGGGTCAAGCTCTCTCACCAAGGACGGAAGACTTGGTTCCAAGTCGGTCAACACAGCACCCAATCACACGGCCGGGACGACCTTGTCAGTTACGTTGCCTTGTTGTCAGCAAAGCCAACGACGTCACGACAAAGAGACACGGCTAGAGGCGCGTGGAAAAGGCGAGCACACCGAGCAGAGCACAGGGGCCAAGCAATGCGGCAACAGTAGCCGCGTCGTTGTGCCGGCGCGCGTCGCCGATTCGGTTCGACGTCGCGCTCGCAAGACGTCCCGTCCGTCCGTCCGTCGTCCGGCACACGGCTTCACTTCCTCGCCCTTTCGCCCACCTTTTCCACCGCGGACTCCTCGGCCGCACTGCCTCAAAGTACGAGAAAACATGCGTCCGCCCAGATCCCAACCTCTCTCCTTGCTCCGGTGTTCCCAATGGCCCGACGATCCTAGGGCAAACAACGCCCAACACCATGTGCCATTTTGCCAAAGCTTGGACTGGAGAAAAATTAGCAGTCTAGCTAGCGAATTAACAATCTTCCACCATCGCTGAATTACACTGAACTAGTATATAAACTAGTAAAATCCAAATGTTGCGTTGCGTCGCGTTGTACAGAGATTACCAAGCTGTAATTAAAGCTGTCCCGATCTCTCCAACACAACACGTGGCGACACCGGCGCATAAACAACGAGCCAGCCGCGCGGCTGGAGGTCCCCCACAGAATCGAGCGTGGGCAATAAACAATTGGGTCACCGTTGTTGTTACTGCAGAACCTCCGGTGGATTCTGCCTGCGGCATCGCAGTTACCAACGCCGGCGCCACCAAAGCGAGCAGAAGGGCCGGGGGGGGGCTGGCACGCGGGTAATCGTAAGCCAGCCAGCAAACAAAAACCGGTACTGCAGCTTTCTTGTTGCCCCTAGCGCTGCTCGTACGGCCAAAATGCGCTGGCCGGTTGCGATGCAGTACAAGGGAAGCAAGGAGGAACGAGAAGAGGTTCCTGGAAATCTAGCCAGCCGTGGTTTCTCGACCGCCACCTTGCCCGTATCTCCCGTCCTCTGCCTGCTCCTTTAGTTAATTAACCTTTATAAAGAGGAAGAAAGACTTGCTTCTCTGGTCATCGTTGGCACCAAAGCTTCAAGACTTGTTCAGTTCATCAGTGCTAGCTTCAGTGTGGTAGTGTACTGTGTAGTGCTACTGGTAAGGTCTCCTTAGAGGCTCAGGCTCAGCTCTCCAACACTGAAAAATGATGGCGTCTTCCTCCTCTTCGTTCTTTGGCATCGAGCCACTCGACGGCGGCGGCGAGAGCGAGACCTGCCGCCTCGCCATGGATGCCTGCTCCCTCTGCGGGAAGCGCCTCGCCGGGGACTGCGACATATTCATGTACAGGTTCGTGCAGGCCGCGGGCCTGTTGTATGCTTCATTCCTCCAGCTGTTCTTTCCGATGCATGCAATGCGGAGTGCTGTTCTGATCTTCCCCGTTGCGAACGAAGAACAGAGGGGACACGCCGTTCTGTAGCGAGGAGTGCAGGTACCACCAGATGGTCATGGACGATTTCGGTGCTGGAGGAGAGAGCATGCGCATCAAGACGGAGCGCCCGGCGACGAGGAAAGAGGAGCGACGCCGCAGGCACGAGGCTCCTGCCGCAGCGGAGCCGGCCCGTGTCCCGCTCGTGGCAAAGGTGCCCGTTGCGATCTAGTGATCAGCTGGCACAGAGCGGCGTCCGATCGGCTTCTCTGAAGGAGGCAATGAACAGATCGATCGAGACGAGTAGTAGAGGCAGGCAGCCACGCCTTCGAGTATCTTTGTGTTCTTTCAGTGTTCATTGATGTTGGCCACTTTTTCTGCACGTGATGAGCAACAGTGTGAGAGAAATGGATGTACATAACGGCATTTTCATGCAGGTCTATGCATTTTGGTGATGTCCCTTTGCTCTTGCCATCAGTACGTTTTTCTCTCGCCCTTTGAGCACCTGGCTTGAATCCGAGGGAAAATCTGAGGTTTAACAATGATCTCAGTTAAAAGTGTGCCTACAACCAAATTGTTTCTAAAGCTTTCTTGGAATCATATTTATCCCTCTGTTTTAAATTGTAAGTTGTCTAGCAAGTTTTGTACCTAAAAAGCTTTAGAGCAACTAATACTAAAAGAGAGTACACAAATTAATTATGAGATCATTCAAAGAGGTGAAGGCTAGCAGGGCTGCTAATGAGACTAGTTTGAGCTAACTCTACCTAGCGTTATCAGCCTATCAAAAACATACCCCAGGGAGTAGAGATTTTGATTAAAAGAAAACACCCCCCAACTGTTTTTTACAATCAATTCCCTAGTTTCTTGCAGGCTAAAGATGTGAGTAGCGATGACTCGGCGAGAATGTACGAGGCCCACGGAAGGCAAAATTACTAGACGTCGGCCCGTGGGCCCTGTACATGTCGATTCATAGGTGCAGCCGCACTTCACGACATGGACGGACAGACAAATTGCTACGAGAAGCAGTACTAAACGGGCAATCCCACTGCTCCACTAGGCTTGTACTCATTCGTCGGGCGGCGCATGTTTCTTCCCTGCCAAGTGCCAAAGCATCGACCGAATCACATGCCCAAACTTGTGACGCTTGGATTAGCGCCAAAAGGCCAAAAGCTCATAAAACGGTGGGTATTTAGACGTGGAGATCGCCAAATTAACTAAGGCCCTGGGTACACAGTACGTGGAAGTGCGACGGACCGTTCACCTCTCGTGTAATTAGTGTGTGGGCATTGTTTGATCTTACAATACATAAATGCTCAATAGTATGTGGACGGATTCTTACCTCATGCTCTGCTTTATAAGCACTTTAGTTTCTCGAGAGAGAGAGAGAGAGAGAGAGTGTTTTTATTTGTTTGAAGAAAAATATATAAGAAAAGCATGCACCCCTCCGTGTATTAGGGTTGTCATGAAAATGACCGTTGACAAAGACGTACTGTATCACTGTTGTTGTCTAGGTACTGCGTGTATTTTATATTTTAGATGTGTTTGGTATGTATTTGAATTTTTGTATAATTGTTTCAGATTCGGATTCTCGCTTTAAACGTCATCTTTCACGAGAAACAAAATCCACCTATTGGAATTTTGCTTGGCTAGCCTTTTTTTCAGTAAGTTTCGTCACCTGCTGGAATTCAATTTGATAAAAGGAGAAGTTGGAAATAGTGGGAGGAGAATAGGTGTGAAATCCCGACCGATTCGAAGGTCCAGACCAAAATAATGCATTAATTCTCCACGAAAATGTCTCCGTACCTTCGCCAAAAAAGCAAAAAACAAGGAAAGCTACTGTTACCGGAGCTGTCCCGCGCCATGGGGCCCCCACGTCGCTGCCAGCGCCATCTGCGCCGCCGGCCCCCCGCGATGTGCCACTGCTGACGGTGGTGAGGGCCCCCTAAGGGCCCGCGTGTGCACTCCGCCGGTGGAGGCCCCTGCTCCCGCGGCTCCTCCGGGACCGGTCGCTGCGGCGCTCGCCGCGCAGCTGCCGCCGGTGGCTCTCGCTACGTCGGACCGCACCGCCAACCACGTCGGATCCGCCACCCCGGCACCTTGGCTCGTCTTCTACCCCCTCGACATCCACTGAAGCGCGTGCGGACCGGCGCCGGCGCGCCGCCGCTGCCGCCCCCTGTTGCAACGCCCGTCTCTGGCGTCATCCCGGCGCCTCCTACCAACTCCGACCCCCTTCCTCCCCAGGTGGCCGCGGAAAGGTCCTCTCCCCCGCTGCGCCCCCCTTCTATCCCTCCTCTGGGAGATCGAAATCTCAGCGGTGGGACGAGGTTATCATTGAGGACTGCTCGGACGAGCAAGACGACGTGCAGGCGGCGTTCTTTTCTGCTCGCTGTCGCATCTCACCCGAGTCGGCCGTCTCCGGTGGCGGGGATGCGGCTCCCCCCGCTCTGGAGGTGGGGAGCACCTCGAGCAAGGGGGCCGCAACCAACACCGGCGCCACGACCTCGCCCAATGCCATCGACGGTGCGCCGCTGCTCCCGCCGGCGGGCGCCCCGGGACTCAGCTTCCTGGAGGTCGCTCGACGCGCTACGGGGCCTCCCGCCACGAGCCCCAAGAGGCATCAGCGGCAGCGGCATCCTCGCCGCAACAGGAAGGCCTCCGTCGCTGTCCCCTCCGACCCGTCGACCCCGGATCACCGCCTGGCTCACCTGCGGCTCGGCCCCCACCGCTGAGCCTCTACGCCGGACGTTGGCGGCTGGCAGCAGGTGCTCACGCAGCCTGGGCAGGAGGCCGGCCGGCCCACGGAGGCTGCTAAGCGGCGGCACGCCGGCCGGTCAGCGCACGCCACGCGTCCAGTCCCGCCAGGGCTTGTGGGCCTATGCTTCAACTGCCTTGATCGAGGTCACGTCACAGCTCAATGTCGTTCCCCGTCACGATGCCTGCAGTGTCGGTGTGCCATGCACTGGGCCAAGGCATGCACGATGGTAGCAAGCGGTTGTGCGCCGCCCAGCAGGATTGGGCCTTCACCGACGCGGACCTCTACGGGCCGCAACTCGGTGGAGTTCAGGACACTGAGGGTGGTGGCTCAAGGCCCTGTCGTCCCTCCTCCGCAGAGGCAACGGCCGACCGTGCCATCTTCGTCGTCAACTATGTCGCCGCCACCTTGCCCACCTCTGGATGATGAGAATCGCCCTCGGGCGTAGGCCTACTTCGTCAAGAGTGTCATTGCCCCGGTAGGTGGGACGGTTGCCCCTCTCGTTCTTCTCGCGCTTACTGATGCGGCCGCGCTGGACGATCTTCTAGTGCACCTTGCCTTGAGGTTCGAGGTGCGGGTGGCCGGCAGTGACAAGGGTCAGCAGGAAGGCCATTCTTGCTATGCTTTGCAGATAGGTGGGGTGTAGGCACAGATGGCCTCCCAACCCGCGGCGGACCCCTCCCCACGCAGGGAATTCGATCCCATGGACAATGAGGCGGAGGCAGGCCGTACTGTGGCGAAAGCCACTCCAGTTGTCGCGGGCTCCGTTGAGGGCTTCGTCGAGGATGGACTTGGCGTGGCAGATGCTTCGATCAGCATGGCACTGGACTTGGGTTCCTCTGGCTCTGTGGTCGTGACGCTAGTGGGAGACATCAATGGGGACGTCACCGACATGAACACCCACGACGACGCCACGCCGTCCCCCACCGCCGCGGGACACGCGAAGCCCACGGAGGCGCCTCACGCAGAGGAAGCTGAAGCAACAGCGTCGGCGCCTGACGGTGATGTGCTTGACGGTGCCGCGCCTGACGACTCCCTCAACTCCATTTGTCTTCCACTGCAGGAACCTCTTCTTCAATCGACTCCGCGCGCACATATACCCCGGTCATGGCTCGCTGAAGAAGACGACGAATGGATGTCGCGACGCCGCACCTAGCTGGTGGCGAAGTCGGCCTACCGTGACCCCAAGCCGGAATGTGCAAAGCGCGTGATGCTTAGCAAGTGGACGGGGCAGCCGCCGGCAGCGGTTCACAACCATTGCTATCAACGATGACTTTCGCCAAGCATTCACTGAAGCAAGCCTCTCGCCTCGTAAGCAGGCCATGAGGGTGCTCTTTCCGCAGCGTGGCGATCGACAGGAGTGGGCACGCCGCGCACCCAGGCCATAGGTCAGCGATTTCCTATCCCTAGCACAATTAGTTTCCTAAGAACTACAACCCTCAAAGCACCGCCGTAGAGCCGGCACCTTGTGTAAGTGTTTTATCCTACGCTTTCGTGGGCATCTCACCACACGGAAGGCCGAAATGTATTGAACAATTCTATTTTCTCTTGATTTGGTACGTGCAGCGCACGTTTTTGAAAAAAAATTGTGCGAGTAGTGTGTGTGCTCGATAGACGCGTTTTGAAAAATCTCTGGCAGTGTCATTTGTATTTAAGCATGCAATCAATATAGGTGTCCAATATGAGTCTTAGATGATATGTTAATGCTCCTGACAGTGTTAACAAAATCCACTTGTTTTGGATCTGAAATCCATTATAACAAAGTTGACCCTATCATTTTTTCCAAGTGGTTGGACCTATCCTTGTGATTAAACCCCATCTTACAATACTTGAACCCTAAGTTCAACTTGCAATTTACGCACAATTCAAAACAAGCATTGGTGTGCAACCAAGCAAAGCATGCCTTATAGCTCTTTACTTGCGACTTGTTTATGGCCAGGCGCCCAGGCCACCCCCCAAAACAAGGATCCAAGAAGCAACTAAGCTCTAGAAGCCAACTTTCAATATAAGCTTTAAATTGGACGGACCACGTACTTTGAACTACTAAAATGCCAATTGAAAATGCATAGAATACCTGGATTTGGCGTTCCACGAGCCCACGAGGTGCCGCTGGCCGTTAAAATATCAGACGGGCACCATACCAACCTGCACGACTGCACCCTCTGGTTTTCCTCGGCCGCCGGATTCGCCACACTGCACTCAAAGGAGCCAGCTTTAGATTTTGTTGCAACTTGGCCTGCCTAACCACCTTCTTTTTATTCTATTTGGAGGATCAAACTCTTATTGGAGGATGTTTGCACTGTTATTAATTCGATATATACTCCCTCCCTTCCAAAATGAACGACGCTATGGGATGCGTGTCGGTCAAACTTTCTCAAGTTTAACTGAGTTTGTATAAAATACGTGTAATATTTTTATCTTCAAATAATTTTGTTAAAAAACTAGACTTAAAGATCTTTCCGATGATATTAATTACTTAACATAAATATTTATATATTTTAATATATAATTACTGGTATTTTTAAAATATTAACTTCTCGGAAAACAAGAATAAAATTTATTTTGGCACAGAGCGAGTATGCTGTGGCAAGCTGTGATTGTAATATGGAACCGTAGTGAGTGTGCACTCCACTCATCCAGCTTTATTACTTGCTCAAATCAAAGACTGGCATGTTATTTTTTTTCTAGAGTATTTTCTCCTTTCACGAAGACAATATATATATATATATATGAATATTAAAAGATACTGTGGCCTCACACACTTTTTGCGAACCCACTTTAATGTGTGTACAATCATTGTGTGGCGATATGGAGTATCATACCATAGATACATTGTTCTCTTTAAGCCATAGTATTATACCAGTCACTGAACCTGGCTTAACGTGTCTGGATTTTATTTCATATTCCCATCAACACAAATGTAAGTTTAACTTTGAATATTTGATATGCCATCGCTGAGATCAGAAGCGTATCCTTGGCCACACATGTTTGTTGTTGTACTTCCATAAAGTCGCTACTATTTCCTTAGAATCTATCTTTTCGCATGTAGTCATACTACATATTTTGTATGTTTAAAATTATAGTGAACTTTGTAATATATGCCATGGGTATACACATTGAACCAAAAAATGACACTAGTAAGTCGTCTACTTAGAAAACAAGGCTTATGGAGACTTGAGACAAAACTATGCGGTGGCGGATGGTTTGATAGGAGAAGAGGTGGTGTACTATGTTGCAGTGCGCTGTTGGTCAACTGTGTGGATTGCTTGGCCTGTGGGCAGTTTAGGATACACGGTTGTTGGCAGCTATGGCCCGGCGTGCTGGTTACTGCAGAAAACCAAAGAGACACCTGAAAACGCCAACAGCGCAAACCAAGCCATAAGGGACAGCCTCCATATATACCTAAGCACACATTAAAACCACCTCAAGCCGTCAAGCTTAGCACACTGCAAACTACATAGGAGCACCACAGAACCCCACAGAAAACAGAGGGGCCAAAACGGAAACCGTTGAAGCCCTGGCAGGCCGGCGGCCTCTCCCTTTATAAGCTGCGCCAATCTAGGCCGCGCAAACTACTCCAGCACCACCTTCTTCCTCCTCCCCTCCTATCCCAGCAAGCGAAAAGGGAAAGGGAACCCACCGGGGCAACGAGCCAGCAGCCAAGAAACTAATGGAGGACTACTACTACTTCCCCAACTCATGGGGGACCGCCAGCTACGTCGTCGAGGCGGGATTCCCAGGCCACCACACGGCGCCTCGCAACCTAAGCTCATCACCGTCGCCGAGGACTACCCGCTGTGCGTCCCGCGGGAGCGCTGACGCCGGAGAGCTCCACCACCACCACCACTACCTCGACGCCTGCTTCCGGTGCGGGCGGCATCTTGGCGGGAACAAGGACATCTTCATGTACAGGTACACAACGTGGGACGCCAACACGCTCTTAGCCAATTTGCAAGAAGACATCGTTCTGGTTGTGATCGATGCGCGTCCGTTCTTTGTGGTGCAGGGGCGACACCCCTTTCTGCAGCGATGACTGCCGGCAGCAGCAGATCGAGGCCGACGAGGCCAGGGAGAGGAGGTCCAGGCAGCAGCCCGGTGCGGCGACGAAGCAGGGGCGGGAGCGGCAGCGGCAGAGCAGCAGCCCGCAGAGGATTCCGCTCTGGGCGCGGTGACCGGCCGAGGCAGCGTCGTCGTCGAAAACACCACGACGACGACGTGTGGGTTTTAGAGCTAATCATCATTGCGCATGAATCGAACTGATTCGCGTATATGTCTCGACGCCTCAAGCTCTTGGTAGGCTACGCATGTGGCCTCCAGCTATAGCTCGCTGTTTGCCAGCGAACAGAAGGTTGAGCGGTTGAGGCCCGGGGACTGATCGGAGTCCCTGTTGCCCGGAGTAAGAACAGATCGTCTCCCGGTTTTTTTGGTGGTAGTACAGCTTTGCTTTTTGTTCTGTTGCTCGGCGCAACCAAGCTAGCGCGCGTCGATTGCCATGTACTTCCACCATTCCAGTACCTACTGTGATGAACAAATTCCAAAAATTCCGGTACCTACCTGAACGGACCAGGGACCATGATTGATTCTACTATACGCTAGACACTACCAAAATCGCACCATCGTCCGCTCACATGTCAGGTAGAAAGCACCAAGACTTAACATTGCGGCCTCACTTCTTGTTTCCCTTGAGCTTACGAATCGTTTCTTCCGAAACAGATACAGTAGGCAACTTACTCTTCAGTTTCGGTTTGAACTGAATGAAATACTAATTTCCAGTACGTGGTTTCAGCAGAAACGGGAAAGGCTACGGGGCCGTACTGTTTGTACGGCGGACATGCCACACGAATGAATCCCAAACATAACACTGCAAGATCTGGCGGGCAAAGGCGGAGCAAAAATGTCGATTTTTCTCCTGGACTCTCTTACACCAAAAGATCTTAACGGCGAATAATCTTGCCAAAAGGAACTGGCCCAACGACCCGGTGTGCAAGTTATGTGGACTTCAGCTAGAAACCCCAAGCCACCTATGCAAAGATTGCCCCTATGCAGTTCAGGTTTGGTCCAAGATCAAAAGTTGGTTCAACCTCTCGATCGTGGATACAATAAACACAGCCGGATCAATCCACAGGTACTGGCGTAAGTGCAGGATCAAATTTTCGAAAACAGAAAGGAGATACTTTGATGGCCTCATGATCTATTTTTGGTGGAATTTATGGAAAGAAAGAAACCAGCGCACTTTCCAGGGCCAATCTCTTAACGCTGACCAGGTAGCTCAGTTATGCAAGGATGAGATCCACCAATATCATTTGGCTACTAGGACACCAACGACCAATGCTGAGTAGTGTTCAACATCCTCTCTACAGCCAAAGCGTGCTCTGTGACCTGGGGGGGTTATTGGTTTTTAATAGTTGTTTGCTGGTTCCTTAAGTTTTTAGTCTTCCGTTTCCCCTGTTCTTCTAAGGTAGTTAGTAGTTTTTTCATTCAGTGGTTTAAGACCTCAGTTGTAAGTGGTGGTCGGTCTGTATTTTTGCCTTTTTTTATTTATTCGTCTAATAAAAATCCGGCAAAATTCTTTGCCGCCCTTCTTAAAAAAAAGATCTATCGATCGCCTCTGTCTTTCACGAACAGAGATGGTCATTTAATTAACCGGAGGTGCTAATCGAACTGTACTTTGAAAGTGCTATTCGGAGTTAACAAATCACCACGACACGAGGCCCCCACGCGCACCGATGATCGATGAACTTCGTCGATTATTGTTTCATTGCGTTGCTAGTGGCCTAGTGCCTTCGCAAGTTGCAAGCATGTGCCCACCGCAGGGAGAGCCGGAGAGCGCGAATCGTTCTAGGCAGGCAGCCTAGTACGCGCCCTCCGAAACAACCCTAAAAAGAAAGGCACACTTGGGGAGCTTCTCCCCGTGCAAGATTCTTGACACGTTACGACATCTCAGCAACCGAGAGATCGACGACTCGCCTCGCGCCTCTGGACGGCGGGCGAATGCCGGGCGTTCGGGGAGCACACCGCACACGTGAACGCCCGGCGCGCCCGCGCACGCGTCGCTTCTCGCGCCGCTGGCCGTGCACCGGCTGGCGGCTGCTAGTGCTAGCTGTAGTGCTCCCTCTCGGACTCTCGCGCCGCTGGAGCCATGTGAGGGCGGAGGGCCTGATGCCTAGCGACCAAGTACCAACCGAACGACCACGCCCCCAGATAGTTTAGTCAGTCGAGGGATCCCGGTCCCGGCCCGGTAACCACACCGATGACAGATGCGTGCGTCGATTGCGAAATGAACATCAGAACATATTACTAGAAAACGCCAATTATGCAGTTGCTGTTTTCTAGAACCAGCGTGCACGGAACCATTTGCACGTCGCTGCTGGCTGGGGCGGTAATCGAACCTAAACGTTGCCATCACATGGACTGGTACGCATGTGATTGCAACGTCAATGTGCTCGTTGATGAATAAAAACACGACTGGTGGTGACAAGGGGCGTGGGGAAACAATGTACTCGCTTGTTGCCCTGACGACAATTTGTTGGTTTATTTTTTCCCCTTCGAGCGGCAACTGTTGTTTTCACTCTCTAATTTTGTATTGTGGTGTTCTGAGTTCCCACTCCAGCACTGATCGCTGATCTGATAGGGTGGCAATACTTCCACCCGATGACTCACAGAGTGGCAAAATCTCCTCCATTTCCAATTCCATAGGTTTATATTTATCTATGATCGCAGTAGCCAGTTCTTCGGGAGTTCGGGTGAAAAAACAAAACAAAAACTAAGCTAGTGGTACCTATCTTTGGACATTGGGTTGATGCAACGAACTCTAAAACATACGACGCCAGGTAAATGGAGCTGTATGCCAGAGCACAAGGCGCCTCTGGGCTGGCATGCCAGATTTAACCACATGCATTCATCCATGCTTCTCGCCACACCTCCTCCCCTGAGGAAGCCAGACACGAGTTCGTTAATTAACCGCCATGCCGTTACCATCTTGAGGCTGGTTTAAAACCGAG
>CM041635.1:46969222-46982493 GCA_023333625.1 Bothriochloa decipiens | reverse complement strand
AAAAAAAAAAGCTACTATTTTTAGTACTCTTATGTTCTACTGCTTTGTGACAAGGGGAAAAAATAACTTTACTTATGAAACTTTTTAAAAAGAGTTGTTTGATAAAAAAAACAGCACATAACAACTTTACGAAGCGATTGTAAACCCTCCAAACATGCCCGAACACCCGTCGACTCATAATGCGGCAAAAGCTCGTCCATTTCCATAGGTTTATTTAACACAGTAGCTAGTTCTTCGGGTGAAAAAACAAAACAAAAACCTAGCTAGTGGCGCCTATCTTTGGACTTTGGGTTGATGCAGCGAACTCTAAAACACACGACGCCAGGTAAATGAAGCTGTATGCCAGAGCACAAAGGAACCTCTAGGCTGGCATAACCAGATTTAACCACATGCATTCACCCGTGTTTCTCGCCAACCCCTCTCCCTCCCTGGCAAGGGAAGCCAGACACGAGTTCGTTAATTAACCGCCACGCCGTTACCATCTTGAGGCTGGTTTAAAACCGAGCCCCCTCCGCCTCTCCTCTCTCCAAGCCCAAGCTTGCCGTCCTGCGCCTCCGTTTGCGGCGTGACGACAGCTCCCTGGACCGGCCCGCGAGCGCGTGCCATACGTGCCAGGGACGTTCGACGCCGGCCGGCCGGATGGAGTTCACGTCCTTCGGCAACCCCGACTTCGCGGCGGTGTTCTCGGGCGGCGGCGGCAGCAGCGCGCAGGCCCACCGGCCGCCGCGGCGCTCCACCGACGGCACCCCGAAGGCGGAGGACGGCAGGAGCCCCTCATCGGCCACGGCGAGGCGCGCGCCGTCCGTGTTCTGCCTCCCCGACACGGAGGCGGAGGAGCCCAACAGCTTCCTGGACGAGTGCACCCTCTGCCGCAAGGCGCTCTGCGGCGACATCTTCATGTACAGGTCGGTTGTATGCCTCATGCATACGCGCATATTGATTGATTTCGCCAAGCCACCGACGAAGCAGAGGATTATTAATTATTAACTAACTAACACTGCGCGTGCGATGGAACAGAGGGGACACGCCGTTCTGCAGCGACGATTGCAGGAGGGAGCAGATCGAGATGGACCGCATAAGGCACCGGAGGAAGAAGCAGCAGGCCCTCATAGCGGCGCAGCAGCAGCAGCAGCAGGCGGCGGCGATGGCGCAGAGGGACCACCGTACCCAGCGTCAGCTTCAGCCACAGCACTAGGCGGCGGAGGAGCTCGCGCGCGGAAGCTTCTTCACATGCACCGGTTCCGGGCTCGTCCCAACGTACCCACGGATGGCGAATGAATTCTTGCACGTTCCTAGTACTAGACAAGGATTCCCTCTCCTCGATCGTATGTAAAGGACCAAGTAGCCACGACCCTAGGTTGTTTGCGTTTGTATCCGACGCGAAACAACAAAGTGGTCGGAAGGTTTTTCGTGTCCTGCGATTACATGAGCAATCCAAGCCTTGCTCGGTTTCTGTTTGACTCCTGTAGCCTGATTAAAATTGGGGCCATTGGAGTAACTAAACGAGCATTTTTATCTACCAAGTCCCGCGCCTTAATTTTGTACATTTTTCTAAAGACTTGCTTCTAAAAAAGATAACAAAAAAACCTGCCGTTGCAATATCAAAATAGAGAGACGATCTAGTTTACAAGAAGAAAATCAATAAAAAATGGAAACGCTTCATTCCGCACACGCGGGCGAAAATGCTTCACCACACACACGTCAAGGCGATGTGGATGGAAAAGGGTAGGGTGAATTTGCGACAGGGGTAGAGTTTCTTCATTATATATTAAAACAACCATAGCACATAATGGTCCTCAAAGAAAGACTATGATACACAACGGTCCTGTGATCGGGAAAGAAAACAAGAAGACAACAGCGTCGACTGAAGCGCAGTGGAAGACGATTCTGCCAGTGACAGATATTCGCAGGGGCGTCAAAAACGCGTGCATCCAGATAGATTGATCGCGCATAGCGTCGGTGAAGAATGGGTCGATGGAGCCGTCGAGGTTGAAACATTCCGATAATCGAAGGATGTTGTTGATATCGTTGTTGGAGTTGGAAGAAGCTTAAACCGAAAATCCAGATGGAGGCATAATCATCGAACCACCGCCACAGAAGTTCTGGCTAGGTATAGGGGCGACAGGTTTGAAGGCTGCATGATACGAAAAACAAAAATAACAGAAAAATAAAGAACAGGAGGTTGCTCTGAATGCGACATTTCCAGGCCGGATAGGATTTCACCGGGTGTGTTTAGTTTCCGCAAAGAAAATATCACGTCGTGTCACCTCAGCGCACTGTAGCATTTCGTTTTTATTTGATAAAAATTGTCCAAACTTTGCGTAACTAGACTCAAAATGTTCGTCTCGTAAAGTACAACAAAACTGTGTAATTAGTTTTTGATTTTATCTACATTTAGTACTTAATGCATGTGCCAGTATTTTGATGTGACGGGTGATAGGAATTCTACATAGTGAATTTTAGAGTGATTTTAGGGGATCTAAACACAGCCAACGTGGCTTGTCGTCGTCCGCATGCTGAAGTCAGCATCGCGCCCTGTGGCATGTAGGCCACGTTGCTGCATGTTGTTGACCATCGGCCGCTTGCCTTCCAAACGAAGGAAACGTTGGCTCAGTTAGCAAAAGAGATCATCTTCTGCTTTCAACATATCTTACCCCCCCTAACTTTACACCTAAGTCTGAAATTTTAATTGGACACCCCTTGAGCTCCATGTGCCTTATCGTGCTGGGCATCGTTGTGCGTTCAGAATTCACCCCTCTGGTCCTCGGCCTCTGCTGCAGGAGCGGCGACGGGCCCTTCGCCGGGGTTTTGGGGGTGGGTGGTGGTGTGGTGGGGGTGGGGGTGGGGGGGGGGGTGTGGTACCGGAGCCCCCCTGTCCCCAACGCTGCCTTGCGTCTCCACCGTTTGATTTGGGCGATCTTCGCTGGAATATACTGCGTAAAAAACATCCTTCAGTGAGTATGTACTGAACTACTAATTACGCTACTTATAACGGAAATTTGCCTCCGGTGTACTGTGGGGTCCACATAGAAATAAAAGAGTCAAATGGATGCTGAATTTTTCCTTGCCCAACAAACACGTGGAAAGAGGAGATAAAACATGCGGGCAGGGTGTACACGGTGTGTCCGTTTGGTAGCAGAGTCCATAGAACTAAGTAATTCTCCGCATATTGCCACGAAAATTATGTTGTGATTTAGCATGATTGGTGATCAAAGATCGGAAGTTGGTATAAGAATGGATAAAGGTTCAAATAGCAATATAGCATTGTTGAATGATCTAGAGGAGCATGGAACCATTTAGTAGAATAAAATGATGGCTTGCTGACGTGCATATAGACTGCATGCATTGGAGATAATAGTAGGAAACAAATAAAAATATAACGAATGCTACAAACCAAGTTCTAGAAATAGATGTAATGCATGTATGATTAATATTAATATGTGATCAAAAACATTGTGGACCCTAAGAAGCATGACATTGTCCCAGACAGCTTTAGAGCCTACAACCTCGCGGGTAGTAAGAATGTAGCACTCAGGGACGGCGATGATCTTGGCCGATGGAAGCGGAGGTTTGCTACAACGTGTGGTGGCAGGTGGGGACACTCTAGATCGGCACCTCAATAGAATCCTCACGCCAAAAAGTGCTGCTACCGATTGGGCTAATTTGGATGGATTAAGAGGCTTCTATACGGATGAGGATTCATGGCTCTGTATTATATACTTCCTCCGTTCTAATATACAGTGTATTATTGTTATTTTAAAATAAAATAATAGAGAAAATAATAGACACATGTACTCCTCACTTACCTTTCCAATATATTAAAATTCAATTTAATTTACATAATTAAGGAATAAACTCTCAGCTTTCTTATACAAAATAGGCAAAGAAATAAATTATTTTTTATATAAAAAATAATTATATATTTTTATCTAAGTAAATATTATCTTGTTGTTCCCCGGATACACTATATTTTAAAAAAACTTCAAAAGCCAGAATATACTACGACACAGGATGGAGTATACTGTGTCACGATACACGGAAACAGATGGAGCAGGGAGAAGGATCGAAAGAGGAACGGTGAGAAGTGGCACTAATAAAAGCTGCTGATGGCCGCGTTTTAAATTTGCAGCAACTATATATTATCCGTTACCATTTTATCAGAGGCTCGAGGCTTGGAAGCTTAACAGGAAGACTGTAACACCTCTGATGTTATATTAACTAAAACCTGTTATGTTATCATATGTACTGTAAAACATTCATGATTAGGTCAACCTTGATATGTATTAACTAAAATAAGTTTATATTTTATAGGTTGATTGTGTTTCTGAAATGTGTTATCACATAAAATAATAAAACCCTACTTTCGAATGTCATCTCAAATATTTAGTTTATATTCTATGTACTTGAGGTGTAAACCGTGTTTACACTAGTGTCAAACATAGTGTATAAATTTAAGTCCAACCCTAAAAATGATTTTCATATTTGAATTTGAATTTAGATTTCAAAGCTTATCCCCAAGTCTTGCAATTCAAATTTAAATTCAAATTGGAAAGCTATAAAATATTTTTCAAAAGTCAACTTGGTCAACCAAGGGTGTCATTGGGTTATTGACATAAAAATGTCCTTGGATGATGTATGTGATCACTAATAACCAACCAATTAAATTAGAAACCAAATCGAGTTTGAACCCTTTATTTCAAAAACCCTTTATTTCAAAACCTAGTTTTGTCCCCTTTTTTGTAATTCAAAATCTATAAGGAATTTGGGGATACTCTAAAAAGATAGTTTGTAGATCTTAACAAGAGCTACAAAGTTGGTTTATAAAGTTTTTCAAGTTTCCACAAATAATTTCAAATAAATTTGAAAATATAGTTTTCCAACATTTGTCCCCTTTTGATTTTAAAATCATAATTTAAAAATTATGCATAATTTGGGAAAACTTTGTATATGAAAAAGGTTTGGTTTGAAAAGTTAAACATTTTATAGTTTTGAATATTTTCAAATTTTATTGAAAAATCAGAAGTAATTTCAAATGTTTGTTTCTAGGGTTTTATTCCCCTTTTGAATTTGAATTCATATTTCAAAATCCAAATAGAATTCGAGGATGATAGCTAAATGAAAAGTGTAGCTTTTGAAAAGTTATGCAAATTCTATTTTTGGAGATTTTCAAGTTCTTATATAAAATTTAGAGTAATTTGTAATTTCAAACGAGTGGCATTTCTGTAATTTGCTTGAACAGTACCGAGACCTATCGACGGCCGCCATCGCCGGTTTCTCAAGCTGCGCCGCCGTCCACCGTCGCCCATACCGGCGTACCGCAGCCGCCAAATCGCCTCTCACGCGCGAAGCTTCGCTATCGCCGTGTCGCCCGTCCATGCTTCGCCCTGTCCTATAAATAGGCGTGGCCGACCATCGTCTTCCTCTTTTCTTCCCTGCCGCCACCGCCGTCGAGCTCGTCCCCGTCGGCAAAATTCATCGCCGTCGATTCACTGCCATCCAATTGCTTTTGCCAGAAGCTCCGCCTTCACCTTGCGCTTCCTCTGAGCCAGTTCGTGCCCGCTCTCGCCGTCTGAGCTGCCCGCACGACGTCGTCTTCCTCGCGACCGGTCGCCGAGCCGCCGCGAGTTTCCTCGCCGTCCACCGCCGCCAAGGTGGAAAACATATTTCCTTTAACCCTCTCATCATGCTCTCCGTGCTATCCTGCTCCTCATGCGCACCGTGGTTCGCTCTCTGGCACACAGGACACGCCATGACGCCGTCCTTGCCACCGGAGCGCCGCCGCCATTAGCGCCGCCGAGTACAGCTCGCCTCAGCCACTTCGAGCTTTCATTAGCATGCGCACTAGACCCGTGGTGAGCTCCTGCGTCCCTTCATGCCCTCAATTTCACCTCTCTTGTGCCGTAGGGTCCGGCCGCCGTGGCTCGCCGCCGGCATGGCTTTGTCAGCGCCGCCGCGCGCGTAGCCGTTTGAGCTAGGGGCCAGGAATAGCTTCATCTTCTGGCCCAACGCGTTTGAGTTGATGTCCTGCACCTGCCCGTGCACTCGCCGTCGCTGAAAAAGTCTCCGGTGAGAGTTGCCGCCGCGTCGGAGCTCCGCCGTGCCGCCATGGCCGACGGCGTGGGTGTTGCCGTCGCTCCGCCGCAACGTTAGCTAGCTCAGTTTGCTCGCCGTGTCGAGGTGATCGTGTAGGTGCCAACCCCGTGGCCGGAGACCTCGCCGTCGACGAGAAATCGCCGGTCAACGGCGTCGGCCGGCTTGGTCAGCGCGGGAGCACTGTTTCCTCTTTTCTTTTTCTATTTTTAGAAAATTTTTAAAAATATTTTTTATTTGGAAAATCATAATAATTCATGTATAGCTCCAAAAATTCTAAAAGTTTTTGTGTATGTTTCTTATGATGTCATCTACCTAGAAAAAATATGAAATGCTAAATTTGAATAATTTTTTCACAAGTTAAAATTAGCTCTTTTAATTAAAAATGGACATTCGATGATTTTTAATAAATAAAATAATTGGTTTTTATTTCTAAAAATTGTTTTGCCATCTAATTAGGCCAAGAGCTTTCCAAAATAAAATTTTGAGCTTAATTAGACAACTTTAATTTTTATGCCTTTATTTAAATGTTTTTAATTAATTAATTAACCACTTTAGTTAAGTTTAATCATTATAGGAATTGATTGACTTTGGGATTGATTGATGACCTTGGGTCATTAACCCTAATGACCTTTGGCACTTTAATTAATTATTTACGCTTACCTGAATCATGTCATTAGGGCTTAATTAACGTTATTTTATGTGTTTAATAACTTTCTTAAATAATGTAGTTAAACCTAATGAACTTAGTAAGTATGTTTTGGGTGACTTACAACTTTACCGTGAAGGAAAGTTGTACTCAAGCCTTTAATCTGGTTGTGCATCCATTGAGCATCATGTTTACTAATCATGTTAAAGCATATCATTGTATCGTATAGTTTCCGATAACGGAGAGTTTAACGTTGTCACACCAGATCCCAAGGAAGAGCAGACTCAGGAGTTGGGAGTTTATCCAGAACTCAAGACTGTCTACCCCGACCATCAAGGCAAGCCCCGGATGCATTCAAACCCTATTCTATTTTATAAAAGTTTTATCGTTTCAGTTATGATATGTTGCATTAAGTAATACGAGTTGAGTGAAAACCCACCAACTGCATTACCTGTCTTACTTTCATAATTCCTTGTTACCTGTTCTAAAAGATGCGTAGTAATGCTTAGCCCTGCTTAATTAATTAAGTGTTCAGAGGTAAAAGAATTGAAAAAGATGAGATTGGTTTTATCTGTTGGAATCATGCTTTTAGTTAATAAATCGAGTCCGGACGGCTAACTTGCATTAGGAAAGGAGTCCCTCTGTAGTGTTTCCGTCTCTTGATGCCTTAGGTCCCGTGTCGATGGTGAACTGGTGATATCGAGAAACTAGAAATCCACATGCATGAAGTGTCATACAGTGGGCCAGAGTCCCCACGTATGTCTTGGAGTGACTTACAGTGGGCCAGAGTCCCCACATATGTCATAGTGTGTTATACTATGGGTTTAGGTTCCCATGTATATCGGTACACTGGGTCGAAGTGCTCACGTGTATCATGTGGTGATATATGGCTGCGGTTGCTATCCTAGTATATCGGTTCATCTGATATGCTTAGGAGTTAGAGTCTCCTGTATATCAGTGATCTAGGTCCCAGCTGGATATATGAAAATAGATTCGAATCGCCGTTGCTTCTCGGAGAAGAAGACTCGATCGATGTTCATCATCGTAGTAACAACTTGAATAATGAGTAAGGTTTAAGAAGAAAGTTGGTTGGTAATTTTGATCTTGAGCAAGACCGCTTTTCTTTCTTTCAAGCTTTTCTATAAAATTTCTTATCTCCTGCAAGCCTTACCTTGTCCCTCTAGCCTGCATTTCCTGAGTCTTCACCCCTCTTTTTCGTCGGGTCAGTTTTGTTGATTACTTTTGTACTCAGGGTTGTTGAACCCTTGTTGCAGGTGAGCCTCATGGGCAGGAATCCTTTGCATCCTGTTGCATGACCATAATCGAGGAAAGTGACGATGAATAGGATATCTCGCTCTTGGGCAGAGCATATAATCAAGGTTGATGTAATAAGTTATATTGTTATTCCACTGCTACTATGGTTTGTAATAATTCAACTTATGATCTGTAAGTTGAAACTAAACGGTTTGTAAATTTATGTTATTATAATCCTTTCGCTCTTTTACTCCGATGTATATAATTTGTATAAAACTGTTATAATACTGCAATGTCTCTTTGTAATGATTGATCCTGTTCGAAGAATTGTGGATGATTCGGGATTTATCCGACATACCTTTTAAGTTTTATAAAACACATTCATGGTTATTTGGAGTCTGTTTAGACAATAATCATGCGTGTGGGCCATATGCTTTAGAAGGTTCTGCCACAAAGACATATAACCGGGATTTTGGCCGAAACGATCAACGGCAAGGATGGAGATGACGTGGGAAAGCAAAGTGATGGTCTGTTTTTGTTGGTGAAAATTGATGCCGGGAGAGAATACATAGAGGCAACCGATGACATAGAGTGCAAGATATAAGTTGTAGTGACTTGTGAGACATTTTGATGACGTGGCCTCACGGAATTAGAGAGAAATCTTTTTTTTGAAACCGTGTTTTGTACGTTTTTCATTAAGAGAAGTGAGAATAAAGTTACACTACCCGATTGACTTAACAGCAAGCTGCCATAAGCCGCACGGGTTGAACACTGACAATTATCATCGGTTTGAACATTGGAGCTTAGGAGGTTGTACCAAGGAATTAAACTATTGGTGCGACTAACTCACTATGCACGGCTAATTGTCCTCGTGCATTTCTTCAAGCTTCGCCATGTCCCGCGTCCCGCGCTTGCCGCGCAAGGGGGACAGAACGCTCATCACCGCCCGCCTTTTAGATGGGGATATGTTGGTGAAAGCATCGTGGAACTTAGCATCGACCATGGAGATCGGCGTGTCCGAGTTCACCTGGCCCGGCTCCCATTTGTTCAACATGATGCGCTTCGCCTGTGTCTCCGGTTTCGGATCCCGAAAGGCCGATTTGGCGGCCAGGCGAGCGCTGCAACGTGGGACCCAGTCGTCGTCTTCAGGGTTTCGTGGGACCCAAGCACGAGGAGTAGACTCGATCAGGGGCTCCACCAACGGCAACCTCAGGGAATCGACGAATGTTGTCACCGAGGCTACAGTCGGCGCATGACCTGTAGTTGTTGAGGAAGGCATCGTGCACGGTGTAATGGGGACCCCAACGTCCTTGGCCACCACGTCCTCACCACCGTTCCCAGCGCCTCAGCCTGTGGGATGGCCGCTAGTGGAGAGACCACTCTCGTGGTGTCCACATCGGCCTCATCGGACACCTCGCCATCCGCGAAGCAAAGACGGACCGTTTGCGGCGGTGACAGAGGTTCCGGCGGCGCCGGCGAAACGACGGCAGCAGACGGGTGCGCGACGAAGGTGGCGGCGAGCTCATCAAGCATAGGGTCGACCCAAATGGGAGGTCCCTCACACTTGCCCAGCAGGAACGACAGCGGGTCGGGTGCAGCGACGTTGTCGACGGAGGTCGCGGCGGTGTTGGCCCTTGGCCGCTTGCTCCGCCGCCGTCGACGTCGATGGCGGGTGGCCGCCGCCTTCTCTGCCCTGCTGGAGCCACCCAGTGGCGCGTGCAAGGAGGTCCGCGGGCCGCCATCCATAGCTGCCGAGGGAGCCGAATAGAGGATTTGTCCGGCGATGATAGGGGTCTTTGTGCGCTTCCCGAGTATAAGATTTATAGGAGTATAAGATTTATGACAATATAAAAAATATCATGAGAAAGTATTTCTAAACACAAAGTTAATGTTATTACCACAAGTGTACTAGAAAAATTTTACATTACTTAGACTAATTATTGGTTAGAGATAATTAATTTTTTTTAATTTTGAAATGCGCGCCTTATATTTTGATGAGACCGGAAGGGTACTTGCTAGACTGCTGCCTGCTGGCTGCTGGGCATGCCAGGACTGAATTGATCGAAGCAAGTGACAACGCAGCGCGAAGAAAATGCTCTAGAGGAGTCCAGGCTTGCGATTGCGCCATATCTAGTTTGTGTGCATGTGGAACCAAACCGTGCATCCTCCTACCGTAACCCGGGGGTTGCGGAATCCAGGAGAACACACAGTTTGAAGCGGTCTTCGCTCTCGTCACATTTCTGTTTGATTTACACCTGCCAGCTGCAGAATCTTTCATCAGCCTAACCAATCACAAGAGTTCACCACCTTTTCATCTGATGGTCCTTTGAGCTGAAGTAGAGTGACTGATGCTAGCTAATTTGGCTGCTAGTTTAGGCGGTAACTGTCATGGCAATCAGTCCATGTATACTGCGCCGTACATCGTCCACTGAAACGAGCACTGCCACTCGTACAAGTCAACGAAATCAACCCATCAAACCATGCATGCAAAAGCACTGCCCCAGAGAGATCCTCGGAGAAGTGCTGCAGAAGTGACGCCCCATGCAGTGGCGGAGCTGGACGCAAAATCAAGGAGGGCCAACTTGACTTCATTCGTCTCGAAAAGACTGTTGTCCTGGTGTTTGAACGGTGTCCATAAAAAATATCCTTCTAGCGTATACTGGCTCTGTACGTCTATACCTGG
Organism: Bothriochloa decipiens; assembly: GCA_023333625.1. Lineage (NCBI taxonomy): Eukaryota > Viridiplantae > Streptophyta > Magnoliopsida > Poales > Poaceae > Bothriochloa > Bothriochloa decipiens. The sequence continues at coordinate 46,971,817 of CM041635.1, read as the reverse complement.
CAGCATTATCGGCTCGTTCTCATCCCGTGCATGTTGTTCTCCATATTAAAAAATACATCCTAGCTAGAGTCCCAAAAGAATAGCATGCTGGACACGCAGGTGTTTGCTGGCCACAGGTTCATCTCAGTTCCTAACATCCCATTCCCATCCTTTGCTAAAACAAAGTTGCATGTCAGAGCACGGAGGAAGTGCCTTGGTCTCGCCGCTCGGTGGTGCTAGAACGACGGTTTTTCTGGGACAGAGGGAGTAATTAACATCAGAAATAAAATCATATATACTATTGGCATGTTAAACAAACAAGCTGTTGGCAAGATATTGATCTTCCATCTTGTTGTGCTACCTAATTAAGATATTACATCGAGTCAATTTGAATACAAATCTAGAAAAAAACAAACCTGTAAAGAAATAGGGGAAAAGATTAGAGACCGAAAAATAACGTGCTAGACTGGTAGTGCTCCTGCAGCCTACAGGTTGCAATCCTACTTCTACTGCTAGCATTGCTGGCTTGCTGCAGAGTGTGTGCTGCGCTGGACTGTTGCGGCCAACGTCGATGGCGTGGGGAGTCAGGACGACGGCGAGGGCATCGCGAGTCACGAGCAGCCTTGGCTAGCACCAACGGACAGACTGCTAGCACCAACGGACAGACGCCGTGGTCAGTGGCTATATTGCCGAACTTTCGTACGGAGACACAGGGACAGAATTGAGGCCATCCGCCGTCAAACGTGACTGCTACTTTCATTTAGGCGTGGGCTGCAGAGGACTTGCTAATCTCATTTTGGACGAGTGGCCCCATGGCCCTCGGCCGGTCCTGTCGATGGACTCGCGGGTCAAGGTCTTCTCATCGTTTCGGGAATTAAGGCCGTGCAAAGCGTTCAGTGGCCCGGCCGTGTGCAGGCCGGTTGATGCTTCGATGCTGAGTAGCTCAACTACTCGGGAAAATGCCTCCATTGACTGCAAAGTCTCTTGCGGTCCATGTCCACTGAACGCAGACGAATCTGTGCCTCTCTTCCGGCTCGAGTGTGGTGCCGCCAGATGTCCTCCCGAAATATTCTGGGGCCAATTTGATGAATGAATCCCCAAATCCCCGTTGATACGGCAGGCGCGCATGTGGAGAATTAAAATGGTTGCAGGGATCCAACTCCAAGCTGAAACTATGCGAAATTGAGAATGCATTCCTGTACCAGCTGCGCGATCGAGCTCCATTCAAGTCATTGGCAGGGCTGGGAGACTCGCAGGCCAAAGGAGAATCCGAGACTTCATTTTGTATGCGTGCATTGCAAGGCTGCTGTGATCCCACGGACACGACCGCACGAGGGACAGCTGCCGCATATGGTATGGCTGCCTGGCTACTTGACGAGAAGATTCGTCGCGAGTCCGCACGCCGGTGACCCCGTCTACGGAATAGTAGATCTCGCTCGCTGGCAAGTGGGGCCAGCCAATGAAACGCCCATGCGACACCGTGACAGTTTTCCCGAGGAAGCTGGACGGAGCGCAGCAAGTGGACGAATCGCGAGCGTGGGGCCCGCGGATCCGGCACCCCGGGGGCCGTGACCAGCGCGCCGGGCCGGCCACACATGCTGACAGGTGGGCCTAGAGCGACGTCCACGCGGTTCCTTCGTCCTGGCTGCTGCTGCCTCCGGCATTATTAAACGGCAGAGCAGCTCCCCCCACCTTGCCTTGCCTTGCCTCCCCACCAAGCATCATCACGCATTTGACGCGGACGCGCGAGGAAGCCGGTGGCAGCGGAATCGGAGGCAAAAAAGAGCCTCGCCGGCTGGGTGTAGTGCGGGCCGGCCGGGTAGCGTGGCCGTGCGCGAGGAGCCGGATCCGGATTGCTCGCTAGCTAGTCCGGCGGCGGCGCTCGGCAGCCGAGGCGGGAGGGAGAACATAGATCGATCATCGATGGGAGGAGCGGGCCACAGCGTCCATTTCTTAGACGCGTGCTTCCTCTGCCGGAAGCCGCTCGCCAGCAACCGCGACATCTTCATGTACAGGTATTAACATGGCACCGCTATGTCTCCTTCCCTTCATTCATTCCCCTGTTGTTTTCGAAACGGCGCCCTCACCAGTCAGCCATGCATGCATGCGTGCCGGCGAACAGAGGTGACACGGCGTTCTGCAGCGACGACTGCAGGAGCACGCAGATGGCGGCGGACGAAGCGGCGGAGAGGAGGAAGGCCAGGGCCAGGGCGCTGACACATGGGGCCCTGCCCGCCAGGGAAGCGGAAGCGGAAGGCCCACCACGGGAGCGCGGCAAGGTCCGGGCCGGGTCCATCCTGGCCCTCTAACCAAAGTTCTCAACTCAAGGATGGGGGCATGTGCATGGCATTTTTCTTTTCTCTACCTTATGAAGTTACGAGATGCGCCACGGGGGTCGTCAGTTTCGTGTACACGGGTTTGTGTTTTTTTTTTCTTGAAAAGCCCATGGGGATCATCCGCTGGCGTGTTGGTTCTTGGTTGCTGCAATGTTGCTTTGCTTGGTGGTCTGGTCCACCATCCATGTATACTGCGCACGTACGTACTACCACTACGTACGTATGCATTACAATATTAGTTAGTCTACAAAATCAATAAAGATGACTAGTGCAACATTGC
>CM041635.1:46838866-46954222 GCA_023333625.1 Bothriochloa decipiens | reverse complement strand
TGATGTGGAGAAGCTGTATATATTGCTTTTAAGAAATGTTGATCCATCTCTATCTGTACGTGTACTATGGCTATTAATGTCGCGTGTAAGGAAGTTTGGAGCTACGTCACCGCGCCGGTGTCGTATGATCATTTGATGCAATGCAACCGGACAGGGCGGGGGCAGGTGGCGGCTAGCTGGAGACACCTCACACTACGATGATCAGAGGAATACTGACCAGTGAGATGCTAGTGGGTTATTTATATTTTGGACGTGCGCTACAGTTCTGACTTCAATTTTCAATCCGTTCGGCTCGTGCAAACAAACTACGTGGACCAATAATCTGAGCACTCTGATGAATCATGAACCGACTGCTAAGTACGTACTCCGTATTAACAAATGGGGAAAACGGAGCAGGGCCCGCTGTTGCATTCTTGATTTCTTGCATCGCATCATCGATCATAGCCGGCCGGGACCCCGGGAGGGACCGCCACGCATCGCGGGCAACCGTCCGTGCACGCCGAGTTGCCGACATGCATGGCGAGCGTACACATGCCCTTGGCGCGGCACAGCACGGACGCATGATTAATCGGAGAAAAGGAGACGTCCGACCTGCCGAGACCGATCGAGCCCCATGCTTGAGCCTGATTGGTCACACACGACACGACGAGACCCCGCCGGGCGGCCGGGCGCCGGTCGGTGCCGCCGTGCCGGTGCACTGGCTCCAGCTGCTCCACTAAACAAAAGGTAGCAGAGGTAGTGGCAGGAACAGTAGCTGCAGGCGGGGCCGGCCGAGCTGGGTCACCACCGTCAGTCCGTCACCATCAATTTCGTTTGCCCTCGTTGCCTGGTACAGGTCGGAGCAAATGGACAAGCCTCCGTGACGCACCCGGCCGGGACGGGAACGGGACGGGACGGGACGTGTTGTGCCGAACACGCATGATCTCGGACTGTAGCACACCCAGTCACCCACAGTATCGGAGTATCAGCCGGGGGGGGCGGAGAGAAGGGTCGCGGTATATGACAAATCGAGTCACACAGGTGCAATGACAAAATACAAATCATGGATAGTTGAATCCAAATCAGAAATCAGGGAGTTTTGATCCGTCAAGTCAGTTTGTGCATTTCTCTGCAGTTAGCATGGTACTTTTCATCAAAGTAATCAGGAGTCACACGATCGGCAAAAGATACGAGTGTTGCATTATGCATGAGTCTCTTATACATTGTTTGGCTCTTGGACGGTTGGACCCGATTGATCTATTACTTCATTGTTAAACTACTGTTGTGTCGTGCTCTAATTTTGCCTTCTCGAACTCTAAAACCAAACAACATCTTACCTTTTGAATTCTCAAAATCCTTCAAATGATCTTTCTTTGGGGATAGTATTAGTTGATGTGATTTTAAAGAACAGAAAATGTCTCTAAGATATAGAAATTCTCAAGAAAACCTAGAGTAGAATGGATATGATAAATTCAAATAAAAAATATTTAAACCTCGTAAAAATATTTAAAATTTTTTAAAAAAGGTTTAGTTCTAGGAAAATAGGAAAGTGTCCAGAACAAACTCAAATATTTAATTGATGTATGCGTATAAACATGTTTTAAAACTTTGCACGACAAAAATATGAAATACAACATACATTGATTTATAATGCTTTGTTGGTTGCATATTATGTTTTTTGTTGCTAAAAGTTTTTAAAAACATGTTTACATATCGATTAGAATGTTTTTATATATTTTTTGGAATATTTTTCACTTTTCTAGAGATAAATATATTTTTAAGCATTTAGAGATATTTTTATGAGCTCTAAATATATCTGGATTTTGTATTCCAATCTTTTTCTAAAATTTTGTTTGAAATTTTGTAAAGTCTTAAAGATTTTTTTGTGGTTTTAAAAACTTGTCAACTATTTATTGAAATTCTTCAATCAAAGACAAACGCCTTCAAAAAATCACTGCAAATCAAGAAATGGTCCATGTCTTGTCAAAGTGGTGAGAATAGATTTTTTTTCCACCTAATTTCGGCTTCATGTTAACGACGAACAGATCATGCACCTTCATGGTAATGGGCTGGGTGGACCTCAGCTTCATGTCAAGGCCGAACAGATCACATGATACATGGCCCCTTTATTGTAAATGGGAAGGTGGACCTCATATCTTAAGCCCATTCATAAGAAGCTCTCGTCTGAATGTCATGAAGTGTGAAGGATAAACTGTGCTGAAATTTAGTTTACAAAGCTTAAAAAATATGTTCTATGACACCACCTTTTATATTTTAGAATACCATATATTGCAGGGCCATGTCTTAAACACACTGTCGCTTATATGTGTATAAATCTTATAGTTATATAAATAAATACAAAAACATGTGAAATAGAATTAGAATAGCATCATTGTGGGCCATGATGATTACAGGGCCAGCGGGGCGTTGTCCGTTGTTGGACAATGCGTCCATGTAGAGCCCATTCTTAAAACAAGTGCACGAAGAGGCCCGGTACTCCATCAGTCTCCAGTAATAAGAAAAACAAAAGCCACAACGCCAGATGCTTCTTTTTCGCATAAGGATGCAGAGTCGAGGAACGCTGACCGCACGGCAGCGAAGCGCCGACGGTATCCTCTTCTCCAGTCCACGCGCCAGGCCACCAGGCACCAGCTTAGGGCGTGTTCGGTTGCCCGCATAAGGACATACATGCATCTGCGGATGCAACCCAACGATGTTTGGTTGCATGTTCTTCCCCCTCCAGCCAGGCCAGCGTCATGCAAAATCCCCTCTCCGGCCTGACTCGTAAAGAATGGTCAAATCCTCTGTTCCTCTCCGGCCAGGCTCGCGGCGTGCTCCTGCCTGGCTCCCTCCGTGCGCGCGGAGATGGCGCGAAAACCCTAGGGTCACCGCCCTCGTTCCCGCCTTTCACCTCCCTATATATCCTCCTTCCCGCCTCTTTCCTCTCTTCTCGTCGCTCTGTCTGCGCCGCCGGTGGGTGCTCTTACCCCTTCCCCCTCTTGTTCTTGTTCGATTCTTGTTCGATTCTTGGCATGATGATGCTTCCCCTCTCTAATTCTTGTTCGATTCTTGCAGGTGTTGTGGATTTGACGCCTCTCTAATCAGCAAGTGAGTTCTCTCCCCATTTCTTTCTCTTTTTCTTCCACCGATTTGCAAACCCTAGGTCCGATTTCTTCTTGATCTGGATGCAGGCACGCCTGATCTGGATTTCTGAGTGTGGATTTGTGTTCTTTTATTGGTTTTTCTTTTCCTATACATGTAAATATCCTAACTTGTGTATGCCATCCTATTTTTTTGTTTGTTCTTGCAGATCTGAGCTCTCTGACGTGCTCGCGGGCTTTTGCTGGTGATCCTGCTTGTTGACGTGGGTATTTCGTGCATCTTTCCCCCCATCCTTTCTCCTTCATTCTATAGGTTGCGGTAGTTGATTGTGCGGTTCTTTGATTGACTGGATATGAGCCAGAGGTTTCGATGATGATGACGATGGATCTTTACTGAGCTGTTGCCCTTGCGTGTGATGATGATTTATGTTTAACTGAGCTATTGCCATTGCCTGTGATGACCGTGGATATTTTTTAGGAGCTATTTCCCATGCCTGTGATGATGTTTTTTCTGAGTTTTTGCCCTTTGCTGTTATTTGATTGGTGGTAGTAACAATGGTCTTAAAATGTTGTATTTTTTTAGATGGACTTGCAAGAGAAGCGACGCTTTCTTATTGCTCGTGCTCGTGCTCTTATCACTGCTATGTATGCAATGGTCATGGCTAGGATTAGATTGCTTGAGTCTCAGCGGCCTCAGATATGTTATGGTCCAATGACCATTAGGGACGAGGAGCGGCAAAGGAACCTGACCTTAATGTACAACTACAAGAGTGTGTGAACATGCTTAGAATGAGAAGGGCGCCCTTTTTCAGTTTGTGCAACTTGCTTAAGGACAGAAAACTACTTGCTAACAACCTAAATTCATGTGTTGAAGAGCAAGTTGTAATGTTTTTTACATATTGTTGGTCATAACCAACGTTTTAGAGTAGTCAAGCAAACATGGAGAAGGTCTATAGAGATAGTGCACCGTTATTTCAAAGATGTGTTGTATGTTGTTGGTAAGTTGAGACAAGAAATGATTACGCCAAGCAATGAGACCCCATTAAAGATTAGCAACAGCCATAGATGGTATCCTTACTTTAAGGTAAACAACTTGTCTTGTAGGTGCTAGGATGTTGGTGCTTTGCCTCATGTTAATTTACTACTCATGGATCGGTGTCATGTAGGATTGTGTAGCGGACATGGATGGTACTCATGTGTATGCCAAGGTTCCAGCCAGGACATATGTGAATTTCAAGTCAAAGCTAACTGCAGCGAAGACATTTTGTGTGGGGGCATTCTTTCTACCCTTAAATGCAGCTTACATCCTGGCTGGTTGGGAGGGTTCAGCTCATGATGCTACAATTCTTGCTGATACATTACAGAGAGAGGATGGGTTAAGGGTTGAACCAGGTAACAAAATGAATTGTTAACATAAAAAATACATGTAAATTCAACTAATGATTTAGCTAATTGACTTACAATATTTGTTTTAGGCAAGTTCCATTTAGTAGATGCTGGATATGCTTGTCGGCCTGAATTTCTTCCTCCATATCGAGGAGTTAGGTACCATCTAAAGGAATATGGGAATAGGAACTACCCAACCAACCCCAAAGAGCTGTTTAATTTGAGGCACTGCAGCTTGAGAGTGACTGTAGAAAGGGCATTTGGTTCTTTGAAGGGACGTTTTCGTATCATTGACACCAACAAACCATTCCATAGATTCAGGACACAGGTCAAGCTAGTGATTGCATGTTGTATATTGCATAACTAGATTTTAAGTTTTGGGGTTGATGAGGTTGTTCCTGAAGAGTTTTCTTAGGTCCCAAATGCTACCAACAGTCAACCTCATCCTGCTCATATGGATGATAATGCTGCATGGGCTACACAGAGGGATGAACGGGCTAACCACATGTGGGCAAATAGGGGTCTTTCTAGGATTTGAGCATCTCTTGTGAGATTTATTTTTGTATCATCCAGAGGTTGTGTAACTTAATCTATTTCTGAACACTTGTGCTGGTGTTATTTGAGAACAATTGGTATGATGTCATTTCTGGACAATTTGTATCAATGATGTTGCTTTTTCTTTGATACTACACTAGTTCTGAGGCAATGTCAATAGCAATAATGTTGCTTTTTCTTTGATACTACACTAGTTCTGAGGCAATGGCAATAGCAATAATGTTGCTTTTTCTTTGATACTACACTTGTTCTAAGGCAATTGTTGCTTTTTCTTTGATACTACACTTGTTCTAAGGCAATGGCAATAGCAATGATGTTGCTTTTTCTTTGACACTACACTTGTTCTGAGGCAATGGCAATAGCAATGATGTTATTTATTCAATGGTACTACACTTGTTCTAAGGCAATGACAACAACTTGATTGACCTTTAAAAATGAATTTGAGCCTAACAATGCTATCCTCATACAAGTTTGTGAAGATTGTAGTGTTGGGTCTTCTTTTATTTCCAAAGGTCCAGTTTTTGTAGCCAATGATGCCATTTTTCTCTAAAGCTTGACTTCTTATGCTTTGGGCATGTGCAATGATGAATTATTAGCTGTTGTGCTTCATTTCTGCTGAGGCTTTGGGCATGTGCAATGATGTTATTTTTTCTGTTATACTACACATGTGCTGAGGCAATGGACATGTGAAATGATGTTATTTATTTTGTTATACTACACTTGTGCTGAGGCAATGGGCATGTTCAATGAAGTTATTTTTTATGTGATACTACACTTGTGCTGAGGCAATGTACATGTGCACTGATGAATTAGGCTATGGCTGATGAAAGGATGGCTGCTGATGAGGAAATCTTTCCTGGGCTAGATGGTGGCTATGTGGCTGAGGGTGACAATGTGGTTCCTGTGGCTGGACTGATGGGGATGGGGCTGATGGTGAAGGTCTCTTAACAGCAACTCAGGCCCTTGCTCAGTAGAGGATCACTCTAAGGTGGACGGAGCCCATTCCTGCCTTCATTCTTAGGCAGGTGTGCCTACTCATTAGCACTGGTGTCAGGACTGACAAGGGCTTCAAAGAGGCGCACCTCAAGAAGATTGCAAAGGCCCTGAAAGAGTTCTGTGGTCAGGAGGTCACTAGTACCCAGGTATACAACCACATGAGGAAGTGGAGGCAGAGGTGGGTGAAGCTGTCCAAGCTCAGGGACCTCAGTGGAGCTCAGTGGGATGAGGATAACCGCATGATTGTTCTGGAGGAGGAGCACTACAATGGTCACACCAAGGTAAAAACTATCATGCTACTTGTTGATGTTTTCTTCATTAGTTAATGTCCTAGCTGCTCTTGTCCAGTAGTGATTTACTTGTTCTTGTTGTTTTTCAGGATCACCCCAATGATGCTCCCTTCCTCAACAAGCCCATACAACACTACAAGTAGATGATGATCATCTTTGCCAATGGTCAGGCCACTGGAAGGTGGGCTATGGGCTCTAATGAGCCACTTGGCACACCATCAGATGTGGTTGAGAGCTCACTCAAGACTGAGGCTACTGAGATCTTGGCTAGTGGCAAGACTGAGCCTATTGAGCCTACCAAGAGTGAGGGTGTAGTTGGGAATAAGAGGAAAAGGTCCCTGCTCTCAGAAGATGATGTGGTTTTGTTCAGTGGCATGTCAAAGGCAGTCAAGGATGTTGCTGCTGCTATTAGGTCCACTAAGATTGAGGATTGCCACCTAGAGCTGTATGGGTCATCATGTTCATTCCAGGCTTCACTGAAGGACTCATGTCTGCCTATGGTCACCTGCTGGACAACAAGGCTCTTAGCACATCATTTGTGCAGTGGTCTGACAATCACAAGGTGCCGTGGCTCAGGGGCCATTTGGCCGAGCACTACTACCTGTGAGGACCCTTGTCAGCTTGGCAGCTTGAGGTTGATCCTTTTATGAAGTTCTGGTGGATGTTTATGGTGTGCATTGGAGGCTGCTTTTGTGCCTAACTAACTACAACTTGATGGTTGTGTAGTGGGCTGACCTACTCTTTTGTATAATTCATCTGCATGCTTTACTTACTAACACTAATATATAGTTAGTGTCTAAGATAACCTAGTCTCTGCTCCCTAGATCAACCTAGCTGGTGGAGTCATTTGAAACTTGTGGCAATCTGACCTTCTGTGTCCATTGTCAGTGATGTGAACCTTATTTGGGCACTTGCATGTGCTGTTATTTGATTCTGAGGACTTGTTCATTGCATGTGATGCTTGTTCTTGCAACTGAGCACATGTCCATTGCCTGTGATGCTTGTTCTTGCAGCTGAGCACATGTCCATTGCCTGTGATGCTATCTTCTTTAATCTGAGCAGATGTCCATTGCCTATGATGCTATTTTATTTAAACTGAGCACATGTCCATTGCCTGTGATGCCTTTTTATATAGGGATGACATGATATGTTGTTCATTATGAAAGGGAGCCTGGTGTGTACTTTACTTGGGCACAAGCACATGAACAAGTGCATGGATTCCCTGACAATTGCTAAAAGAAGTACAACACTGAAGTTGAGGCTATGCATGCATTCTATGGTCCTGGACACCCTTTGATTGAACCTGTGCATCCACCTCTGCTTGAACCACTTCATCAACCTTTGATTCAAGATGAAGAAGTTCACCATTTTCCTGCATGTTTGATTTCAGTAGTGGTGTTAATCATCTTAGTTATGGCTGTGATGATTAGTTATCTTATTTATAGGTTGCTATAATCTGAGCACATGCTCATTAGCTTATAACCTCATTTGGTTTTCTAAAACTCATTTCGTTTGGGTTGTAACAAAGTTGGATTTGGTTGGTGGTAATCATACCACTGCAACAAAGTGGTGAGTGCACCAGCGTGTATATAGGTAATCAAACATGATGCCTGCGTCTACACCATTTGAATCTCATACAAGGGAAGAGAACAAACAACATTTCTATCTAAATAAGTTGCTGGAAGCCAGACAACTAAACAACCTTTTCTACATGCACTCAGCCTAGATAAAAATGGTCTGACCGGCGAGATGCAGCCTGACTGAGTTCATGCCTCAACCAAACACGGCCTTACCCTCGCCTCCCCACCGTTAGTGCCGCGGTCCACCCAGCATCGGCGGATTTCATCAAGTTCCCGCGGCCGCCTTCCCAGCGTCGCCGCCTTCCTCCTAGTCCCCTGAATGCGTCGTGGGTGTGGCGACGGTGGTGCTGCTGGCTGAGCTCCTCGTCGTCGTAGGAGTTCTTTGGCACGAGGAGGGCGGCGACGATGCAGCTGCTAATCAAGGTACAAAGTTATCATTTTATAAGGAAAGATTGGATTGTTGGGATTTCATATCTGAATCTGGAGCGGTAGTGGGGAGCGCAGGAGGTGGAGCCGCAAGGACGCACTAACGTGTGGATGTGAAGGATGACGTGGCGCTCTGAGATTTCAGAAAAATAAACAAATAAATAAACGGGAGCACATCAGAATAGCGCATAGCAAAAAGCCCCTGCAAAACCCTACCTCCTCCCATCTCGCGCATCTGACGAGAAGACTGGTATGCTCGCCGCCGCCTGGAGGCTGTCGCAGCGCGCCGTCACATCTCCTCTCCTAGGCATCGGGCGATCCCAAATCCGAAACCCTTTTTCCACCATGGCGTCTCTCTCGCCGGCAGCCGCCTCGCCGAAGAGGCTGAGGGTCTACACGACCGCCGCCGCCGACGGCGACGGAGCGGGGAGAGGCAAGCGCGTGGGGACTCACAACGGCAGCTTCCACTGCGACGAGGCGCTCGGCTGCTTCCTCATCCGCCTCACCTCCCAGTTCGCCGGCGCCGACGTCGTGCGCACCCGCGACTCTCAGGTCCCTTTCTCTCCCGGCTACCGCCTCGCTTATGCTAGCATTCCTAGGTGCTTCCGCAGTTTCATGTATTTCCGGTGAGGATTTCCTGGGTCTGGGGTGAGTACGCCCCTTGCGGCCGTGCCCACTGGCATCTGCCTAGCCGCCAGCAAGGGGGAGGCAGCAGGCCCGGAGCCTGGGACCGAGAGGGAGAAGCAGGGGGCAGCCGGGTAGGGGCAGGGAGCCGCCGCGCGCAGCAGAGGCGAGCGCGACTGCGCGAGGCCGCAAGCCACCGCCGGCGCCGGGATTGGGCGACACGTCACTGTTGCCACACACTTCTAATTCTTAGAACGTTATTTGTTATTATTTGTTCTAGATTGAATAACGCTGGATCCATCACCATTTCATCTGTCACAAGTCACAAACTAATAATTCGTATAGCACGTGTTATGGATTGATTCCACCAAATTTCATGCAATGAACTCATGATGTAGATGCACCACCTCATCTAGGATGGGGTGGTTCCTTGGACCAGACACCCCCTTAGATTTCACTCTGCTATTTACAAGGTCTGGATTGAAACCTTAGAAATTTGGTGAATATGTGTGCTTCATCGTATCATCTGGATCTGGGGCATAATTTGACCTGTCTATATATGCTAAATGAGCTTGGGGTTAACACATGGTAAATAATCCATTGTTCATTATCTAAAGTCTTTATTGGTATATAAGTGCAATATAATTTGGGCTGCATCCTGCTATTTCACTCACATGTTTCCCTCCATTTCTTTAACTTTCCTATAGATCCTTGATACATTGGATGCTGTTCTTGATGTTGGGAGTGTCTATGATCCCAGCCGGCATCGCTATGATCATCACCAGAAGTGCTTTAATGAGGTTTTTGGATATGGGTTCAACACAAAACTTAGCAGTGCTGGACTTGTCTACAAGGTACTTCCCATGGATAATGCTGATTTTAAATTTCTTTCTGAAAAGTTCCATTGCCCTCAGCAATAACGCTTACATATAATCATCCGAAAAGTAAGTTTTTTGTTATGAAGTTCGGTGACATCTGGGTTTTCAACTGCACCACAGCACCAGGTGGTCCTTGACGGGACACAACTTTTATTTTGTATGCATAGCATTGCTTATGTGCCAAGTTATTGAGGCTTACAAGTTGCACAGTGAATATTGTTATTAGTATTCTTGTAGTTGTTTATCTTCATTTTGACACAAACAGAATGCTTATAGTCTTAACTTGTCCTAATTTTGCAGCATTTTGGTAAGGAGATAATTGCTAAAGAGCTTGGGGTTAATGAGGACCATGAAGATGTTCACCGCCTGTATCTTGCGATATATAAAAGCTTTGTTGAGGTATCATGAGTAAACGTCTAAGCTATTCCTTGTTCTGTCTTTTTAATTTGTTTAATAATAAAATTGGTGACTGTCATCAACTCCAAGCTTTTGTCTTACAATTCTAGAACTGTTGATCTGGCATTGGCTAATGGGAAATTTTATGGTAGCCAGTTGCCTGTTGAGGCTTTAGAATATGTTTTCACCCACCTTCTATATTGATTCTTTTGATTGGATCTTATGAATGGAGGAAATACCAGCAGCTAATGTATGCTTTCTCATTGTTGGAAAATTATGGGTTAGTAATTGATTTTTCAGGGATTCAATGTAAATCATGCATCATCAGTTTATGCACAGCAAAAGGAAGTGTTAATAAACGAGTTTTATGACGTTAGTTGCCTTCTTCGATTGTCATTTTAACTAGCTTCAATCCCTCAACCATCTTTTGACATTAAACTTGTTTGAGACACATCTAATACTGTTTTAATACTGTTTTTCTCTTCCATCTTTATGAGTTACAGTTTTTCTTTGATGTGCTAAAGTACCAAACACCTTAGTCATGTCACAGGCACTTGATGCGATTGACAATGGAATCAATCAATATGACACAGATCAACCGCCAAAGTATGTCAACAATACACACTTATCTTCACGCGTTGGACACCTTAATCCAGACTGGACTGATCCAGACCAGTCACCTGAGAAGGAGAATGCAGCATTTCAACAGGCAATGATACTAGCTGGAAGTGAATTTATGGAGGTATTTGGCATTTTTTACTAAAGCCTCACTGCCATATTGTATTAAGTTCGTCCACTGCATAAGAATTAGTAGGTTATGTGTTTGCTATAGCTCCTCTTTTTATATGACAATATTATCTGTCTGGTTATATGTCAATAAGAGTCGCTTAGTAGATTATGTGTTGTGTTTGCTATTGTGGCAGAACCTCCTAAATCCTATGGCCCACACGCATGATTATTGTCTAAACAGACTCTAAATAACCATGAATGTGTTCCATAAAACTTAAAAGGTCTGTCGGGTAAATCCCGAATCATCCACGATTCTCCGAGTAGGATCAATCATTACAAAGAGACATTGCAGTATTATAACAGTTTTATATAAATAATAAACATCAGAGTAAAAGAGCGGAAGGATTACAATAACATAAATTTACAAACCATTTACAAACCATAAGTTGGATTATTACAAACCATATAGCAGTGGAATAACCATTTAACTTATTACATCAACCTTGATTATATGCTCTGCCCAAGAGCGAGATATCCTATTCGTCGTCACTTTCCTCGACGACTGTCATGCAGCAGGATGTGAAGCATTCCTGCCCATGAGGCTCACCTGCAACAATGGTTCAACAAACCCTGAGTATAAAAGTACTCAACAAGACTGGCCCGACGAAAAAGAGGGGTGAAGACTCAGGAAATGCAGGCTAGAGGGACAAGGTAAGGCTTGCAGGAGATAAGAAATTTTGCAGAAAAGCTTGAAAGAAAGAAAAGCTGTCTTGCTTAAGATCAAAATCACCAACCAACTTTCTTCTTAAACCTTACTCATTATTCAAGTTGTTACTACGATGATGAACACCGATCGAGTCTTCTTCTCCGAGAAGCAACGGCGATTCGAATCTATTTTCATACCCAGCTGGGACCTAGGTTACTGATATGCAGGAGACTCTAACTCCTAAGCATAGCAGGTGAACCGATATACCGGGATAGCAACCGCAGCCATATATCACCACATGATACACATGAGCACTTCGACCCAGTGTACCGATATACATGGGAACTTAAACCCACAGTATAACACACTATGACATATGTGGGACTCTGGCCCACTATAAGTCACTCCATGATATACCCGGCTCCAACCATCAGTATATCACTTCATGCATGTGGATTTTCTAGTTTCTCGATATCACCAGTTCACCATCGACACGGGACCTAGGGCATCAACAGACGGAACACTACAGAGGGACTCCGTTCCCAGTGCAAGTTAGCCGTCCGGACTCGATTTATTAACTATCATCATGATTTCAACAGATAAAGCCAAACTCATCTTTTTCCATTCTTTTACCTTTGAACACTTAATTAATTAAGCAGCGCTAAACATTACTACGCATCTTTTAGAACAGGTAACAAGGAATATAGGAGTAAGACAGGTAATGCAGTTGGTGGGTTTTTATTCAACTCCTATTACTTAATGCAACATATCATAACTGAAGCAATAAAACTTTTATAAAATAGAATAGGGTTTGAATGCATCCGGGCTTACCTTGGTATTCGGGGTAGACGGTCTCGAGTTCCGGATCAACTCCCAACTCCTGATTCTGCTCTTCCTTCGGATCTGGGGCGACAACGTTAAACTCTCCGTTATCGAAAACTATACGATACAAGAATATGCTTTAACATGATTGAATAGTAAACATGATGCTCGATGGATACATGATCAGATTAATGGCTTGAGTACAACTTTCCTTCACGATAAAGTTGTAAGCCAACCAAAACATACTTACTAAGTTCATTAGGGTTAACTACATTATTTACAAAAATTATTAAACACATGAAATAACGGTAAAGTTGTAAGCCAACCAAAACATACTTACTAAGTTCATTAGGGTTAACTACATTATTTACAAAAATTATTAAACACATGAAATAACGTTAATTAAGCCCTAATGACATGATCCAAGTAAGCGTAAACAATTAATTAAAGCGCCAAAGGTCATTAGGATTAATGACCCAAGGTCATCAATCAATCCCAAAGTCAAACAATTCCTATAATGATTAAACTTGATTAAAGGGGATAATTAATTATTTAAAAGCATAAAATAAAGGAATCAAAATTAAAGTTGTCTAAATAGGCTCAAAATTTTATTTTGAAAAGCTCTTGGTCTAATTAGATGGCAAAACAAACTTCAGAATTAAAAGCCAATTATTTTATTTATTAAAAATCATTGAAGGTCCATTTTTCAATTAAAAGGGCTAATTTTAACATATACAAAAAGTACTCAAATTTGGCATTTCATATTTTTTCTAGGTAGATGACATCATAAAGAACACATAAAATTTTTTAGAATTTTTGGAGCTATGTATGAATTACTATGATTTTCTAAAAAAATAGCATTTAAATCATTTTCTGGAAAAAGAAAAAGAAAACAAGAACAGTGTCACCGCGCTGACCGACGGCGGCGACGATTTTGACCGGCGATTTCTCGCCGACGGCGAGGTCTTCGGCGACGAGATTTGGTCCTACAGGCTCATCTCGGCACGGCGAGCAACCTGGGCTAGTTAACGTGGCGGCGGAGCGACGGCGGCACCCACGCTGGCGGCCATGGTGGCGCGGCGGAGCTCGGGTGCGGCGGCAGGGCTCACCGGAGCGATTTGCGGCGACGGCGAGGGCACAGGCAGATGCAGGACATCGACTCGAACGCGTTGGGCCAGAAGATGGAGCTATCCCTGGCTTCTAGCTCAGACGGCCACGCGCGCGGCGGAGCGGCAAGGTCACGCCGGCGGCGACGCACGGCGGCCGGACCCTACGGCGCAAGAGAAGTGAAATTGAGGGCATGGACAGGTGCAGGAGCTCACCACGGGTCTAGTGCGCACGCTAATAAAGGCCCGGAGTGGTTGAGCCGAGCTGTGGACGGCGGCGCTGATGGCGGCGGCGGCGCTCCGGTGGCAAGGACGGCGTTCCGGCGCTTCCTGTGCACCATCAGTCCGACCAAGATGCGCATAAGGGGCAGCGAAGCACGGAGAACATGATGAGAGGGTTAAAGGTAAAATATTTTCCACCTTGGCGGCGGTGGATGGCGAGGAAGCTCGCGGCGGCTCGGCGACCGGTCGCGAGGAAGACGACGTCGTGCGGGCGGGGAGAGCGAGCACAAGCTGCTCAATCGAAGCGCAAGATCAAGGCGGAGCTTCAGGCAAGATGAAGCGGGCAGAGATGAAGCGACGGTGGCGAATTTGGGCGGCGGAGCAAGGTCGTCTGCGGCGGCAGCAGGGAGAAAGAAGAAGGGAAATGGCGGCGGCCGACCTATTTATAGGGCAGGGGCGAGGCATGGACGAGCGACACGGCGATGGCGAAGCTTCGCGCGTCCAGGAGCACGCTGGTGGCCGTGGCATGTGCGGCGGTGGATGGCGGCGCGGCTTGAGAAGCCGGCGATGGCGGCCGACGATAGGTCTCGGTGCTGTTCTAGAAAATTACAGAATTGCCACTCGTTTGAAATTACAAATTACTCCAAAATTTATATAAGAACTTGAAAATCTCCAAAAATAGAATTTGCATAACTTTTCAAGAGCTACACTTTTCATTTAACTGGCATCCTCAAATTCTGTTTGGATTTTGAAATATGAATTCAAATTCAAAAGGGGAATAAAACCCTAGAAACAAATATTTAAAATTACTTTTGATTCTTCAATAAAACTTGAAAATCTTCAAAACTATGAAATGTTTAACTTTTCAAACCAAACCTTTTTCATATACAAAGTTTTTTAAAATTATGCATAATTTTTGAATTATGGTTTTAAAATCAAAAGGGGACAAATGCTGGAAAACTGTATTTTCAAATTTATTTGAAATTCTTTTTAGAAACTTGAAAAACTTTGGATACCAACTTTGTAGCTCTTGTCAAGATCTACAAACTATCTTTTTAGAGTATCCCCAAATTCCTTATAGATTTTGAATTACAGAAAAGGGGATAAAACTAGGTTTTTGAAATAAGGGTTTTTGAAACCGAATTCAAACTCGATTTAGTTTCTAATTTAATTGGTTGGTTATTAGTGATCACATACATCATCCAAGGACATTTTTAGGTCAATGACCCAATGACACCCTTGGTTGACCAAGTTGACTTTCGAAAATCATTTTTATAACATTCCAATTTGAATTTAAATTTGAATTGCAAAACTTAGGAATAAGCTTTGAAATTCAAATTCAACTTCAAATATGGAAATCATTTTTAGGGTTGGACTTAGATTTATACACTATGCTTGACACTAGTGTAAACACGGTTTACACCTCAAGTACATAGAATATAAACTAAATATTTGAGATGACATTCGAAAATAGAGTTTTATTATTTCATGTGACGACACATTCCAGAAACACAATCAACCTATGAAATGTAAACTTGTTTTAGTTAATGCACATCAAGATTGACCTAATCATGAATGCTTTACAGTGCATATGATGACATGGCAGGTTTTAGTTAATATAACACCAGAGGTGTTACAGCTATCATTCATTCACTCCTTTTTTATATGTCAATATTATCTGTCTTGGTAGATTATGTGTTTATGATATATCACTCCTCTTTTGTTATGACAATATTATCCATCTTCATTGTCAGAGTGTTCGCTTCCATGTTAAATCATGGTTACCGGCAAGGTCTATTGTGCTGGAGTGTTTGCTATCAAGAGGAAATATTGATCCAAGTGGAGAAATCATGGTTTTGGATAGATTTTGCCCGGTAAAGTCTTGACCCTTTTTTTTGTGTCATCAAACTGAATCGCACCAATATCCACAAGTGAATTTTTTGGCTTGGTTGCTAAACTTAAAAGAAGCCATAAACGTTAAGCTTGTCTGGTTGTTTTATTTTACTATCTTTCATGTGCATGATATTTTGTGATATACACCTGAGATCATTTTTTTGAAAGTAATACACCTGAGATCATGTGGTCCTGCTCTTGTTGTAAAAAGAGATATTTGAAAATTGTTGCACCCCCTAGAAAGGAAAATATGTGGTTTGTGCTTTAGGTACCATCTTCGAACTTGGGCTGACCTATGTTTGGTGATTGCAACAAGCTATTTCATTTAGTCATAATATCTTTGTACTTGCTTATCAAAGTGCTTTGATTGACTGCCATATCGATCATGTAAGCTGACCATTTGTCCTACAACAGTGGAAACTTCATCTATTTGAGCTTGAAGAGGAGCTGAAGACTGATCCTCTGACCAAGTATGTGCTGTATCAGGTAAGAGTCTTCCCTTCTCAGACCAATTCAGCATGAATTTCATGATGCTCCTTAGTTCGCTTGCTATTGAAATTTGAGAGACAAACATGATGCAATTTGTAGCAGTCTACGCTGTAACCCTGAAATGATTGTTTCTCAGCCACAAAAGGAAAGCAGGCTTTTGTATACTTTTTTACTTTTTGCTGACGTTTTGTACACTCGTTTTCACCGGCGGTAGCTGATTACTCTTATTTAAGTGTACATTTTTTTTTATTGTTGCTGAGTTCCCCAATGTTTTGTATTCTCTGATCTAATAGCTCCATATTCAATCTCATAAGCAAGGTAACAACTCCTTTGTTATGTCCTAACTGATAGAATTTTAAATTGCTTCTGTAAATTTTTTAGCCTTGTTATTTACTTTTCTTCGCAAAACCCAATATCATTGCTACATGTATTTGATTTTCACTGCTTAATCGCAGGATGAGAGGAGCAAGAGTTGGCGAGTCCAAGCAGTTGCAGTTGCTCCTGACAGGTTCGAGAGCCGAAAGGCTCTGCCAGAGAAGTGGAGGGGCATGAGAGACGATGATCTTTCTGCAGAAACCGGCATTCCTGGTTGTGTGTTTGTCCATACGAGTGGCTTTATTGGGGGCAACAAGACCTACGAGGGGGCATTGGAAATGGCAAGAGCTGCTCTGAAATGCTGATTCAACCAAAGCATCTACCAGACCACCACCTACCAGAATTGTCTCAGTAAAACACATCAGCAACACAGGACACAATTGCGCCTTCGTCCATGCTGACTCATCATAGCTGACATTGATTCTTACATTGATTACTCCCCTGGCAACCCATCCATATCTCAAGCATGTTTTCCTTTCGTGTCCTGGCATTTTGGCAAATTCATCATGGTTTTGTGTGTGCATTGACAGAAGAAAATGAATGCAAACAAAGCTTGTGGCGATCAAGTTGATTTGCCCTAAACGACTGTACTTGAATTATAATTTCAGAGGTGGATGTAAACATGATATTCAACTTACATGAACTGTAGGTGAGACGCTATACATGTAGTATAGCAACACTATGCACGAGCTATGCAAATTAACAGGTCATACAAGCGCTGAACAATGTGCTGATGATCAGGGCTATGCAAACTAACAGGTCATACAGGCGCTGAACAATGTGCTGATGATCAGGACTACAGGGCAGCACATGTTCAGGCCTTGACACGTTTGGCGTCCGCGCAGGCTTTCTCCAGATCCCCAAGGAAGAAGAGGATCCGGTTGGATATCTGCCGATGCTCGTCCCCAGCGTCCTGCTGCGGCGTGTTCTTGCCGCAGTCACCATCCGTGTCCTGGCGGGAGCCCAGGTACCTCTGGATCTCGCCCTGGTAGATCAGGTAGTAGTCCTTCCCTTCCCTGATGATCCTGACACCCCTGAGAAGAACGCGGCGCGGTCACACTCACAGGCCAAACAAAGGAGACGGCTCGACAGCAGCACAAGCTTCTGATTGCAATTGCCAATTGGCAACATCGGAAGGATCGGAACAGATGGGAGGGTTGGCTTACAGTCCGTATCGGTCGCACCGGTCCTGCACGACGAAGACGTCCTTCCAAGACTTGTCGCCCTCCGGCGCGTAGAACGCTGCGGCGTCCGCTCCCCACCTGTCGTTGAACAGCTTGCGCCACAGTTCATCGTCCGAGGTCAACGCACTCCATTTCCTGCAAACTGAGCCAGGTGCAGCGTCGTCGCAGTTATTATTTGTATGCGTAACTCACCAGAACGAGAGGTCACTACCGTTCTAGTACATGCTATCTGCCCTGGTATCAACTATCCAGCTCTCGCTCCATGCAACGGATGAAACGTTTTCAGGCTTGAGCATGTACAGAGCACAGGATATGCAACCGATCCGATTTGACAATCAAAATCTGAATTGGAAAAGCTCTACACAGATACACAATCAAAATCTGAATTGTCAATGGAAACCAAATGCTATGATTTATTCTGGGACCGTCTTAAATTGGAAATTAAGAATTCAGACCACGGGAGGTTCAGAATTACAGAGAAACTGAAATTGCTTTCGGAAAATAATTAAAAGACAGCAATTGCAATACTCGTGCTACCAATTCCACATTGAGATGCGACAATTTTGAGGCGTCGTCGAACCTTGGGGAGCAGAGGCGAGGGACTGGTGATCCAGGAGGTGGAAGATCTTGAGGCACAGCTCCCTAGGCAACCCATCCATGTCTGAATTCTCCTCGAGGCTTCTCGGTCCCGAATCCTCGCAATCACCAAGAACCTCTGCTCTTGCTGAGACTCGAAAGCCCTGTTTCTCTTCTACCATGCGACTGCTCCTCGGCCTTCCAGATCCGGAGCTGCAGGTGAAGAGCTCGAGCCTCGAGGGACGAGGGGTGGACGACGAGTGGAGAGGTGAGGTGAGGTGAGGAGAGGATGAGAACATGCGGGAAGGAGAAGCAAGCAAAGGTCGTTGGACCCCGCCGGTAGTTAGATGCAGACAACAGCTCGCCGCTTGCGGTCCCGGCCTTTGCGGCTCCCTCTATACTGCACCAGCGTGTCTGTAAGAGTAACGTGGAGAACGTTCGCTGCTGACACGTCGGTCCCGAGGCAGGTCCAGCGGCGCATGGCCGGACGGTCAGAGACAAAGGGGGTGCGTGCGTCGCAACTCGCAATTCGCAAGACGGCAGTGCTGGATTGACACCTCGCACCACCTGGCATTGTCCCGTCTCACGTGCGTCCCGGGCATTACGCTTCTGTGCTCCAAGCCCGAAGGAAGGCTGGTCTGGCTTCCGCCTTCCGGTTGTACTTTAAGAATAGCTCCAGACTCCATAGAGGGCGTTGCGGAGGACGTACGGAGGGACCTCCAGTTGACCAGTTTAGTGGTGGAACATATGCTTGGAGTGTGATTCTGATCCCATAATGTTGTAGATAAAGAAACTGTCAACACAAGTACTCCATCTCCTGCTTTTTGTATGATATATTGTCACTTTGGAAATGGAAGCTGCAGCCATGGTCATTCATTACAAGGTTATCCTATTTGTTATGATATCATTGATGTTTTCAGTAAACCTAATATGTTAAAATTGTTTAAGAGACCAATTTGTTGGCATGTGCAGATTTTTGGTGGAACAGTTCATTTTCCACTATCCAAATCTGAACTCATTGTTCTTTTTCTTGATGCATCTTATGCAATATAGCTTGAACTCTGAATTTTTGTTTAAACTCTGGAATAGGTAGATGGTTAGCTGTGTAACCCATGTGAGCGCATTTATGATAATATGATGTACTATTGGAGTTACAGTGTTTCTAAAATGAATGCCATCAGTTTCTTAGTAGCTGCTCTTAGATGTATATGTGCCTATTGTACCTAGCAGCTTATGCAGTGGATTTACACACACTATGCAGACATAACATCCTCTATATAGTTAAATGCTTCTGTCTTATTTCAGGTTCCAGAGGGCTCATGGCTTGCAGCTGCTGCTGACACGTACTCTGCATGATAGATGATGATCATGGCTTGCAACTATTGCTGACACATAGGCTTTGTTTGAGAGGGCTTAGCTTCACTAGTGAAGCTATTTTTTTTTATAAAACAGCTTTTCTAACAGCTTTTTAGTTAAACCTAAACTGTTATGGGAATGTTATTTGGCAAAATAGCTTCACCATGATTAAGAGAAGAAGAAGAGTCCAATGTACCCTTGTGGCCCTGTGTTTATCATGTTACTGACAACACGCTCATGGTACAGAACTGAAGAGGCAGCACACGTTCACGTGATAGGTGGGTTCACGGGTGTACAGACTGAATGGCAATTCCTGTAATATTGTTTCATACATGAGGGTAATAGTATTAAGCCTGACCAGAGAGCTGGGAGAAGCTATCATTTTCAGCTCTTTCTCATTTCACTGCCACGTGAGAGGGGAAGAAAAATAGCTTTATACATAAAGCTGTTTTATATAGAACTGTTTAGAAAAAAAAACAGCTCACAACAACTTTATAAAGCCGTTAAAAGCCGTACCAACCAGGGCCTTACTCTGCATGATTGATGATGATCCAAGTCCTGTCCATATGCCAATAGTTAAATAATAGTATCTCAAGTGTATGCATCTTAAGAAACTGATGGAGTGCATTGACATACCAATGCAGATCTTGAGAACTTTGATCCATCACTAAGCTTATAGCACGTCATAGGCCCATAAACATTTGATTAACACTCAGCATATATGTGTGTCATATCTGTCTCATTACTAGTTTTTGAAGTGTTACTTTATTTCTTCTGGCCCATAAGCAACAAGATGCGAGTTTTTTTGGGTGTCCAATACCATAATCGCAAGGGTCTCTTTTTAAAAGGACCGCAAGAGGATAAAATTATTACTCTTATATTGGTCTAGAAGAAAATAATGTTGGTTCAACTAGCAACCTATCATTTACCTAAAGATTAAGCCCTGAAGTTTGCATAGAATGGATCAGAGCAGAATAGTTCAACTAGTAACCAAGAAATGTTAGGATAGATTGGACTTTAGGACCAATTCTGTGCATCTTCAGAACTGAACCTTGACATAACACTGGTTCTGCATTTTGTAAAATTTGCTTCATCTGAATTTGGGAGACACTGGTTTAGATCTTTGTATATTTGATTATCCCCAGCAAATGCTTGAAGATGGATACAATTCAGATTTTGTCAACTCTTATTTATTCGATTAGTATAAAATTGTTAACTTCAACTATCAAACTATCATGTGCTGAAAGGTTAAGCACGGACGTTTCTTAGAATGAGTGAGATCAGAAAACCTGAAATCATTGGCTACTGGGTCATCTCTAAAATTTGAAGCTGGACGCTTAGCCATGATGTACTGTTGATACCTCACAGACTCATTGTGCCATACATCTCTGCAGGGTCAGATCGAGCTGGTTCCTCTAGGACCATACAGTACCACCTCTGCAAGAAGGCTGGTGTCTTCACCAAGTGCTGGAAGCACTCTGCAGCTACAACGCGCAGCCTGAACACGATAACATACTATGGTTACGTTGAGAGCGTCTTCACAATTGAGGTAAACTGTGTGCAAAGACTTTGCCTGCACGCTTTTACTGATCTGCTAGATTTGCCACCGGGAGTTTTCTGACTGTTAAAATCTGTTCTTGTCCCCTATATATATATATGTGTGTGTGTATGTGTGTGTGTAGGTGAAAGGTAAACGTCCTGCCGGTCCCAAGCAACTGAGATTCTGATTCCTATCGCAATAGCTCATAGAGCTCACATGTTCCAGTGCAGAAACGTGACTCTCGAGGAACAACTCTAGTGGTAAACTGTATGTGAGACAGTGTAACAAGGGTACATGTCAAATTGGTAAAACTGACGGATAAAGACTGGGTTTTGTGTTGAATACATAGCACGATGGCCTTGTGAGTTCCCTGAAAGGAATGAACTTGTGATTGTGAATAAATTTATGATTCCTCTTCATTTTCGAGGCCATTAATCATATGCTATGCTATTCAATCAATCTGCTACCTTAAATATCTTTATGCAAATAATCTCTCATGTAACTCCACTTCTCCACTTCTCATGAGCTATAAGCAGACGGGTTGCCTATAATTATCCTATTACGTTGTATTGTTACTTCAGCTTTCATTTGTGTCTACTCCTCCGTCCTGTAATATAGTGTATTTTCGTTTGTTCTAAGTCAACTTGGTATAAGTTTGACCAAATTTATTGTAAAAAATATTATCATCTAACACATGAAACAAATATATTATGAAAATATATAGCGTAATAAACCTAACTATGCACATTTGATATCGTAAATACTATTACTTTTTTCAAAAAAATTGGTCAAACTTAGAATAGTTTGACTTAGGACAAAGCAAAGGAGTAGGTGTGAAGACAACCTTGCAATCAACTATGTCAAAACTCTGTCAGCAACGAAGTGGTTGCAAAGAATTTCTTTCGGTGTGCCCTCTTCGTCCACATCAATTCAATAAACTGAAGTTTGCAATTCATTAGGGTCAATACATACCACACTTCTGTTCTTTTTTCCTTATTTGCAGAATGAGTGGAACGACACTTTCTGTAGTGAAAATAGTTGTAGTGTCTGTTTTGGAGATGGTATTGGAAAATAATTGGAAAAGTACGCATAACACTTTTCATGAAAATAGATTTAGCTAATCATGGTGTAGGTAAACAATTCCTGAATATGGATTACGGGTTTCTAGCATAAACAACTCCTGAAGACATATGAACTAACAAACACTCCTACAATCTTAAAATTTAGGGGGGATCCATGCATGGGTGCGACCACGGTGGTGGGGGTGTGTGTGTGTGTGGGGGGGGGGGGGGCTCGTGCCCTCCAGCCCCAGTGACAGATTCGCACCTGCGTATTCACACCGTCGAATCCTTGTTCAACCTAAATCTACCAGTGAATTTTGTTCAACCAACAAATGATGGCCGCCACCTTGGCACATAGAGGTAAGAGGTGGAGGCGCTTCCTGAAAGCAACCATGAAAGCTAGCAATCCGAAGGCTGAGACGTGGCATTCCAGGTGCCGACATAGAGGCAGATCACGATGGTTGTATCGTAGCTCAGAAGCCCAAACATAATGGTTGGATCGACAACGATGGGGACCACATATGCTATTGCGACGACATTGGGAGAAGGTGCAGCTAGTTTGGTGATGGCGACGGTGCTGCTAGAGATGATGCTGGGAAGAGGAGCCAGCTCAACGACGTCGATGGCAGCAATCCCCGGCTGCTGGTGACGACGCTGGGAGGAGGAACAGGCGAGACAAAAATTGCTATCGTCACAAGTGAACAAGGAGGAAGGAGGAGCAAGTGAGACAAAGCTGCTGTTATCGCAGGTGAACAGGGAGGAGGGGAAGGAGGGTTTAGGGTTTTGAGGGAATGGGGGAATTTATGTTGTCCAAACATGAAAAGCTTATCTACTACATTCCACTGTCTTTGCTCTCTCTTTTCTCTACACTCATCTCTCTCTCTGCTCTCTCCCTTCTCTCTGTCTCTGTCTTTCGTTGTCTATAAGAGCTTGGCGCTTCGCCTATGAACCGAGGCATTGTTTAGATATGTCCTAAAAAAATTTTACAGCACCGTGGCGTTTTCGTTTGTATTGGCAAATATTGTCAAATCATGGACTATATAGGCTTAAAAGATTCATCTCATGATTTATAATCAATCTGTGCAATTATTTTTTATCTTTATTTACTGCGGGTATATGGAATGCATCGTTTTGTTATGTGCTGTTGTATTTTCCCATTGACAATGTATAAAATTGGTGTTTGGTAATGTAACTGATTCCATATATTCTTTGGTTGCAGAATTGCAATAGCTTATCTTTTGACAGCTCTCTGTAAAATTTGGCTCAAAGGAGATGATGTAGATTATGGATACGATTTGCCCAAGCGATACCGCTACCAACTGTGTGAGTTTAGACAAAAAAAAATACTCCACTTTTTGCACAATGGGAGGAGGGGAAGGACACGAGAGATGAGCATGAGTTGATTTATATATAATAATATAGGTAGAATTGTAAGGAGTATTTAAAAAAAACGTGAAGTGGCATGTGTTTTATGAGTAGAAATGGCAAGTTTTACATTCTCAAAGAAGTGACACGGCGGAGTATTTTTGGTAAGCAATGTGGCACTCTACGCCGATGCAATATACTTTTACAGTATTAAACAAAAACACTTCTATTCTAAAAAAAACAAAGGCACTTCCGGTTTTACTTTACGTCTTCCTTGTTAGTTTACGAATCAGTACCGCGACGGTCACGGCGTCTCGTCGTCTTTAAGCCCTCGCCTCAGCGTCGGGCCGTCGGACGTCGGGGACAAGCTGACAGACCCCGCCCGCGGCCACCGACGCCCGTCTGCAATGGCGAGGGCGTCGCGGGGTACGCCGACCCGTGCATCCGTCACATCCCTGCGCGGCTTCGGGGGACGCTCGCCGCTGCCGCCTTCACGCGTGTCGGCAGCGTTACGGCGAGCGGCGGCGGCGCTCCTCCTCGCGGCCGCAGTGGCGATGCCCTGCGCCGTGCTGTACCGCGCCGCCGTGGAGTCTACGAGGCCCATCTATGTCCCGCGTGTGCACGGGCCCTTATTGCCTGCGCCGCCGCTTCCTCCGGAACAGGTCCCCGAGGATGACGGCGACTTCGATCCCTTCCCCACCGACGATCTGATGGGGTTTGCCTCCTGTTTGTAACCTTTATTATTTTTTTCCTATGTTCGACATTATTCTAGTGATCCGAGTTATTCCTTGTGCTTATCATGTTTTTATAGGAGTTTTCATGCTTGCTGCTTATGCCCAAAATGCGCTCTCAGTATTCCTAATCGTGCTAATTTCGTACCTGAGACCTAGTAATCCCGCATCCCATAGTGGTGTTTTTTGGTGGGTTCTTAAGATCATGCAACGATTGCTGATATGTTTAATATATGCCAGTGTTGCTGTCTTGTTGGACAGACTGGTCATTCTTTTATGATACTAGATTTTCTAAGCCTACTTCTGAGTTGTAGACCCCTTACTCTGAGTGGAATAAACAAGTAGCATAGCTTGTTTGTGCCAGGTTGTCAAATAAAATACATGAGTGCATTTCTTTTTCTGGTGCACACTTGTGCGTGATCTCTTATGCTCTGGCTATGATATTGTTGTGTTTGGGTGAGTTCCCTTTAAGATCATGCAGCGATTACTGATATGTTAACATATGTGAGTGTTGTTGCCTTGTTGGATAAACTGGTCATTTTTTATGATACTTGATTTTCTAAGCCTACTTCTGAGTTGTAGAACCCTTAAACAAGCGATGGCTTGTCTTGTGCTATGTTGTCAAATAATATACATGAGCGCATTTCTGGCGCACACTAGAGCGTGATCTCTTATGCAAAATAAAATCCTTTTCTTATGTCAGTAATAAACCTGATGTGTTGTTACTTTTATGCTCCAGTCAAACAGTTACTAGCAATTTTCGCCTCCTGATTAATATGATATCTGCAGTCTTCAGTCATGAGGCAGAGCTTGTAACTTGATATCTCAATCAACATAACTGTTGTTGTAGGACAGCGAAGACCTCAGACTAGAACTGGTTCTGCAGGAGGCTTCCATGGACAATAAGACCATAATATTGACGACCCTCAATGCTGCATGGGCTTCGCCGGGCTCAGTGATAGATCTTTTCATTGATAGTTTTCGGCGTGGTGTTGGTACTAGTTCACTCTTGAGGCATCTTGTTATAGTAGCATTTGATTTGAAGGCGTATGAACAATGTGTCAAGATCCATCCCTACTGCTTTGCTCTTCCAACCAAGGATGTTGATTTTTCTCAAGAGAAGAGGTTTCAGACAACTGGGTATCTGGAAATGATGTGGAGAAGGCTGGATTTCTTGCGGCTAGTGCTTGAAAAAGGTTACAGCTTTGTTTTCTCGGTAAATTTATACCTTTACGTCCCTCCTTTTTCTAATGCATTAATTTTGAGCTTTTGAATTATTCA
The DNA here is from genome assembly GCA_023333625.1 of Bothriochloa decipiens. Lineage (NCBI taxonomy): Eukaryota > Viridiplantae > Streptophyta > Magnoliopsida > Poales > Poaceae > Bothriochloa > Bothriochloa decipiens. The sequence goes on along the minus strand of CM041635.1, from coordinate 46,928,575 downwards.
GTGTGAGTTTCTTATTGGTAGTTTTATCTGATATAAACTACTGCTTCCCCCCTGTATTTCAGGATGCTGATATCATGTGGTTCCGCAATCCATTTCCCCTCTTTTATAGTGATGGAGACTTTCAGATTGCATGTGATCGCTATGTAGGGAATGCAACTGACTTGAGGAACATAGCCAATGGAGGATTCAACTATGTGAAGTCAAACGATCAGAGCATAGAGTTTTACAAGTTTTGGTATTCTTCCCGATTTAGATATCCTGGGTACCATGATCAGGATGTATTTAATTTTATAAAGCATGATCCTTACACCGCAGACATTGGTCTGACAATTAAGTTCTTAAGTACTACATACTTTGGCGGCATATGTGAGCCAAGCAGAGATTTAAATAAGGTTTGTACCATGCATGCAAACTGTTGTATTGGACTGCAGAGCAAAATTCATGACCTAAGAATCATGATGGAAGACTGGAGTAACTATATGTCGATGCCACCAAGCTTAAAACAACTCAGGGCATTGTCATGGAGGGTACCACAAAATTGCAGGTATGGCCTCCGTGGATTTGAGTGTGAATACTTTTTAGAGATCCGGTGTACCCTGCCTTATATTACTAAGGAGTTGAAAATTACATAGACATGCTAGACTCTGAATATTCTTTCAACCAAAATCATTCTGTGATTCAATGAAGCACAGCTTGTCTTAGGTCAATTTTCTTTCTGCTGATGGCAATCTGATCATACTTGAATTTGTTTTTGCAGTCTTTCGTTAATAAACCCGTGAGGATTGTGAAGTGGAAGATTACAAGCAATTGGAGAGCATGATTATAAGATTCTTTGATTGGGTTCATTTAAGCATGCTTTAAGTGGTGCATATAATTAATAATTTCTTTTCCAAATAATGTGGTCATGGAGAAAGGTAAACCTGATGTTCAGCTGATGTGTCTTTGGTTCATATCGCAGCAGTGTAATAGGATACAAAATTGTGTCTTACTCCACCTTAATGGGAATATTATATAAATATTTGACTTCTGTAATCTAAAGCAGCAGCAGAAGCATTGACATTATTTTTGTGTTTTACAAAGACCTTAGGATCTTCGTTTTACAAAATAAATAGTTGGTTAAAATTGCATGATACACTGTTTCAATTGGTTATTAGCTTACAGGCAGATATTTGTCTTTCAGGTACAGATGGTGCGTAATCAACCATCAAGTATCAACTCTGCCAATTTAATGCCATTAGTTAATGCTGCCAATTATGTGCCATTATCTGCCACTCATGCATTGTTTGAAAATGGTTTCAAGGTTTCAGACTTTGGGGTCAAGGGTGGCTAGGGAGGAAGCAGCTCTAAGGATTTGTCTGCACAGCTAGCATGATTTCACCTAGGAGGAACTGCAGTGATGAGGATGAGGATAGGGACAGAGGGAATAGAGGTTCCAGAGGCAGACCAATCATGGAAAGGGTGGAGGATGGATTACGAGTAGTTGTTGCAAGAGGTAAGAATCAGTCCACGAGGGTGGATGGTACAGGGAAGTCATCCAGGCAAAGAGGCCTCACCCTTCTTGTGTGTGGAACTTCAATATCAAATTGTCCACCTGCGGTTGGCTCAGTAATCTGCAGAATACAATTGATAGGGATTGTGTTTGGGTTCTTCACCTAAGCACACACTTTGAACACGGCAAAGCACCAACAACTCCTAGTAATGTCATCGACACAGTGGACAACAAACTCATCACCCAGTGCTTTCCAGGCATGATCAGGAAGACCCCCCCTCAGGAATCTTGAGTAGCCCCATGCACTAAACTGCAAAGAGACCTTGCCAATATTCAACCTTCCCCTTTGCTCAACCCTCGCGTTAGTGTCCTAAGTTTTGTACATTACCTTGTCTCCTTTGTCGATGTCTATTGCCCTGTATATGATGTCCATGGCCTCCTCCTCATCCCTTGCAGGCCTGTCTACATCACTGTCGTCCACGACTACTACCTGCTTCTCCAGACTCCAGTGCCAGCTTTTGAACGTAGACCGTATCACCTGGGGGGTCATCTGAAAATATCCTGAGGCTTGTTCATAAAAATGCGTTGCAAAGGATTGTGTCCATCTGATGCTCTTCTGTTGATATCAGAACAGTGTAATAGGATTCGAAATTGTCTCGTACTCTATACAAATAGGGGATATTACATAAATAGTGGACTTCCTAGTCTAAAGCAGAGGCACAAACCTTTCCATTAATTTTCCTTTTTTGCAAAGGCCTTAGGATCTCTATTCTACAAAATAAACAGTTAGTTTTCACTGCCTGGATACTGTCAATTGGTTAGCAGCTTATACAAAATAATAGTTAGTTTTAGTTGTCTTTCAGAAAAGCTGGTAATTATCAGCTCTGCCAATTCAGTACCTTAGCTAATGCTGTCTCTCATCGTTGAAAAATCCGCTGTGTATAGAAGATTCCTTCTTGCCTGTACCCTTACTACTTGAAGTTTTATCAACATAGTAACAACGCAAGAGGCAAGTTGCGCAACAAAAGTGAAGAAAACTTTTAAAGGGGAAGCTAGCATGGGACAAGCTAATGCGAGTGGCAACCTGTTTTCGCCATTGGCACGCAGAAAGGCTGTTGCAGTCCTATATATATGGACCCATTTCCAGGTGAGGAGTGATTTCTCGTCTTGATGGTCTGAAAATTGGATACCTGCAGCGCAATTGCTCTTTGGGCACAGTCGTGCTGCTACTCTCAGTTACTCAAGGTGTGATGAGAATCAAAAGAACAAAATCTGAACGGTAAGTTAAACTAAGTCTTTTCTGGCAGGGTGCTATACAGAATTATTTTTTTTTAGGAAAATGTTATAAAGAATTATGAAGTGAGCTAATCAACTTCGGCTATAAAATGAAACAGCTAATCGACTTCCCAGTCAGGCTTGCTCATTCAGCAACTAATATCGAATCCAGTGGGGGGGAACCTGAATTGCTATCACCTTTGTTCAGGGTGATCGGCTCCTAGATGTTTCCGCCATTTCCACCAGAACGCTGCTCACTCGGTAGGGTTGCTGTTCAGATGGCTAAGAAAAGATAAAAATCGCCCGCTCATGCCACCCACTTAAGCCAACCTTATCTTCTTATCATAAAAACCAGTGTCTTCATCCTAGAAGATGCCCTTTCACGCTTTGCCAATCCGAATCGTCTTGGATTTAAAGTTGGGCCCCCATTTGAATCTATTCATATATAGTTGGGACGTCGACACATGCTAGCTGCCAGCAATTCTACTTCAAAATTCAAACACCTTAATTGCTCAAAAAAAAAAAAATTCAAACACCTTCTATAACCCAGTTCAAACATTGTTTTGTTATATAATATATAACCTTTATGGTTCCAGCCGGTTTCGAATTCTATCAACCTGCTAGATCTGGATTTTTTTTTTCTTTATTGCAACTAGAACCGAGAAAAATACTACTACCCTTCGTGCCTGCACTCTACAGTGCTCCTATGAAGCCCGGCAGCGTGTTGATGTCTGTGGAGAAGCCACGTCCGCAGCCCTCGTTCTGAGCTGGTGCCATTCCAAAGCTGGTCTCTGATACGCATGCGACGTGGTAACGAAAGCGCCGTGCATGCGGTCGAGATCAGCGTGTACGACGTAACGTGCGCGCAGGCTGCCCCGTTCCCATCGCGTAGATCTTTGTGGATATATACGATGAGATGTCCATGGTAGCAGGATCTGCAGGGTCCGGTCGTGATCCAAGTCCAGGAGAAAGCAGCAAAGGCGGCGTCGTTAAACATGAGGCACCAGCAGCAACCCCGTCTCAATTGGATTCCGGAGGTAATGGAATGGCTGTGCCGCTTGTGCGTCTCACACTCCCACCCACCTTTGGATCAGCTAGCCACCCTTTTGTTAAAAGAGCAAGGGCCGGGGGCCGTTCATCCTTGATTCAGACGGTTCCGGGGATAGGGGTGTTCATCTTTTTCTTAAAGAAAAAAAAAGAGCCCGAGGTGGTCATCGCTTGCACTTGGTCCTTGCGATCTAGGATGCCATCCGGTAGATGGTTTATGCAATTGATAAGTCGACTGATTTTATTTTGTTGTGAAAGAAAAATACTATGCCACCCGGTAGCTAATAAGTTCAGACAATTATTGTTGTATTACGTAACATCCTAGCTTTGTACAGTACAGTGTACAGGGCACGAAGACCGTTCCGGCCACGGCGACTGAAAGTTGGCCGGCGGCTCTGACCGCTTTGAGCAAAAGCAGGCAAGAAGGAGGCCACGGAACATGCGGTTTCGGGCTGGAAAAGCCACCGTCCCCGAACCACCCAGCCGTCTCGTCTCGACAGATTACCACACGCGAGCACTCCCGCGCGCGCGGTGTCCCCGCGAGACCCACACGTACACCGTCCGTTCCATCAGTGCGCTTGCCTTGCCGCTGCCGTTGCTGCCGGCCGGCCGGCCGTCAGTGGCATCGCACAGGCAGCAGCATTACCGCCGGCGCTGGGGCGGGGCATGTGATCCGCATGTGCCCGCGAGGAAAGGCCCCGGCTCCATCCATGTGCAGACCGCGCGTAGTGGAGGCCGCTTTTCTCCTCGCCACTACCGCTACCGATCGCTCGACCCAGCACCCAGCACGAAGGCAGGGCCGCGGCGTCGCGGGAGGAGATCGGGTCGCCTAACCCGGAAAAAGGCCGGTTCCATTTCCATCCCTGGCCGAGGCCGTTTCCCCGGTAAACTAGTCGTCCTCGGAGAGCAGGAGCACACGGCCGTCCGTCCGTCCCCCGACGTGCGCATGTCACCGCGCACTGCTTCACTTGCGCCGCTGCCCGCTGCACACGCGCCACGAGTCGGCGGGCGGCGTTCACCGGCAGATGCAGAGCATCATCGGTTCCGGTAGCTGCCGGCCGGCCTTTCCTGGTGCGGCATCGCGCGCGATTGTTTTCCGGCGTCACGGAAACAGCAACCGCGCGCATTGGTGAATTAATTGCCGCTTTCGGAGCGCATTCGCGCCAGGCGTGCGGTTTCGAGGCCCCCGGCTGTGCGCCGACCACACGCGCGGCGGGCGACGTACGACGACGAATCTAAAGAACGGCCGCGAGGAGGTCTCGTCGCGGGCTCGACACGGACGGTAGGTCGATCAGTGGAACAGCACATGCGGGCTATGGCGGAGTGACAGGTAGCCGGAGGAGACCGAAAGTGCCTGTACCCGCCGCATTCGGCCAGTGCGGTGCGGCTCGATCCTGTGGTTCCGTGGAACGCCATCTGTCCCTTGCTCGCAACGCCTTTTCTGCCCGGATCTGTTTCATGTATGTAGAGTAAATAGATGGAAGAATGGACCCGTCCCCCGGCCGCCCACCACCGAGCCCCTCCCCAATAGCCTTCCCATCCCTTCTGAGCATAGATCCGAGCTCGCCTCCACCTGATCTATCCATCTATGGGGCTGATGGAGGAGCTCTGGCATTCCTCGACGTATCTGCCTCGTCGGAGTGTGCCACGCCGCTGGAGGCCACTCCGGCGTCGGCGGCCAGCTCCAGCCCCTCCCCCATCTCCCCGGGCGTGGAGGCAGTACCCAAGCTGAAGACAGAGCAGCTGCAGGTTGAGATCGCCTCCTCCATGTTGCAGGCGTCGTTGCTGCCGGAGCCGGCTCTGGCTGCCGCACAAGCGACGACGGCCGTCCGCACGCCTGTCTCCCCGGTTGTGTCCGATGCACGCGCGGATGTGCCTCTCGGGGTGGACACCCATCTGCCATCTCCGGCCGTGGACACGGCTGCCTCGTCCACGTCGCAGCAGCCGACGCCGACGCCGGGCGCCACCGCCGCGGCCTCCTCGCCGCCGCCGCTGTCAGGCCCCTCCACCGGCACACCCTGTCCGCTAGTGACGAACACCAACATCGCGGCCACTTCTACGCGCTGGACCGTGACGAAGTCGCAATCGTTGGAGGACGAGGTCCTCGTCGAGGATGTCCTGGATGACGAGGACGACGATGAAGACGACGGCGATGATGCGGCTTTCGCCCCCACGTCCGCCGTCGTGCCGAGGAGCTCCGCGCTGTCTCCTCTCGCCACACCCTTTTTCCCAACCGAGCAGTCCGCGGGAAGACCCAAGGCCCTGCGGTGGATGGAGGATTCCAGTGACTGTGACCTCGACTGCGCGCCATCAGCTGGCCGGTCGACCTACCTAGTGGCTACTCGTCGGGCCATCGGGGTGACATCTACACCCATGCCTGCAGAGCCGTGTGTGGGGAAACCTCGGCCGCACATCCCGTCGTCATCACCGCGAAGCGCCGTCACCGTCGCAAACGAGGAAGGACCAGGGAAGCCGATTCTGGTCCTCCAGCAGCGCCCACACACCAAGACGCTAGGGTGTCTGTGCACCAGCGTGTCGGCGCACAGCTAGTAGCGCGTTTGCCCGTGCACCAACGCCTCAGCCCGTGGTGTCGGGAGTCGGCGCCTGACGGCCGCCACCGTCGTCTGTCACATGGCAAGCCGGCGCCTCCTCGACTCCACACCACTCATGCAGCTGCGACTGTTGACGCTGACGGCTTCATGCTTGTTCAAAGTCGTCGACATAGGCGCTGTGCCTCGCCTCACCCTTGTCGCCAACGCCCAGTGCCACCTTCACTCGTCGGTCTTCGCTTTAACTGTCTGGCAGGGGACCACATCGTCGCTCAGTGTACCTCCTCGCCCCGTTGCCTCTACTGCCTTAGCACGAAGCATCGTGCGAGGAGCTGCAAGCTTGGTCGCCCACACCGACGCTTTTCCTCAGACCGAGTGTAGGGTCCTCCAAGGCGGGGTGCTGCAGGAGGCAGCCACGGTTGCGCTGGTTTGCGCCCGCACCACCTCCGTCATGATGACAGCGGCGGCGACGACAAGGGTGATGTTGCGCCTGGGGGCAATCAATGTTCCCAGCAAGCGACACATGTCATCGTCGGACAAATCCTCTGTCCGGCTCACACCCGTCCTTCCACATCAGCGGCTGTGGGTGGTGGTTCACAACCCTCCTTGCATTTGCCATGTGACGGCCCAGGCGGAGCCACGCGGGGGATTGAATGGCACCAACCGCAAACGCCGACGGCGTCGGATTCGGCCACCAAGGGAGATCAACATCGTCGTCACCTCGGACAACGCTGACAGTGCCACTACTTCTATCGACCCGCTCGAGGTAGAGCTGTGCGTGGCTGTTACGCCTCCCGTATGGGTCGACCCGATGCTCGACAAGATCACCGCCTCCCTTCTCGCAAGTCGTTCAACGGGTGCTCTTGTGCTCCACCCGTCCACTCCGACAACCGTCTTTGTGGAGGCCCCAACGGACACCCGTTCGCCGCCAAGGATGGTTGAGCTCAACTTCGCAGATGCTGAGGTGTTAGGGGCGGACGGTGACGACCGCCCTATCGACGACGCGGTTGTAGGCACTGACAACGTCAACGCCATGGTAGCGGAGGACCACTCGCTGCCTTGGATGGTTGTGCTTTGTGACAGAACCGACCAATTTATTAGAGCACAAGCACATAATTCACCATTAGTGCGGCAAACTACATGATTTAGACCTAATAAACTCGGTAGTCATACCGAAATCTCGAAGGATTTCAAACTTTTCCGGCACGACCAAGATCGTAATAGTTTAGCGTTCCCATTCACAAGTACATAGTTTAAATCATCGAAGCAAATAAAGTTATTACAAGCCAAGTTCAAATTCAAAATAAAGCGGAAGCAATTTAGTTCAAAGCCACACACGCACTTAATTCAAATACAGTGCCAGTCCCTTGGTCAACATCCAACAAAAGCATCAAGTAGAGAGGAGTGACCATGTCCAAGGTCTAGTCATCTCCCAAAGCGGGATAGAAGCAGTTCTGACAATAGCCATAAAACATCTCACCATCTGCAAAAACATGGGAAATAAAACCCTGAGTACAAGAATGTACTCAGCTAGACTTACCCGTCATAAACTAAAATAAAGTGACTCCAAGGAGTATGCAAGGCTGTATAAGTAGGATAACTGACTCATTTAATTGCGAAAAAACTTGCATTAAGAAACAATGAATAAGAACCCTCTAGCAATGTATTTTAATCTGGTTAACCTTGTCATGCTACATTAGCACCTGTACTAAACAAGCATGGTAATAATTATTTGACAAGAAAGTAACCATTTCCGGTTGAGTATCTTCAATCTCAATAGCTCAACCATCTCATCTCTTGTTCAAGTTCTTACTACGATGCCGCTGCTCAAGTCAAGTGTTCACTGTCCAAGAACGATGGCGATTATAATCGATTACTAACCAGCTGGCGGGTATTCCTCACACAAACCACACTCACCAGCCACGGTGAGCTACAGATCACCGACATTCAATTCGGAAAAAGCGCGAGATCAACAGGTACCATCGTATCCAGGAACCGCCCGGCTGCCTTATTCAGGGCGACCCTGACCTCAGACTTACTCTCCGCGTAACCTGTGGTCCCCCATCTTCACCAATACGATGCGTACAGCAAGTCGACTCCCGGCCTAAATCAAAATTAGGCTTCGCGGTCGGAACGACTTATCCTTCCAGCTAAATGTGAGGCATAAATTCAATATGACTTGAGGACGTACAACGGACGGGGTCCTAGTTCGACACAGACAGGATAACCACACCAAACCTCCAGTTCAGTCTCAACACCAATCCCGTCCGGTCTTGATTTATTATCTCCACATGGTTATCCAAGATAACAATGTATTCAACCATTCCAAGTCACCACCTATAACTCGCGGATGACAGGAAATCACCCGACTTCTACCGATCTAGTTAAGCAGGGCTAAGCATATATTCGTACCTGAACCTAACAGGGTTGAAGTATAAACAGTGACAAGGAATATAAGTAATGCAGCAACGATATAAAACAACGCCTATAACTTAATGCATCAAACAAGTAAAGGACTCAAGTTAGATATTTTGCAAACCACAGGGAGAATGCTCCGGGGCTTGCCTTTCAGAAAAGAGCTTGGCTGGTGGTCGGGACACTCCGAAAGATCAACCTCGGGATCCTCTTCTGCTGCTGCTTCCCGAACCAAAGCTTCCTGCTGGCCTTCCTCTCCTTGTGCTCCGGGAACTACCGTTTCGAGCTCTGACGATCCTGTATGATGCATAGTACGTATGAGTACCGTGCATACATATAAATATAATGCTGATGGTGATGGTGAATGAATGCTCAGCTAAGATGAATGATATGATATTTGAAAACATGTATGATAAGCACATGTCATCTGCATTCTCTTCTATCGACAACTCTCCAAATAGGCCGCGCATTACAATTTACTCGCACACTATAAGGAATTATAAACAACTATTGTTTCACACACTACACTCTACTGAACCAAAACCAATAGTAGATCACACATATCACAAAGAGCATAAAAATCATTTTTACACACAAGAAATGATAACTCTAAAGCATTATTTATAATTAAAAGAAATCAGGGTATAACTACAACATAACTTTATACTACTCAGAAAATTCTATAAAAATTATAGGAGCTTAATCATACCAAATAAAGACTACCATAAAAATTTCAAGTCAAAACAGTAAGTACTTTATCCTACACAAAAATGCCAAGGCAGCACAATTTCAGGGGCATAAAATACTTTGTACATAAAAGTATGTCAAACAACAGATCTCAGAACATCATTAGCTCTAGATTGACATAAAAACATTCTTCAAAAAGTTTCATGCACAAATTCCTTATATATTATTTATTATGAATTATTTATCATCACATGAAAATAGGCACCATAACTAGACAGATCAAACTTTCCACATGACATAACCTCATAACATTTTTCACAGATAGAGCATGACATAAGAAGACTAACAAACTTGGTCTCACATTTTTCTGAGCAACAGGGAATTACTTATGCATTTTCTAAGATAAAAGCAATTAATAGAGATAAATAAAGCTATACAGAAAAGTATCACAAATTCCACATTTCATATTTTTCATGCATAGATCATCTCATAAGAAAAATATTGCAAGTTGAACCAACTCATTTGGATGAAAAATGAGCAAGTTATGATTTTTCAAAGGTTTTAACAGAAATCTGTAAAATTCATTCTTGAAAATTAATCGAACCGAAAACACTACGTGTACCCGGAGTGTACCCAGCGACTGAACTTCGCTACGGACACCCGACTCTGTGTACCCAGACCGAACCTGTGCTGACGTCAGTGCTGATGTCATGCTGACATCACCGTGGGTCCCACACGTCAGTGAAACGTCGCGAAACACCGGTCGCCGGCCGACGGGATCTCGCCGGCGGCGAGGTCTCCGGTGACACTACAGTACTCAATCGACTCAACTCGTCAGCGCGGACTCAATGGTGTACAAAATGCAAGAAAATATCGCGGTCTCGACCGGCGGCGACGCACGGCGGCGGACGGCGGCGAGGGTTGGCGATGCACCGGCCATCTCGGGCCACGGCGGGGCAAACGGACTAGTCTACCAGCGCTAGCAGACCAAGACAGTTTAAATGGACTAGATCAAGTGACAAATGGATGGCCGGAGCAATGTCGGCAAGGTACGCCGGCGAGCGGCGGCGCGAATCCGCGACGGCGGATGGCCAAATTCGCCGGGCTCGAACCTTAATCGGCCTCATGAACTACACCAACCGAACCTACTCGAGCAGACGAACACGATGCGCAAGATAAAGAAGGAAGGGAGAGGTTGCTGGCCACGGCGGACCGCGCGGCGGTCGGGCGGCCATGACCGGCGAGAGGGGAAACGGTCGATTCGACCTTTACCTGGGGTTATCGAGGCGGGGAGGGTGCGCACGGTGTGCCTCACGCCTCGGCGGAGCGATTGGCGAGTTTAGGGCAAAAAGTGTTCAGGCTATGGGGTGCGGCGGCAGTGCAAGCTCTCGGCGGCGGCAATGGCGGTTCTGCGTCCGCTTGCTCGGGCTCTGGTGAAAGAGGAGGGGAAGAGTGCGTCTGGTGGCGGAGAAGAGAGGGAGGGAGAGACTGACGCGGTTGGGGCGACTCGAAATGGCCGCTCGGGCTCGGACCGAGGCAGCGCGGCGTCGGAGCTCGTCGAGCGCGTGGCAAGCATGCGGGCAGAGCGAGGGCGCGTGGGCGAGCTGTGGGACCGGGCGAGCGCGGCGCGCGGGATCGGTGTGCGGTGCTCGGGTGCGGGGGCGGAACAGCGGGCAGCGGCAGCGGCCCGGCGTACGGACGCCATGCGGCCGGCGTCGGCTCTGACAGCATCGCGAGGAAGAAGAAGAGAGGAGGAAGAAGAGACTGTTCGGTGGGTCCCACTGCGCCAAGATTCGTGCAGACTTGATTTACTCCATATTTTCCAAAATAATCCGAATTTCGAAAAACTCATAAAAGATGAAATGTTCCTTTTGATGAGTAGAACATTTTACTTTTAAACATCAAAACCTAATTCTGCCTAGAATTTGAATTTCAAAAATGGGGATTTAAAATTAAAAGAAAATCATTTTTACAAACTGTTTTTCACATTTTTGACCCACTTCCAAGCCTTTTTATGAAATGACCCCAAAATAAGTTTTGCTCCAAATAATTTTCTCTACAAACTTTATTAAACACTCAACCTCAAATAAGCAACCTATCACATAGCTCTAGTTCAAATCAAGGTAAGCACATATTTCAAATTATCATTTCATGTAACAAAAATGATGCAAATGAGATGGTTACGCTCATGAAGTGCAAGATGATGCATGCTTAACACTAGGGTGTTACATGCTTAGCCTCACGGATGCTGAGGCGCCAAAGGCGGATGGTGTGGTTCCCTCCATCGATGCTGCAGTAGCGGCCCGACAATTGGATGACGATGGCGTTCCTCCTGCGGCCATCAATAGGGCACTTGCCATGCAGGACAATGTCCATGGCCCCCTTGACGTCGTGGTAGCAGCCACGGACGACATCGACGTCGGGCCCTCTTCATCAACTCCATTCAGCTGCCGTTACAAGAAAGTCTCCTACAAGCACCGCCAGCACCACGCGCCGCGCGCCGGGGGCCCGCTAACTTGGTCCCTCGCCGTAGTGACAGGCTCGCGGCAAAAGCTACTTTCCGCGACCCTAACCCGGAGAAGTAAGATAAACGCGTCTTGGTGAACAAGTGGGAGCGCAGGCGGAACAACGACCTTACTGATGCAGATGACACCATTGCCGTCAAGTTTCATGAGGCGTTTGCCGAGCCAGTATCCCCTTGGAAGTGGGAAGCGATGGGGGAGCTCATGCCTTTGCTTGCACAGAGCTGGAACGCAACCAGCGAGGTGACGCCCTGAGCTATCGCTGCGCGCCAGGCCGTCTTTGTTGCGAAATTAGTTACTTAGTTAGTACAACCTTGCTTTCCCACCACTAGTTGGTGATTTGTGTTTAGTGTTTCTTCAAGATATGTATAGTTCCTCACCGTAACCATCTTTGGAGCGCGTAAAACTTCCTAAGACACGATTTCGAAAGAAAAAAAATGTATGTAGAGTAGCACGTTACGTACCATGATTTAGATCTTGCTCGCGGTCACGGCTGCGTGCTGGCATTTACGCTTCATTTTATAGAGCGCTCGCGCTCTATAAAAGGGGAGCCAAACCAACCCCTCCCAACACACTTCTCACGCCGCCTGCCCGGAGCCTCCCCCGCCTCCGCATCAGCCAACGACAGCGGCACGGCACGCACACAGCACTCGCGCCGGCCGCCATCTCTGCCAGTGTGCACTGCAGACCCATGGCGAGGATACTCGTCGAAGCGCCGGCCGGGTCGGGCTCGCCGGAGGACTCCATCAACTCGGACATGATCCTCATCCTGGCCGGCCTGCTCTGCGCGCTCGTCTGCGTCCTCGGCCTGGGTCTCGTCGCCCGGTGCGCGTGCTCGCGGCGCTGGGCCACGGCAGCGTCCCGGTCGCAGCAGCCGGGCGCCAACAAGGCCGCGAACAAGGGCGTCAAGAAGGAGGTGCTGCGATCGCTCCCGACGGTCACGTACGTCTCCGACAGCAGCAAGGCGACGGATGAGGAGGGAGGAGCGGCCGACGAGTGCGCCATCTGCCTCGCCGAGTTCGAGGAGGGGCAGGCCATGCGCGTGCTGCCGCAGTGCGGCCATGCGTTCCACGCCGCCTGCGTCGACACGTGGCTGCGCGCGCACTCCTCCTGCCCGTCCTGCCGCAGGGTGCTGGACGTCGACGTGCTGCCGCCCGGTGAGCGGTGCCGCCGCTGCGGCGCACGCGGCCCCGGTGTCGCTGCCGGCATCAGCGCGCTCTGGAAGGCGCCCACGCCCTGCAGCGCGGAGGGGCCGGCGTTCTTGGCGTAGTGCGTGCCGTGCGCACTCGCTCCACACGTGGATGCGCGCTCACTTCCTCCTGCCCGTCGACCTGCCGCCCGGCGAGCGGTGCCGCCGTTGCGGCGCGCCCCCCGGTGCGGGCATCAGCGCGCTCTGGAAGGCGCCCCACGCCCTGCAGGGCAGAGGGGCCGACGTTCCTGGCGTAGTAGTGCCGTGCGCACTCGACACAGGAATTGAGCCAATGCGCAAGCTCAGTGGTGAACTTGTTTTTTTAGCCTTGTAGGTTTTATTCCTTTTTAGGTGTGATGAGTAGTGATTAGCTCAGTGTCAGTGGGGGAGTGTTCTGGACAAGCATCAAGATATGTGTGCCTGATTGATGGATACAAATTGTCCCTGTAATTGATTTGTACATATGTGCAGTGCAATGATAAAAAGCTTGAAGTTAGTTGCAATCTGGAGAGTCTACGGTCATCATCATTCACGAAATTAACCGTTAGTTCAGCTGCTGACATGAGTGCTCATTTGAATTTTAGTTATTTTGGCCAACGTTTAAACGACAGTACAGAATCTGTATTTCAGGATAATAAACTCTGGTCATCAAGATATTTGATCAATTTCCCTTTTCCTTTGCGTTTTTGTCTCTGTGGGGAATTTGGCCTTTTCATCTATTGCATCCAAAAGTTGTATCGCCATTTCTGCATTGGGCACATTTGTTGTTTGAAAGGAAGTATAGGCCATCTTATCATTTCTCGGGTAGGGCCCGTTCGATGTAGCACTGATCGGCACTCATCCCTCCAAGCCTTAGCAAGAAACTATATCTTTATTTTCTTAAAATAAAACAGTCATACATAAAGTCAATATTTTTTTATTTTATCATGTTCGACTTCTCTCTGTGCACTGTAGCTAAGAAGCCGGATTTGTTTGGAGGCGTGTCAAACAAAGTTTTATTGTATATGATCAAAAGAATGAAGCCAGAGCATTGGTTTCTTCATGAATCAATGCTGAACAACTTAGAAGAGCATAAAAGGTTGTCAAAAAAAAAAACTTAGAAGAGCATAATGCAAAGTACACTTCGATAAATTCCAGATAACCTGCTTCGATGGTACCCTCATCTATGATGAAATGTTGGTAAGGAACACAATCGAAGAACCTTCCGACAACAAAAATTGCAATGGAGACAAGTAACTTGTTTGATTAAGATCATACCGAACAGTTTAATCGCGCGTCAAGCAAACAAAAAGTATCTTCCAACAACAAAAACCAACATCGCCTCCGCTAGATATTTATTTTTGCACCTTTCCTAACCTTTTGTCGCAAAAAGTACCTTCTCTCTTGCGACGGCTAATTTGTTCAATGCGCTTTATGATGTGTGCGTCAGGTTGTGTTTTATGTTAACATATCTTGTACTTTGTTATTTATTATTTATTATTTGTTATTTGTGTCAACACATCTTGAATTTTGTCCTTGTCCTTTCATAGAAAAAAGTCTCTTGTGATCTGTGCTAAAATATGTTGAAATCTGTTATTCGTGATTTATGTCAACATACATCTTATTTGTCCTTTTCCTTTCATATAAAAAATTATATTTTTTTATTTGTGATAAAACATAATGAAATCTATTATCAGAACAGATAACAGATTTGATCCTTGAATGGTGATCCAAAGGCCCTAGACACCGCAAGAAAAGTTAATTATATTTCTTGTGAATGAAATATAGCAACTCCCCTTACACCCTACACTTGTAGTTGTGGCTGCAAAAAATCAACTACTATCTACTATAACTATAACTAGAAACAGCAGCAGTCGAAAATAAAAAAGAACCGGAATGAGCACAGGATGTTATTTTTATGTTTTGGTGTGGAGTTGTCCTTAGCTAGACTGAGTTTTTTCTCGATATGCATGAGAACGTCTTCGTTTTGGCAGAAGATCAAGAGACTATCTTACCCTCACAATTCGAGTTTTTTTACTTGGAAAAACTTTCCATTACCCATGACCTGCTGTGGTGAAGCTGTAACATTTGTTTTTTTTTCCCTTGTCTAATAAAAAGTACAGAAAATCTTCTGCCATCCTTCCTTTAAAAAAACAAATAAGAATCTTCGCTGCAGAAACATTATTGCAAAGAAGAGCAGAACACGGGATCCAGCGAAATCAGTACCTGACTACGACCTCTCGTGTCCAAAGGAGTCAACCACGTTCGCAAGCTCTCCTCCACGGGCCACCCCTCCAATGAGGTGGCTCAGCCACCAAAGCCAGGGCACCATGCAAACAGTTACAGCAGACCAAGAAAAGCAAGCATGTGATGTGAGCGTGCCACTAGTTTAGCGGTTGAATAACAAAACATTATGCAACAAGCAAACAAAAAGGACCACACAAACACTGAGTCCCTCCTGCTAGAGTGCTAGTTTCCACTTGCCAGTGGTCGTAGAGTATTTGGGTCAACCAATCCGAGCACCTGGGGTACGCTGGCAAATCCAATCAGTGAGCTAGTTTAATCCAAAAGATAACATATTCTGTGGCTTCTTGTTTGCTCTTTCGTATCTATGGAGTGCACTGACAGTATAGTGGGGGCGCTCGTTGAGGCGGCTGGCTGGCTGGAGCCCAAACGCCGCCTTTGCACACTGATCCTCGCACTTTGCCAGCCAACAACCATGGGTCATGGATGATAAGAGTTCATATATTATTCATCCGATGCGTCTCAGAAAATTCTAGAGCCTATTTGGTGGCCAATTAAAAACGACATCTTCTTGAATGTTCTTGCGCGCTCCAATATCGTCGGATGCTTCCTCGCGGACGGGTAAAGCGTGTCATGATAACGAAGTCGGCGGCCCTGAATCGGAGCGGAAGCTTCACCGGGAGAGGAGATGAGAGGCGGCTGCGTCTGCGGCGCATATGAGTTGCGTGCTTGGAGTTCTTGGTGTTGCCGCGCGCATTAGCTCGGCGAGTCCATCGTCAACCACTCGGCTCAACTGAGGAGCGGCGAGGAGTTTGACCCAAGCACTGAGGATGTGTCAAATCATATCTCCTTCTGTCACCCCCGCAGCGCTCGGAGCAAATGGCATGTGGCATTATTGAGGGACAACGGCAGGTGTTCGAATCCTTCGCTTGCGCCGCCGCGCTGGCAGCTGGCCCGGACCCGTGGGCAAGTAGCCGGGAGTCAACGGCCTGCTGCTGGAGCCATTGCTGATTTGCTGGTGCTGGCCGCGGTGCCATTGCACGTCGCGCGGGGACGAGCGACTGCAGTGAGTGGATCGCGTCCGGACCTCCGGGGTCCAGCGATGGCGATTGGCGACCAGACGAGAGTGCAGAACTTTTATTCTATTTTCGATGCATTTTTAAATATCTGTCACGATTAAAACTTTGCTGAAATGTAATATTCTCCATCTTTTTATTCGACTATATAATAATCTCCATCTGGGACAAACTCATCGTGACGAGTGCCGACTGAAATGGCGAGATTGAAATGCCATCATTTCAAACGTGGAGATATCCTTCTCTGTGCTGCACACCTCCTAAAAGAATTTTGGAGATAGACTTATTAAAAATTATAGGCACTAACCAGATCTACAACTCTATTGTTAAAATCACCTTTCCGTTTAGTAGCATCATGATATCACAAAGGGTTTGTTTAGCGGAGCTCCAACTCCACAATCCAAGTTAGATCTATAGTTTGTAGATTAAATTGAAATATTTGACATATGAAATAATAGATGCAAAGGGTATGTTTATTGCTAACAGTTAGTTGGATGGATGATCCCACGTACTGCAACGCATTGCATCATATGAAGAATAATTGAAAGCAAATTATTAGGAATTACATATGCTTAAGCCAACTTGAAATTCCTCTTTTTTATACCAGAAGAAATATCAAATATCCACGTTTACAGGGTACAGACATTTTTCGTGTCACGTGATGGATCAGCTCCATATGAAAACTTGCAATTAGTGGAATGGCAACAGGCACGTTTGGTTTCCTCAGTGGCGTTTGCCTCCCCTGTCTAGACAAAATCCAGACTGCTGATTCTTTACCATCTGCCTCGTTTCCGTGCTGTCAAGCTTTTTCCTTGCTTGCTCAGGTGAGCCCAGTCAGCTTGCCTCGGCTGGCGAGGGTATCCTTGGCCAGCTAGGGTTAGGTGAGGCAAGGCCACAAGAAAACCATACGCCCACGTCTATGATCATTTGCAATCCAACTAATGCATAATAATTTTCACACTTCTCATCAAGGAAACAGCAGGAGTTACCATACCCTGAACTCCTGAAACCCCTACGATGCTTCAACAGATATAGCAACCAAAAAATGTCGGCAGAATTCGTGGAGGAAGGGATTGGAAGAAGCTCTCCGCAGGCTGTACCAGGCGCTCTCTCATACTGCAATAAATTTCTTGGATGTTCAGACTTCAGAGGGCACCAGGCGTGTCCCTCAGGCTTATGTTCAAGCTGTTTCTCATTGTTCTCCTCCCAACTCCCATATTGCCCTTTGTCATCATGGCAACAAATTCCCCGTAATCAATGCGCCCATCCTGATTAAGGAAAACAGAAAAAGGGTAGTTACTGTACATGCTGAAGCAGTAGGTCATATATGCTGTGTGCACAATGCAGAAGTTGTAAACGTTTTGATTTAATATATACTGAAGAAATACCAGACACAAATGGGCAAGGGAATTTACAGGTTGTGCAACAGCAAACAGATACTGTACATGTTCAGGTCCTTTTACATTAATCAGTAAGCATTCAGGTCATATTTTTCCAGACAAATAATGTATGCTATGCAGTTCAGGTATACATATCAGCAATCATTATTGACCAAAAGGATGGCTACGATGCAAAATTTTCCTGCTTCTTTACAAATACAACCAAATGAGATTCAGTGCATCCTTTATGCATGGGATAACTAAAATTTAAACCCAAACTGATGCAAAATTAACATAAGAAAACCAATATGCTTACATTATCCTGGTCAGCTTCTTTAATCACATCATCAAGAAAAGCAGCTGGCATGTTATGCTCTTTGCACGCTTGTTGAAGCTCATCCACAGTAATGTAACCACTGCCATCTTTGTCAAAATACGAAAATGCTGCAACTAGATGTTCCTCACGCTCCAGTTTATTGAGGTGCAATGTAGCAGCAATGAATTCTATATAGTCAATGGTCCCACTGTTGTCTATATCAGCCTAAGTGATTCAAATAAAACAAAGGTAACTAATTATCATGTAGTCTACTTCACACTGAGATTCATTAAAAATAAGCACTCATTCTAAAATTCGTACTCCATTACAACTTATAAGACATTTTGCTTTTTCTAGATACATTGCTTTTATCATGCATATAGGCATAGTGTATGGTGCATGATAGACATATACATGGCAGGTGCTACTCCATCATTCTACATGGTATCAGTCGCGATCAATTGATCCCTGATCCCGGACCTTCTGCTTCCGCTCTTCTCCCCCTCCTCCCCTCCCGGCAGCTATGGCTGACGACGCCGCCGCAGCTGCTGCCGCGGCCGCTGCTGCTGCAGCTCAACCGCAGGTTGTCGTAGTCCACCCCTACACCGCAGTCAACGTGAAGACTCACATTCCGGTGATCCTGGAAATGAAGAATCTCAACTTCACCAAGTGGGCTTCGTTCTTCAAGGCGTTGTGCGGGAAGTTCAGCCTCCGTCCCCACATCGACGGCCCTCCTCCTGCTTCCATCGTGGGACATTGCTGAGTGCACTGTCCGCGGCTGGATCCTGAACACCGTCGACGATTCGGTTCTCGACCTCGCCATCACCGATGAGAACCAGTCCGCCCGCGAGCTATGGGTCGCAATCGAGGGGCTCTTCCGATCCAATCGCGCGCCCTGGGCCGTCTTCCTACTGGAGGAGTTCCACTCCCTGAAGCAGGGAGATTCGTCGATCGACGAGTACTGCCAGAAGCTCAAGATCAAGGCCGCCACCCTTCGGGACGTCGGCCACACCATCGAGGAACCCCAACTCGTCCTCAGCCTCCTCCGCGGTCTCAACCCGTGCTACACCGCCACCGCCGACGACATCGCCAACTCCACCGTGCTACCTTCCTTCTCCAGGGCGCGCGAGATGCTCTCCCTCAAAGAGCTGCGTCTCACCAACGACAAGAAGACCACGGCCGCCTCTGCTATGGTGGCTGCGTCTGGTTCCAACTGCACCTCTCCAGGGTACCGCTCAGCCTCCTATGGTGTCCCCGCTCCTCCCAAGGGCATCGGGGGTGGCAAGAAGGGCAAGGGCGGCAAGAAGCAGTGGCGTAGCCACGACAATGGCGGTCAGGGCAACGACGACGGCTAGCAGCAGGGCGGCGGCAGCGGCCAAAGAGGGAACCGCCCCATGGGGCCATGGATCTGCGACAATCCATGGGCCTACTAGCGAGGCATTCCTTCCCCAGGTGGCGGCTGGCAGCAGGGCAACAACCCTGGCGGCTGGCACCCTCCCGAGGGCTGGCAGCCTCGCGGTGACCAGGGCCAGGGCGGGCGCGGCCAGGACCTCATGGGTGCTCACCCACAGGCTCACCACGCCTATGCTCCTGCTCCATCCGCTCCCATGTGGAATCAAGCCGGCCTCATTGCTTCCCTGAATCGATGGCTCTCCAGGACTCCGGCTGGGTCATGGACTTCGGTGCCACCTCCCACATGTACAACTCGGATGGCATACTCCTCTCTCATCAACCCTCCTCTATCCCATCCATTACTGTTGGCAATGGTCATCATCTTCCTGTCTCTTGCTCCGGCAATTCGACATTACCAAGCCACACATCCCCTTTTTCACTACGCAATGTTCTAGTTGTCCCTTCTCTAGTGCGCAACTTACTTTCAGTTCGCCAATTCACTCGTGACAACCATTGCACTATCGAATTTGATGCATTTGGTTTCTCTGTTAAGGACCTGCAAACCAAACGCGTGATTCTTCGGTCTAATAGTTCCGACAGCCTCTACACTGTCCCTGCCAGGCCACATGCCAACCTCGCCATATCCACCGACCTGTGGCATCATCGTCTCGGTCATCCTGGAGCTGCCACCCTACAGTTGCTTAGACACAATAATTCCATTTCATGTAATAAGTCAGCTCATACTATGTTTCACTCATGTCAACTTGGCAAACATGTGCGCCTCCCTTTCACAAATTCCAGTTCATCAACATCTTTACCCTTTGAGCTTATACACTGTGATGTTTGGACGTCTCCGGTCGCTAGTATTTCCGGTGCACAGTACTACCTAGTCATCCTCGATGACTTTACCCACTTCTGCTGGACTTTCCCTCTAGTCCACAAGTCTGAGGTAGCCACTCACATCATTAATTTCTGCGCCTTTGTCCACACACAATTCAGCCTTCCTGTCAAGGCTGTCCAAGCTGATAATGGTACTGAGTTCGTAAATAATGCCCTCGTCACCTTCTTCGCCTCCAGCGGCATTCACTTACGACTCTCCTGCCCCTATACCTCCTCTCAAAACGGCAAGGTTGAATGCATCATCCGTTGTCTGAATGACATATGCCGCACACTACTCATTCATGCTCACATGTTGCCCAAATACTGGGCAGAGGCCCTAGCTACAGCCACATATCTCATCAATAGGCGCCCCTGCTCAGCCATTCAGCACAAAGTCCCCTATGAGCAACTCTTCCAGCAGCCCCCAGACTACACCATTTTTCGTGTCTTCGGTTGCCTCTGTTACCCCAACCTCACCGCCACTTCTAAACACAAGTTGGCCCCTCATTCTACCGCTTGTGTCTTCCTCGTATATCCCTCCTCACACAAGGGTTATCGGTGTCTCGATCTCACAACTAAACGGATCATCATCTCACGTCATGTTGTATTCGACGAGACGCAATTTCCGTTCAGTACAGACCCCCCCAGTGTGCTCCCAAGCTCCTTGGACTTTCTTCTTACAAGTCCTACCGCGCCAGCGCCCCGCACCACTACCACGATGCCTCCTGCGGTCGCTCCGTCGCTAGCTGACGTTGAGGCAGCCGCACCACCGAGCTCACTTGGAGGAGCTCACTGAGGACCCCGCCATTCTGCAGATTGGCCCGGTCCTTGGCCCTGCCCCGGCTGGTCCTGCTCCAGCCGGACCTCCACCTCTACGGGTCTACACTCGGCGTGGTGGTGCTCCTGCACCGGCTCCTGCGCCGGCCCCTGCACCGCCCTCTCCACCAGCTGTGGAGGATCCTCCGCAGGCGCCTGCTGTTCCAGCACAGCCGGCCCCTGCTCCAATTGTGGCGGCTCCACCGCCGCCACCGCCTCCTCCGCCGCCTGCTACCTCGAGCAGGCCTGTGACGCGCCTCCAGACGGGCTCGCTAAAGCTCGTTGATCGTTACGGCTTCCCACCGTCTGCTCACATCACCGCCGCCTCCACTGCTTCACCTATTCCCCGTGACTACCAGGGGGCCCTTGCCGACCCCCAGTGGCGCGCGGCTAAAAGCTTCACAACCACTTCTTGTTGCTCTACGGATTGCAGATGGAGATGAGACATCTGCAGCTCCTGAAATCACTGCAGCTATGGATGTTGCAAATAGCACCATCAAAGAATCTCTAAAAGATAGAACTGATTTACTTGACAAGGTGCTGGAGTTATATGATAAGAGGTGGGATACCCAAATGGAACAAAATCTATATGGGGCAGCCTATTTTTGAATCCAAACAAATTCTTTGCCATAAGAGAGAAAGACAAGAGACAAGCTGCAAGGTTAAGAGGCATGTTCAATCAAGTTCTATGGAAAATGGTGAATGATGACAATGTGTCAACCAAGATTTCGCAGCAAGCTGATGACTATGAACAATCCGAAGGTGAACGATTCTCAATGCCTTTAGCTAAGGGACAGAGACAAAAAGAACCCTAGTAAGTTTATAACATTTTCTTTCCTTCAATTGTGCTGATTGTGCTTTGCTATGAGCTGATTCTAGTCTATTTGTGTTTTAGTTCGTTGGTGGTGTTCATATGGTGGCCATGCATTTGAACTACAATGTTAGCAAAGAAAATTATCAGTCTTTGCTGCTCGACATCAGGTTGTGAGTGTAACTGGAGTGAATTCTCTGGTGTAAGTATCAATTCTAAAGTGTTAGTGCTGTTGGAAATTGTAGACCAATGTGATGTCATGTTAATTTTTTTCTGCAGATCCACACTAAAAATAGGAATAGATTAGAGCACAAGAGGCTAAATAAATTGGTTTATGTCAGTTACAACAAGAAGATGACAAATAGGTTTCAAAAAATTAGAGAACTTAGTTGCAAAGGAAAGAGGAGCAACCCTCTCTTGCTAGAAGAGTTTCAGTGGGACAATGAATGGGGTCATGAGAGTGGGGAGCTGCCTTGGGCTGTTGTGGATGAAGCTGTTGGTGCATCTGAGAATCTAAGGGGTCATAACTTGGCTAGGGCTGCTGCTAGCCATGCTGTAGCAGCTGTCCAAAAGACCTATACTAGGAACAAGAAGCGTCGTAGGGGGACTTCTGCAGCACAAGATATATCTAGAGGTGAAGAAGATGATAGTGACCATGATGTTGATGCAAGAAATAAAGGCCAAGAAGATCAAGATGCATCTGATCCTGTGGCACCAATGGAGGATGAAGACCCCCATGGATGTGCAGCAGATGGAGATGGAGGAGGCTTTTGTGTAGATGCTGATCTACTTGAGTAGTTCTTTAGATCATTGGCTGTTTTGCCTATTTATGTACTGGACTTGTTGTATGCACTATGCACTAGCACTATGGCAGTGGCCGTGTGGCACTATGCGTTATGCAGTTCTGGACTGGTTTAAATTATGTGCTTTAATGTGTTAATTTGCTTTGTTGTCTTGTTGATCACTTGATTGCCTTTCACCTGATTGCCTTGTTAATGTGCTTTATTTTTCTATAATTTCAGTTTGGCAGTAGCAGCCAGCAAGACAAGAAAGGGCTCTGCAGCAGCCAGGTAAGTGGCCAACTGACCTATCTAGAGCCCAGAACATGTAGTATATTAGTGTGTGTGTGTATATATATATGGTATAATGTATATTGTACTTAACTATATAATATATATGTATATATAAGCATATGTAGGGGACGACCAGGGGACTCGTCCAGGGTCGATTAATCGCCCTGGACGACGACTAATCGTCCTGGACGTTCTGGACGGTCCCTATGCGTCCAGATCGTCCAGCCGTCCTGAAAACGTGGG
This sequence comes from Bothriochloa decipiens, assembly GCA_023333625.1. NCBI lineage: Eukaryota > Viridiplantae > Streptophyta > Magnoliopsida > Poales > Poaceae > Bothriochloa > Bothriochloa decipiens. Next base: position 46,905,194 of record CM041635.1, on the reverse strand, counting down.
CGAGAAGGTGGCTCTCAGCGAGGTTCGCGTTCTCCATGTGCCGTCCCAGCATCAGTTTGATGACATCATGACAAAGGGACTGCCAATTCAGCTGTTTGAGGAATTTCGGTCTAGTCTCTGCGTCCGGAATCCTAAAGCTTCAACTGAGGGCGGGTGATAGACATACATTAGGAAAGTGTATATTAGGCAAGTGTATATTAGGCAAGTCTAGAGTGATTAGCACCTGCCATGTACTGACTTTATGAATCGGCCATATTGGCTATATATATGAGATCACCCCCCCCTCCCACGATTGGGTGTGAGGTGTTTCCCTAATCTCTCCATCATTCTACAGTGCATAGCAGAAGCTATGTATCTAAAAATGCTAAAACATCTTATAATTGGAATGGAGGAAGTACATTATACTCACATCCTCCATAAAAAGGGCGTACCCAGTACCGTAGGCTCCCGCACTGCGGGGTCTGGGGAAGGGAAAATAGCCAGCAGCCATCCCTGCACAAATGTGCAAAGGCTGGGGGCTTGAACCTTGGACCTCTTGGTCATAGGCAGTAAAGCTCTACCGCTTGTACCAGGGCCACCCTTCACTCACAGCCTCCATATGGAGTTTTTATTGAATTATAAGGACATGCAAAATAAAAATGGCTTTCATGCACATTGAGTAGTAACGTATAAGCAAATTCATCAAAAATAGAACCATTGATGTTTAAAAGAAATTTTAACCATGGAATGCCTGAACATGAAACTTTTTATTGTAGCCAAGACATCACAATATAACCAAAAAAGATGAAAATAACAAAAACTTATTCAGTCTCAAAATTCTGAAATACATCAGTCATTGCAAATTTGCAATAGCTTTCGGTCAAGTTTTGCCAAATTGGTGATGAAAATCTTGGCCAACAGATTGATTGGTCCCCTTGATGAATAGTCTCCCACAATCAAAGCGCCTTTATCAAAAGGTGGTTCATCCAAGAAAATTTTATGCAGGCCCAACAGACGGTTAAATTCTTGCACTCTCAAAAACAGCCAAGGATCCTCCTAAAACTTGACATCTCTAAAGCCTTTGACTCCGTATCATGGTCATTTCTGTTGGAGGTGTTGGAAAAACTTGGCTTTGGTTAAGACGGCATGATCCGCTGTGTGGCTTGCTTGTCTCATCATCTACTCAGGTCCTGCTGGGCATCCCCTGGTGACTACATACAGCACAGAAGAGGGCTCCGTCAGGGAGATCCCCTCTCGCCAATGCTTTTTATTCTGGTCATGGATGTTCTGAATTGGATGGTCACGAGAGCCTCGGTAGATGGTCTGCTGCAGCCTTCACCCAGGAAGCCAATCCAGCATAGGATTTCTCTATATGGAGATGATGTGGCCATCTTCCTCCAGCAGATAGAAGCGGACATTAACTTGACACTGAACATACTCAAAATATTTGGAGATGCTTCCGGTCTTAAGACTAATGTGCAAAAGAGCAATGTGCTGTCAATTCAGTGTTCGGAAGAAAGTATGGCTCTCATTCAGAATCTGCTACCTTGTGCAGTTCCAGTCCATTATTGACAGAACTGCCGATCAGTTACCTGGGTGGAAGGCGGACTTGATAACTAGAACAGGAAGAGTGATACAGGTTCAGTTTGTTCTTACAGCAATGTTAGTTTATCTGGCCATGGCAACTAACCTGCCACCTTGGGCAATTAAAGCAATCGATAAAATCAGATAAGCTTTTTTCTGAAGGGTCGTGAAGAAGCAAAAGGAGGACACTGTCTCATTGCTTGGCCTAAAGTGTGTCGATCTCAGGATCTTGGTGGCTGGGTATCTCAGATCTGAAATCCTTGAAATTTTCCCCAAGGGTTAGATGGCCATGGCTCCAGAAAACTGAACCTGACAAGCCCTGGGCAACCCTGCCAGTTCAAGTTTGTAAGGAGGTTGAAATCCTCCTCTCCCTGGCAGTGTTTACTGGAATTGGAGATGGGACCAACACTTTATTTTGGAGAGATAGATGGCTGGCTGGGAAGAGCATCCAGAACCTTGCCCGCCCAAAGGTGTATACACTAGTGACTAAACGGAGGTCTGGAAGGTGCACTGTGATGAAGGCCCTCAATAATGATAAATGGCTGGAGGATATTCAAGGCGCCATCTCCCTGGAAGCACTAATGGAGCACCTGGAGCTTTGGGACATAATTTCTACTGTGGTGCTTCAGGAAGGCGTACCTGACAGACATATTTGGAGGCTATCCACTGCTGGTCAGTACAACGCAGAGAGAGAGAGAGAGAGAGAGAGAGAGGGAGGGAGAGAGAGGGAGATAGAGAGAGAGAGAGAGAGAGAGAGAGAGAGAGCGAGAGCGAGAGCGAGAGAGAGAAAGAGAGAGAGAGAGGGGGGGGGGGAGAGAGAGAGATCGATCTTTAATATCCAAAACATTCCCAGCTCTGGCAAATTTAAATATCACCTTAAGTCCTTAACACTAGGAAGGCAAGAACAGCATACATGTCATACCATATTTCCTAATCCAAGAATACCGATCATGTTGTGCAAGAAAAAACCCGCTGGCAAGAGCTTAAAGGTAAGGTCCTTTTCGTCAACAAACTAAAGCTGTCTCATAGCAGATCCAAAACAACCAAAAAAAGTCCTAAGCAATAATTGATAGTCAAAAAAACTTACCGCCTCCATGAGATCACGAATTTCAGTATCCTTTAATGTCGAACCATACTTTCTCAATCCTTCTTTCAGTTCATCATATGTAATTGCACCGCTATTATCTGTATCCATTGCCTTGAACATTTCCTTCAGCCCTGCAATCTCCTCTTCCGAAAGGCTCTCGGCAATTACCTGGTCGAAGCAGATTTAATACAAATCCTCTATGAACAGAAAAGTCAAGAAAGCTGCTTGAATAGAATGCAGCAACATGAGGACGATAGCAACACAAGCTATACCAAAAATACTAGTAGCCTTGGTCTGGTAGCAGTTGGTAATCTTAGGTAAAGATGGCATATTGGTTGCAGATAATGGAACCCAGTTATTTTATACAAATAATATAAATAATTAATCATGTAAAGCAATAATAAAATTTGCATGTAATGTAATAGTGGAAACACAGCCTTCACAAGACAGTTCCTATATAAATAGAATAGGAAAAAAAAAGTAAGAAGAAACAAAATTCTAAGCACATATACAAACGGCAGGAACTTTACTGTTATGCAGCAAGGTAGAAACAAGCATTGTGAAGGCCAATGAACCATTGTTGCGCCTATGTAAAAAAAAAACTATATAATCCACCCAAAGAAAAATAAATGCTCTTACCTGCAAAGCCATCTTCTTTAACTTATTCATCGCTGAGAATTGCTTGATGCGAGACAGGACAGCTGGATCAAGAGGACGATCAGGAGCAACTCCGTGGTCACAAATCCATGGATGACCTAAACACAAGAAAATTAGGTTTCTTATCAGAAAAAGGGGGGGCGTACCCAGTGCCATAGGCTCCCGCACTGCGGGGTCTAGGGAAGGGAAAATAGCCAGCAGCCATCCCTGCATAAATGTGCAGAGGCTGGGGCTTGAACCCTGGACCTCTTGGTCACAGGCGGTAAAGCTCTACCGCTTGCACCAGGGCCACCCTTCTTCTTATCAGAAAAACTGTGCAGATATTAATACTAGGCATTAAAAAAAGTGGGTGCACAGTCATTGTTCACAATTTCAAGTAGCCATCTTAGCATATACTTGTATCTGCACAATAGAAATGTAAAGAAGAACAGTACATTCAACTAACCAACGAAATTATCAGAGAAAAGGGAAGCAACAAGCTCTGTACAGGTGAAACTAACTAACATAGAACTTCATGTGCTGTTAGGCGCTCATATGGGACAGGATTCAGCATTCTTCTTATAAGATCCTTTGCACTCTCAGAGATCACAGGCCAGGGATCCGAATCAAAATCAATTAAACCTTTCAAAACAGCATCGAAAATTCCTTGTTGTGTCTCTGCAATGATTAAATTTAGAAAATCAGTGTTGAAGAGGAAAAGATCTTTCCATCAAAACTGACTTTAGACCTTTCGTAATCAAGGTTCAATAGAATGCCAATACCTAACGTAAAAATATTATGGACTTTGAACAGCAAAGATTTGACTGAAAATAGGAAGAAAACACACATGAAGCTGTACCTGCCCAAAATGGTGGTACACCACTTAGAAGTATGTAAAGAATTACTCCAGCTGTCCACACATCAGCTTCTGGTCCATATCGTTTCCGCAGCACTTCTGGAGCTACATAGTAAGGGCTTCCCACAACATCGGTAAAAATTTGACCTAAAATAAATAAACAACAAGGGGAAACATGGTTTATGATCTGCAGCAAGCAGCAGTGAACGTAAACTTCAATACTGTAATCAAATGAATGCATTTGCACAAGAGAACAAGGGAAATAGGGTTTTAAGAGATAGTAGTAGAATAATGTTTCAAGTAAGCAAATGAATGCTAATTTGAATGACATAAAAACTTGTCTTCAGCAATAGAAAAATAGTTGAAATACTTTTCCAGTAATTTCAGTGACGTTATCTAGAATAATGTTTTTCCAGTAATGTTTTCCACTTTCAATGCTATCTTGAATAATGTTTTGCAAGTTCTCTCAGTAACATATAATATAATTGCCATGATTCTTCTGGAACAGTAGAATGAAAGTGACCCACAATCGCAAATCACTACATAACAAATCAAATATGTAAGTGTTCAGCACACACTAACTATTGCAGTGCATAATAAATCATTTCTACAGAGTTGCAGTATCATAACTCTTGAAAATTGCATGGACACAAACTTTGGGCGCAGCATTTCCTTCAATAGGAGTATAATTCCAAGGTGGAACCTCCCCAGTTCTTGACAGCCAACGTTACTAAGTCATTCTCTGTTTTTAACTCATTTTATTGTTTTCTTTTCCTCTCCCCTCACCTCATTGTAAGAATCTACAAGGACTTCCTTGTCTCATTGTAATTATACACCACCTGCAATAAACGTTCAGGTCGCTCTTGGGCCACCGTAGTTTATTCCATTTTTTAATTAAGTCATTGCAATGCAGACTATATTGATGTTGGCCACCGTAGTTTATTCCTTTTTTAATTATAAGTCATTGCAATTCAGACTATATCGATGTTTCACCAATTAGCATTAGCATCAAGACAAAGCAAGCACAATGAACACAAGCTCCCCAACGCAACGGTGACTCACCAGGCTTGAAGAACACAGAGAGGCCGAAGTCGATGGCCTTGAGCGACATGTCGTCATCCTTGTTCGCGAGCAAGAAGTTCTCGGGCTTGAGATCCCTGTGCATTACCCCGAGCGAGTGGCACGCCTCGACGACCCCAACGATAATGCGGGTGAGGTCCGCGGCCTTGCGCTCGCTGTAATGCCCGCGCTGTATGATACGGTCGAAGAGCTCCCCGCCGGCGCAGAGCTCCATAACGATGTGGACGTACTGCTGGTCCTCGAACGCGCCCTTGATGGCGACGACGTTCCGGTGGCCGGCCAGGTGGTGCATAATCTGGATCTCGCGGCGCACGTCCTCGACGTCTTCCCTGGTGATGAGCTTCCGCTTGGCTATGCTCTTGCAGGCGTAGTCCACGCCCGTGGCGAGGTCGGTGCAGAGGTAGGTGGTGCCGAACTGCCCCTGCCCCAGCTTGCGGCCGAGCGCGTAGTGGTCGCGGAGGCTCGGGGTCGGGTGGCCCAGCACGTTGGCCGTGAGCTCCGCGGGGGCCGGCACCCCGCGCCGCATGCCCGGGGCGGGGGGCGGGGCCGACCCGTCAGCCGCTCCCGCCTGGGCGCCCGGACGCGCGTACCCCGCCGTGTCGCGGCGCTGCGACGGGCTCCCGCGGAAGCTGGCGAAGTACTTGGATCTCAGCGTGACGCCGCACGTGTTGCCCATCACACTCTCGGCGCCGGCGCGGCGCGAAGGCGACGCCGATTACTCTCGCATGTAGTACTCGGGGTTTAGGGGGAGAAGTCGCGGCGTGGCGTTGGCGTGGGCACGAGACGCGAGAGCGCGGGCGATGGAGATGGGAAGGGGAGAGCGCCTCGGGTGCGAATTGGAGTCAGTCGGGGCTCGGATGTCGGCGCAAGTGGGAGAGAGGAGCGCGCGGCGAGGCTGGAGCGCGGGCGGGGAGGAGGGAGCGTTCACGGCGGCTTCGCGGTCAGTCGGCCACGCTGCGAGGAAAGCGAAGCGAAGGCTGCTCTGCTTTGCTGCGGTCGCGCTGTGTCTTCTCTGGCGCTGCTGCTCCGGTTGGATCGGGTGGGGTGACTGAAGAGGTGGGTAATTGCCATTGTCAGCGCGCGTACTGTACTTTCTATGAAAAAAGTATCCAGTCAAGGAAAGGTTTTGGCCGGTTATTTTCCTTGCTGACATCGGAAATGTTTTCGATTTCCTTTTTAGGTTTCCCTCATTTAGTCATTAGGCACATATGTTTGCAAACATTGTAGTCACTATGTATTGGCATTTTTTTTGGTAACAAACCAAAGGATTGCTGGTTACGAGAACTAGGCTACAATCAGCGGTGTCATCATCCCAAACCTTTAGATTGACGACAAGATAGTGGTTGATTCTCATTTCTATGTAGTCAGAATAACATATGTTAATGAGGCTGTCGTACGGTCAGGTCTTTTGTTGTATACATGATATCAAGATAGTTTGTTTGATTCATATTTCTGTACGTGCCGTGTGACTACTGAAATTGATTTGGTCTCTTGCTACTCACCTCGTGCATGTGTCGAGAGAGTGTCGTGTGGGCTACGTGCATCACGCGAACCAAAGCTCGCCGGAAAAAAAATTTGATTTCCTTTCTCAGAAGCAAGGTTGGGCAAGCCAATTTGTATCTATAGAGCTTGGATCGATGGTTGGTGCGAGAAGAATATAACATGATTTTGAAAAACAAAAGACATACAGTATATTAGATATGACTGACACGAGCTTCGTGTTGAAAACTGTTGAAGTGACCAGTAGGATCGGAGTCGTCGGGGCTCAGAGAAGTAAGAAGGACCACAGGCCAACCGTGCGCAGACCGCCACGGGCAACGTGCGGCGGCGGGGGGTCAGGGGCGCTCGTGCGTACGGGCGGCTTTGCCGCGTGCACTGGCGTCCTCTCTCTCGCTGCCATGCGGAGCCGGACAGATACGGACCCTGATGACAGTGAAGCTTAGTGTTTCTCGCTAATTTTTTTTAGCTGGTCTGTGGACGTTTTAGCTGTTCGAGGCCAGCTGCAGCCAGGACACCAGGACATAGCTGTGCCTGTGCGCTAGGGCGAGTGAGTGCCAAGTGGAGTGGAAATGATGAGCATAGGGAAAGAGGGGCGGTCCGATCCGGTGGTGGGTGGCAACAACAAAGGGAGGAAACAAAGAAAGTGCCACTCGGTGCATGACTTTTGACGGCACACAACGTATGGATGCGATCGTGGAGGAGCTGTGAGCGTCACTGGATCAGATCCATTTCAACCCAAAGGCTTATCGGCTATCATGGCTTCTCGTGTTGCTTTAGAGCTTTTTACCGGTTCTCGTAAATGCACAAATCATGGTGGGTAGAGATGCATCACAAAGAGTCGTTCCTCCATTTCTTTTGTATAGGAGTGTGCAACATGTATTTTCAGATCCACACACTGCAAACTTTAGTCATGAGTTAAACTTTGTATCAAATGAGATTTGATTCGCTCTTATCCAAACTCTCTTGACCTGTTTTGCATGCGTGCATACAAAAATAGTTCTCCTCTAGCAAACTTCATTTTTTTTGTTGAAATTGGGATCCAATTTTGTATATTTGTTACATGTCATATTGTAGTTCCCATTGGCATAATTCAGCACTAGGTATTATAAACACCAATTTAAAAAATGAACATTGGTAGCCTTCGGTATTGAGAAATACTTCCTCCATCCTAAATTATAAGTCGTTTGACTTTGTCGACACAAAGTTTGACCATTCATCTTATTAAAAAAATTCATAAAAATAGTTAAATTTAAGACATTTTTAAAGAACTTATTTGATAAAGCAAGCCATAACAAAAAAAGATTGATATCTTGCACAAAATTTTAAATAAGACGAGTAGTCAAACTTTAGGTCTAAAAAGTCAACCAATTTACAATTTGAGATGGAGGAAGTAAAGATTTCGGTGAAAATAGCTCTGCAACATCTTTTCTAATTAAGATTTCAAATATTGTCAACATCTATTCTTGACTCTCACTAGTCAAAGAAGAAGAGTGAATATGTCTCTTCAAAGTACACACAAGGTATAGATAAGCTGTTGAAAGATAGATAGAAGTATAAAAAATTGCAAGTGTCGCGTGAAAAAATAATATAACTATCCACACCAAATATTACGAACCAAAGTACAGAAAGCCCATGGACCATGGGCCGGTCGACTTAGTAGGCTATTGGCCCAAACGAACTTAAACGGGCCATTGATTCAGCATTTTCGTGATGCTTCCAAAAGTAGAACACTGCGTGTGCCTCTTGTGTATGTGTGTCTCTCGAACTGCAAAGTTGACCTCAGTTTAAGCTCCACCCACCAGCTTGACGAGCTTATAGCTATATCATGTGACAAGTCGTACAGTATTTTGGATTGATTTGCCCACTCACGAGAAGGTTCAGGCACGAACACGATTAAGAAACGCTGGTTTGGGCAAACAATGTAGGTAGAGGAAAGAGACATGGAACCATCACAGATCACACCCACGCCTCGCCGTAGCACAAATTAAAAGTCCTGAAAAGGAAAGGAAACCATCCGTGGTCAAAGCTCACAGACAGTTCAAGCGATCGACATCGACCATCGCCGCTGCTGGCTGCTGCGTCAGCTGTGTCAGTTATCGCTTATCGGCGATCAACTTTGAGCAGTGAGCGATAGTGATCTTAGGAAAGGGAAGAAGCGGATACATGCAGCACGTAACGCATGTGTACAGTTGTACTAGTACGAAACACACGGTCTTGAAGGTTTATTTGTTCGCTAAACTAATCAAGCTGATATTGAAATGATGTGGTACAGTAGTGCCGTCTGGCTCGGATTCACCTCGAGACCCACGCACACACGGCCCACCTTCTTTCTGTTCTCTCGGCATCATTGCTCTCGAGGGAAAGCAGAGCCATTGACCTTACCGGCCTAGCGCAGCGGGGGCGGGCCTAGCTAGCGATCTGCTCCCACCTCCCCTTGCCCCCGGCGACGACCTTATCACATCAGCGGCCGCGCTTTTCGATCGCCGGAAACGGAGATCGCTAGCCTAGCTAGCGGTGGTAGCGGCTGCCGCCGCGGCCCGCGTGCGTGTGCATGCCCGACAGACGTTGCAAGTGCTCAGAAAACAACAGGCCACGCACACGCGCGCGCTCACTCAAGGCTGGACTGGACCACTCCTGCCTGCGCGGTGCGCGCGTCGTTACGTGGACGATTTAAAGCGCCTCGTTACGGACGGCTCACGTCACATGTTGCTGGCGGTGGCGGGGGGTGGTCGTCGATCGGCATCTCTCGCCCAGGCCAGGGCGCCAAGCTGATCGGCCGCTCTCGCTCTCAGTTCGCTGCGCTTTTCGTTTCGCCCATGGCCGTTTTTTTTTTCGCGACGGGGAATATAGCCGTTTTTTAATTATAAGTCAGCTATGAGAGAACCCTCATAGCGTAAATTACCCATCACTAAGATAGTAATGAATAATTTAGAATACATATAAAATAAAGGAACAAAGAAACAAAGAAAGATACGTTAGAAGAGCGACTGCCCCCTACACCAAAACCTACAGCTAGAACGACGACTATGCCTTGAAAGAATTGACAATGTAATGGTTTTTCCTACGCCAAAGATCGAGCCGCAGTGGCAAAGCATCTACCGTGCGAGAAGAAACATCCAGTGGCAGGGGCGGCAAAGCATCAACCACGACGGCAAAGCATCTGTCAACGAACCACGGCGGCAAAGCATCCACCAACGAACCAAGGTGGCAAAACACCCGCCAACGAATCACGACGGCAAAGCATCCGCTAACGACACGATGGCAAAGCATCCGCCAACGACACGGCGGCAAAGCATCCGCCAAGAATCCATAGACTGCCAAGCATCCGTCGGGATAGAGGAATAGCAGCAAAGCATCCGCTAGCAACGACGCCAGCCAGGTCAAGAGCAGCAGGAGAAACCATTGCAGTGGGACACATGAGGCACAACAGGCATAGTTAGGTAGGTACTTCCCCAGCAACCGGCTACAGGACGGGGACCAGGGACCCAGGGCAAAGGGTAGTGGGCAGCGAGCAGCAGCAGCGCTCCAACCATGCCTTTAAGAAGGTAGTTGACATCCGCAAACGCCAGCCAGGTTGGAAGAAGCACAGGAGCAGGACATTCGTCCCAAGCCCGCTCTGGACGAATAATTTTCGGCGATGCCTCCAGCGAAGTAGGTGACGCATGCTACACCACCGCCGCCGGCCCAGAACCAGGCCAGGTTTTCACCTGGTTCTTACTGCAGACGCGGGCCGCTCGTGGCTCCCGTAGCAACGACGACAATGAGGCCGAAGTCGCGGCACACGCAAATGCTGCTGCACACCAAACCACCAGAGCACTGACGGGCAGTGCCTCAGGAAGCACAGGCCCCGTAGACCCCAGTCACGCAACATGTCGACCCCCAACCCACGGCACCCCAGCCAGGCCAGGGAGCTCCCCAGCCATGGCTCGGAGGTGCACCCCACCGGTGCCAGGCCCAGCCGGCCAATGCCGCCGACGGGAGAGGGCAAGCCAGCAGTCGACAGATCCGGGGTCCAGGACACCCGAACGGGCACCGCTGGGCCCGGCCGCCGGCCCATCGGGAAGCCGACCCGCCATGGACGGCCGGCCAACCACGTGGGGGGGAGGGTGTCAGCCGCCAGATCCGGCCCACAGGGAGGCAGATCTGGCCGGTCAACCACCCCCAAAGCCGCCGACCGCCGCCAGAAGCCGGTCCAGGCCAGGTCGCCAAGGGCGCCTGACGGCCGGCCGCGCAAACCAGGGAAGGGTGGGGTAGGGCGGGCAACCGCTAGATCCGGCCCACGGGGGCGCGGATCCGGCCGGCCGGCCTCCCCAGAGCTCGCCAGAGCCGCCATAGGAGACCGAGCAGGGGGGAGACGACGGGGAAACAGGAGGAGGATGACAGAGGGAGCGACGGACCGTGCGGCGGGGCCCCTTTTTGAGGGCCACCGCCGCGAGCTGCAGGGTGGCGACGGCGGCCGGAGGGGGGCTAGGTGGAGGGGCTCTTGGAGCGGCGGCGTGGCGTCCCCCGAGTCGCCCGGAGCAGGGGCTCTTGGGGGAGAGAAGGGAGAAGCACCTCTAAACTCAACAAGTTAAATGCCCATGGCCGCTTTATCATCGAAGGCACGAGGATAGGAGGGCAGAGGAGCCATGGCTATCTATCGTTAACCCTGCTTATCGCGATCGCCGACGGGGCTTGTCAGCTGCTTCGCTGCTTGTGCATGTGGAGCCGAAAGTTTGTTGCTTGGACTAGGGCCGTTCATTCTTCTCCCCTCGGTTTTGACTTTCGAAATTTCAAAAAAAAAAGGTTTTGACTTTTGAGGGTTGGGTGTTGGGTCGTCGACGCCGCAGCCGTCCGATACCGTTCACCTCTCGCGGAGTTCTCGCTGCTGTGATCTCATTCCGTGGGCTCTTTTCTGCACTTTTTCCGCGCTTTTTCACACTTCATATGGCCATATGCATGGCATGATCTGGAGTTCAGAGGGTTGGCAAGGAGCCTTTTGCCACGGCATCTTTTGTGTACAGTACACTTGCAGCTACCTATCAATGCATCATGAGTGCTTCTCTGTTCAATGGCTGCGAAAGCTTTGTGTGCGCTTTAGTTTCCCACCGTTCAAATCCTCATGCCATTTTTTTAGGAAAAAAAATGAAATTTCATGTTTATAATAAGTTTGTGCGGCATCATGCATGCGCGACTAGTACATGTGTAGTATACGTACTAAATAGTACGATTTAGCAAATATAGCAGTTAGGACAAAAGCATGTCAAGACCATGTTTATAAGAAAGCTTCACTGTTTAGCGTGGCAAAATCCATAGCCAACCAAAACCAGTGACTGAACTTAAGACGGTAAACAACCTATCCATTTGTGCACCTCTGAAGCTGGCAATACAGAAATTGGATCGAGATGAACAGCCAACACACGGTGATGCTTTGCTTGCAATGCATAGGCTTAGACTCATCAAAGAAACTGATCAGAGATGAAATTGTACATGACCTAATCAGAGCACAGCAAACAATTAGCGGTTGAAATAATTCGTGCACGACTGCACTCCCATGAGCCATGACCACACATAAACCAAACCAGAGAGTCAAAAGCTCTCTCCATCCAATCCGACGATGACTCGTCGCGGACACAGGTGCGCGCTTTTGCTTTTCCGGTGCACTTTTTTTCGCACTTTTCTACAGGCTGCCACTCTCGTAAATAACCTCAACCTCAGGGCCATTTTAGATAAACGGCTCTATAAATAGATCTGCTGATCCGGTCCCTGCAATACTTACGCTGAGCCGCCGCCTGTTCCACCTCTCCTCCAAACCAAAAACTCCTAGGTCAAAATCTCCGCGAGCCGATAGTTCCTCTATCTAGTTTTCTAAACGTGAATTCCAACCATTCCAACCATTCTGCAATTCTCGTGCTTCGAGGTGAAGCAATCTGAATGAAAAAAGCTGCCGGATGTCAATAGTCTAATTTCGTCATGTTACAGGTGTAATTTGCCAGAAAGAGGGGCGAATTCGTGGTGCTAAAAGGAGACCCCACCCGGCGCGGTTGTGGGGTTCGGGGAGGAGCGACGAGGCAGGCAGGTGGGATTGGGAGATGAGGGATGTGGTCGTGGCTGACGAAGATTGCGTCCGCGTGCTTGGGCCCGGTCCGGAGGTGCGCGCGTACGAGGAAGGATGAGGACGGCGGCAGCCATAACGGCCGCGGCATCGCCGACGACCTGCTGTGGTCGCGGGACCTCGGGCGCCACGCGGCCGGTGAGTACTCGTTCGCCGTCGTGCAGGCCAACGAGGCGCTGGAGGACCACAGCCAGGTGGAGACGGGATCTGCCGCGACGTTCGTCGGTGTCTACGACGGCCATGGCGGCGCTGAGGCGGCACGCTTCATATCTGACCACCTCTTCGCACACCTCATCCGTAAGTAGCAGCATCCTTGGGAAAAACTCAATTTCTTTTTTTTTTTTTCAAAAGCGTGCATTTCACGTTCTTCGTTAAGTGGAAGCAGGAATATTACACGCTCCAAGAAGCGATACGGCGAGAGGCCATACGTCGCTTAGAGTAAACACTAAACAAAATCACGCTGATGTACTAAAAAATAAACTATTACGCGACCGGGGCGAGCAAACAGGTGCAGCTTAGTACTCACCTTTAATGATGATGGTGATCATTCTTTAGTGTGACGATTAATGATATTGTATTCTTTTTACTGATAATCTTTAGTGTGATGATTAATGATATTGTATTTTTTTACTGCTAATAGCCATCCATGCTCGTTAGCTATGCACACTTATTTCTGTGTTCTGTTTTTGTAAATGGGCACTTACCAGTCCTGAAACATGTTTTTTTTTTAAAAAAAAAGTCGAGCACTTTCAAGGGCCGACGCAATTGTTACTTTTGCTTTTGGCACATCATCAATCTGTATGTTTGGAAAATGAGAAATTTGATGAGTGCTGTTTTCCTCAGCGCAATACATGTTGGATTACTTTCCACTTATTAAGCATGCTATTGTTTCATGAGCAGAGCAATGGACAACGCAATACTCTTTCCAGTGACTGAGTGGATTCTGATCATTGGACGAGCTATCAGTATTCGTGGTCCTTTGCAATAGCACATTAGGTAGATTCTTGTTGTGTTCAGCTGCTCAGCTTTATGTTGTGTAATTCTAGCAGATTGACTTCACTTGTTGATGTGCCGCTGAGCACCTGTGGCTACACTGTGACCTTTCTTATTCTTTCAAAATTGGCAAGCATACTCTGCACTGTGCTATAATAACATCCTCTGTTCTCCTATCTGTAGGACTTGCTCAGGAAAATGGAACAATATCTGAGGATGTTGTTCGGAGTGCGTTTTCTGCTACTGAAGAAGGCTTCTTGACACTTGTGCGGAGAACACGTTTTATAAAGCCGTTGATTGCTGCGGTTGGATCCTGCTGTCTAGTTGGTGTCATATGGAGAGGGACACTGTATGTGGCTAATCTAGGTGATTCCAGGGCTGTCATCGGTTGTCTAGGTAGATCAAACAAGATCATTGCTGAATCACTCACAAGAGATCATAATGCAAGTATGGAGGAGGTCAGGCAGGAACTTATATCCCGTCATCCAGATGATTCTGAAATTGTCGTTCTCAAGCATGGTGTTTGGCGCATCAAGGGCATAATTCAGGTTGGTGAACAACAGTTACTGCATCATAATATCTTTCCTAGCCTGCAAGTAATATTTTAGCTTGTTTAAAAGAGAATATCCGGCCAAAATTAATGATGCACTTTTGATATGTTTCCTGATTGTTGCTAATAGGTTTCAAGAACAATTGGGGATGCTTACTTGAAGAGGCCAGAATTTGCTCTTGATCCCGCTATTACTCGTTTCCACCTTTCGGAGCCTTTGCGCCGGCCTGTTCTTACAGCAGAGCCGTCTATCTGTACAAGGGTGCTTAATCCACAAGATAAATTTATTATTTTTGCATCTGATGGTCTTTGGGAGCAATTAACAAATCAACAGGTCGTTGAAATTGTCCATAGCAATCCACGAAGGGTTTGTCTTCAACACCTAACTGTCAAATGGTTTTTTTCTCTTTGTTACAATGACTTAATTAAATGTAATGCCCCTAATGTTGATAGGGAATCGCAAAGAGGCTGGTAAGGGCAGCACTGAAACAAGCTGCACGGAAGAGGGAAATGAGGTATGATGACCTCAGGAAAGTTGAAAAGGGAGTTCGCCGCTTCTTTCACGACGACATTACAGTAGTTGTTGTTTACATAGATCATGGGTTACTGCAAGAGAGGGATGCTTCTGTGCCACAACTTTCAGTCCGAGGTTTTGTTGATTCAGTTGGCCCCTCAAGTTTCTCAGGGGTAACCGCCGTATCATGACTCACTACTAATTGAGCAGCACAATTTTGATGTACGGCATTCAAGTAGCATCTGACTATCTGGTTTGCTAGGCTTTGCTTTTAGTATTGCCTTTGTTGAGTACTACAATGCTCCATGGCACTTTTGCAACGTCTGATTTGCTCGAAATAAGAGGATCGTGCTGTTGTGCGATGCTTGGTAATATTGATGATGTGGGAAATGCCCACTAGTGAGTGGCTGGAATTTGTTTGCTCCAACACCTTGGATTGAGGAGTCTTGAGTTTTGCTGAATCATAGCCCGATCTGTTCATTGGCGCAGTGAGTATAACTGAGAATTGTTCTGATTGCTGCGATTCTTTTCTCGAGCGGTCGAGCCCGTCCAGGCCGTCCGGGTTCTGCCGTTGTGTGAATTCTTGGCAGTCCGATTGACAGAACCCCAGTGCCTGCAGGCCCATCTTGCCGTGAATTGTTCTGGCGAATTCTTGGCAGGTCGATAGAACCCGATTCCTGCAGGCCCATCGCGTAGATGGGCTCCGCGGCCCGCCCCGCGGTCTATGTCGAATCCGCACGCTACGAGCTGGCCGTGGCCGTCTGACTCTCGAACTAGTAGGCCTAGGAAGAGATTAATTGGGCGGGCCAGTATTGGACGGTGTCCCACTAAGTCGCTCGCACTGTCACTCAGGAGCCGGTCAGTATATTTCCTAAAAAAAAAGTGGCCCTGCAGCACTGTGGGCGGCGAGGCGCATTTAGGACAACAGTGTCCTCACGCATCTACATACCATTTTTATCCCGAAATTCGCCCACCGGAGAATCGAACTCGAGACCTGGGGTGCCGCAGGAACATGCCTGAGCTAGGCATCCTTTGGCTGTCAGTCAGTATATCCTCCATCCTCTGTCAGTCAGTATATCCTCTATCCTTTGGCTGTCAGTCAGTATATCCTCCTAGGAGTATGATAGGCAAAGCAAATATATGCATATCGAAACAATTTTATATTTAAGCATAATAGCCTTTGTTTGCATTAGATGTCATATTAAGACATGGACTATGCAATGCTCACATAATTGCAGTCCAATACCGAATTCCAGATCGAACTCCGAAACGCGCACGTCCCTTTTGCCATGGAGTACAACACAACATCACTCTCTAATAAGCCAATAATAAAGATACCCGAGATATCGTGGCAAGCAGCCAGCAGGACTAAAAAAGAAAATATCCTGGCGAGAAAAATGACACGACGACGCCTCGATTTAGTGGTCCGCCGAAGCACTCGGCATTGTCAAACTGGAGCAGGCGTCGCGCCGTAGTAGGCGACAGCAACGTCTCGCTCTCGCGGAGAGTTGCTCCCTTCCCAGCCACATGTGCCACGCCACTACGCCAGCCAGGGCTGCGCTGCGCACGCCTGTCCGACCCACCCGTGAGCCTGGCAATGGCGGCGGAGCCGCGGAGGCTTCTGGAGTTGGTGTGGACTAGGGGAGGGGAGCCGTCACGCGTCACCGTTTCACAGTTCACTTCACCCCACCCCACCCCACCCCACCCCACGGCCCGCGCGCATCACAGCCACAAGCTCTCATGCACGGTGGTAGGGCCGCAAAGATCTCCCGCGGCGTCGCGGCGCGAGGTCGACGTGGTGCTCGCGGCGCCCTGGTGTCCACCGGCCAGTGGCGAGGTTGCGGCGCTTTTTGTTGTTTATTCAGAGGCGACGCCTTGTCGATGAGCAGTGGCCACCGGAAACTGGAGGTATACGACCTGCTGCTGCTGGAGTATAAGGGTGGTGTCTATTGCGTCGAAGGAAGGGAGGCCTATCGTTCTCCGATTCTCGGCGCTGAGGCTGACCAGTGAAGCCAGACTCTGAAACAAGGTGAGGCCCTCCCGTGCAATTAACAACACGGCATGTCATACGTGACGCTTCACGGCCGGCTAGAATTGTACTCGACAGTGGCAAATGGCAAGGGTCCATCGTTCCGGTTCTTTGAACGCCCCACAGTTGCCGATGAAGTGGCATAGCCCGCTGAGTGTATGCTCATTGTTCAAGTAGTCACGGTGCGCTAAGTAAAGCTCCAGCGCGCAACAGTATTTGATACAGATATGTAATGATGTGCTATAATTGCTAATCCAGAGCTTCTCCATGCGCTGATTAAGAAGGAAGGGTCAAGGGTGAAAGGATCGTCTACTTGCATTGGGATTAGGTTTGCTGTCTGCACATTTGGTTAATTCGAAAAAAATTATTTTGGCTAAATTACTCAACTGCAATACATATTATACTTTTAGAATTAATCGAATAATTGGCCAACACATTTGCATAGAAAACCACCCACCAAAAATTGAATCAAGCAATAAAATAAAAAGGCAAAATCAACAAAGAACGCTTCTAAAAAGTAAGTCACGTTGTCGGAGCACAACATACAAATGGACATAATTTTTGTGTTTAATATAATAATCACAAAAAATCTGATTGTTAACGCCACCTAAAAACTGAATATTCAAGGGTCACTACTTAGTGCCAAAAATTTTGATTAATCATCTTTTTTGGTTAACTTGGTTTGGTTAGTTGGTTTCATGATAATTTGCCCACTCCTAGATGGGATCCTTCAAGAGTCAAGATACATCTTTCTTCTAGATAACAGAAGAAATTAAGTCAGGTTTCATCTCCACATAGAATAGATATCGGTCAAACATATAACAGAATTAAAGGTCCACTCTATATGACAACCGGTTTAAGCAAACATATGACGCAAGATATCTGTTCCATGAACGATAGTGTTGTAAAATTATGGTTTGGAAAAAAAATATTTAAGTGGAGTTTCTAAAACTCAAAAAGTCGCACGATCCATCAGTTCCTTTTTGACAATATCATCGTTTTAAAAATTAAAAAACTTCTTATATCCAAAAACCTAGAAGCTTTGGAAAACAAAGTATTTTGTAAAAAAAAGTATTTTTCATCTGAAAAGAAGTTTTATCCCTTGTCTAAAACTTGGATTCATGGTTTAGGCATCTAATATATAACTATAATAAAAGGTTGAACTACAAAGCTTTAGATCATGTACAAACGCAGCAAAGGCAAGTCTAAACGATGAGGCCGACCAACTTACGATTTTGATATTCACCGTGTGCCTGAATCACCCACGAATGCCTCCTAGAAAGACTCGTTGGTGAGATGCACAATGGAAGCGTCTTAGGATTGGCAAAACCACCAAGAATGTTGTCAAATCTCATGAGAGAAATGCTGGACTACAAAGGGTTTGGAAAGCATGTTTTGGACTTATGAACAGACTTGCCAAATTTATTCTTTTTTCACGTGATTTCATAACTCCGTTGGCTTTCCGGTCACATTTTAACTGTCCACACAAACAACATATGAACAGACTTGACCTCTTTCAGTCTGATATACACGCAAGGAGATTGGCGAATTTTGCAGCTCACCTTTGTGCTAAGCATTCTTTAGCTATGCGTGTGAGAGCCTTGTTTTGTTTGTAATTTATTAGGCGTGTGAGAGAGTTTTCTCCTATTTCCGAATTAGTTTGATTTACTTTCAATGGAATTCTCACTACTCTGTTACTCTATTGGCAGTTTGGCACCTCCAGAAGATTTTAGGTACTTTGTCATATGCATATTTGTTGTTCGGACCCCTTGCACGGATAGAAAAAAAGATCCGGTGAGCTTGAGCCTAACTGACTGCATATGAAGGGCCTATTTGGTTGGCTTCTGTTTTTTGTCCGACCAAATTCATGAAAAGCTAAAACTTAGGCTTTGTTAAATTAAAGTTTGTTAAAATTAGGGTAGAAAATATAGGTGTGTATTTGGTTTACTACCAAAATGAAGACTTGCCAAATTGTTTCTTTCATGGTTTAAAAAACTTTCTAGAGACTTACCAAAACTTCTATAAAATTTGACGGTGCCAATTATTTGATAGTGAATCAATTAATAATCATAAAATTGACATGCCATGATTTTGATTTGGCAAAAATCAAAAGCCAATCAAATAGACCCTAAAAAGTGATCTTAATTATCCCTGGAAGATATTTGTAGCCTAACTGACCACGCTTTTTAGACGGAATTCTCACAGTTGCTTTTGTGCTTTTTTGTCATGCCACGCACACGGAACGGGAACGTGCCCATACCACGCTGTATGTATGTCCCGACTAGACCACGACGACAATGACTGATGTACCACTATTCGCTACTGCTAGCTGCAAACGAGTTGGCATCCGTGGCTTTGCTTGTGTGGCTCAAAAGATCTTCCAGCAGGGCAAATTAACAGATCACTATAAACTTTTAAAGTGCAGCCAGTTAGGCTCAAGGGAACCCTTTTTCGTATCCATGCAAGGTATCTGAATATGGCACAGTACCTAAAGTCTTTTGGCGACACTTATTACATGGAACGTGTGAATTCCATTGCAAGTAAATAATAACTGACTGGACAATAGGACAAAACTCACCTGAGATAAGCAAAATATCATGGCATATTTCATGGTGGGTTCAATATTTTTATGTTATAATATGGTGTACTTCCCTATAATAAGTCTGATAAATGCTTTTTTTTTATCTTTCAGCACCTTCATAAAACTAGTTTGATTGTAATTCTGAATGAATAGAAACCCCGACCTATTCAGTTAGGAAATTACCTCAATTTGATTAGAAGACGTGGGTAGTTTCTATGAACGGTTTCTTGTTGATGTGGCTGCTATGAAAATCCTGTGTAGTTCTCACCATTAGGACTGTGCCCTAACATTAGAAAAACAAATGTGAGTTGAAGAATGCAGAAAAAATGCCCTTAAGGACATGTGCTCCCATGTGTATTACTATTGGATGCACTGGAATGTGTGTTTTTTTATGAAAAGGCGACAAAAGCTTTGCCGATTTTTATTAGACGAGGAAAACAAAACAAAGTACACAAAAAAGAGCAAACAAAAAGGAAAGGAAAACCCAACTAATTACAACTGCCGCCTCCAAATTTACTTCTATTGCAGCCTTGGAAATAAAACCACTATAGCACGTACTATCCTGGACTACCGAAAGCTTGCTGATGCAAGGAGATTTCATCTTTGCACATTATCGCTACTTGATCTGGCTGCATCGTTTTCTGTTGGAAAACTCTTCTATTCCTTTCTTTCCATATGTTCCACCAAAATATATCATGATGCCATTGAAGTTTCTCTTTTGATTCTTATCAAATTTTGCCCTGCATTGGAATGTGTATCCACTGGGAACATGCCAATAGAAACGAGTGATCATTTTCTGAGTTTCTCGTGGAAAAATTATTTTTGCCTTAACATGTGCACTCTTTGAAATAGCGCCGGTTCTGGTCATCATGTGCCCATGTGCACTCCAAAGACGTCGCATCCCCAAAAAGCTGCTGGGTCACCGTTCACCCCTCATTGCTATAGCTTGTGACCTTCAGATTCATGTTTTAAAGTTTGTGCTGCATTTTATGCAAAATAAAGGCGACAACACTTTAGGTTAAGAGAATTTTGAAGGAAAAAAAAATCAAGGGCATATGCGCCCCCTTATACATACACCGTTGAGTGCATATGGGGATGCGTGTCGTAAGAGATTTTCTCTTTCACACGCATCCCAATGTGCAGCTAATTGTGATTCACATGGAGTACATGCAAAGTCTAAATTTTCTGTGTTCGTAACGAACCGTGTCTTGTTAGGTTTCTTATCTGATGCGTGTGTCAGGCCACCAGTAGAGATAGTGGTGAACATTTTCTTCTCCCTCACCGACAAGGTCAGCCTTAATCGATAACCTAGGTTGCCGGCAACGTAATCGCTCACCTACTCTCCCCCACACGGGACGAACCCCCACTCTTCCCTAATGCCAATCCAGAAGTTTGCCAGCGACTCCCCATCCAGCTATCTCCCTCCGCTTGCTTGGCGGCGCAACCGTCGACTCAATATTATATTTGCTAGAGGCGATCATGTTAATTCTTGAGACATAGTTACTAGATAATTTTAGGAGTGGATGAGGATGAGAAATTAGAAGTAATAATTATGTCCCCACTTATACCACAACCTTTAATATTTATTTGTCTTAAATAATTAATAAAATTTCCATATTAAGATGACTGAAGATGAGTTTTACATAAAGTTGTAGAGCTTAATAAAGCCTGCAACTTTGTAGTTGATAATTTTGACTTAGAGTACAAAAGTTCTTTTCAATTCACAAATTTATAATTTTTCAAATGAGCTTAGATGTTAACGTGATCTCTTCTATTTACTCTGAAAAATATTATTCTAATATTAACGTCTAAAAGCTAACTGCCGAAGTTAAAAATGTACATTTCAACAAAAATAGCATTGAATAATACGTATGAGCAAAAAAATAGTATTGATCGATACAAATCCTATAATAACAATACTCAGAGGATTAGTGTCAGCAATTTATCTTAAGTTTGACTAATAAATTTATAATAAATAATATTATTATTTATATCTTCAAGTAAATTTATTTAAGAATATATTAAAAACTTAAATAATTAATACTTATTACTTCCTCTGTTCTAAATTATAATTCGCTTTAACTTTTTTTGGTACATGCATTATATCTAGATACATAGCAAAATACATATACCAAAAAAGTTAAAGTGTCTTACAATTTGGAACCAAGGGAGTATTAAGATTTAAAATATTTTTTGGTATATAATTCAATTTGGATTCTATTTACTCCCTCTATTTTAATTATAGGTCGTTCTAAAAATCTCGGAGAGTCAAAACGTTTTAAGTTTAATAAAAATTATAGAGAAAACTATAAAGATTTATGACATTAAATAGGTACTTTATTAATACTAAGTTGACATTTTAATTATTATTATTTATTATATAAATTTAGTACGACTCTTTAAAATTCTTGAATGCGAAGAGAGTAAATTATTTGACTCGTTATTGAAAAACGCATGCGAAGTGCAAGTTTACCCAATTCGCGCCGACGACGGCAGGTGCCCTGGAAACATGTGGCCAGGAGATTTCGTGCATTTTGTGGTGCCAACCCTGGGGAGCTTGTGGCTAGGAGGATGTCCACTTGTGGCCACAGCCTTGCTGCTTCTAGGAGGCTCGCCGCGTGTCAGGCTGGTGCGACCGCGCCTTCTTTCTCGGTGTTGCTTGACGTGTCATAAAGCGCACCTGCAATATGCTCGGCTTTATCCGATCCGCAGCGGAGCGCACTTTTTTATCCGTCCAGGCGTCCACACAGCGTGGGAGCCGCCATGCCACGCTCCTGTCGCTCCAAATTGAGAGGCTGGGATATTTCCCCGATAGTTTTGGCCACAAATTTAAAGTGCTGCTAGTGCTCCTCTCTTCTCCTCAATCCACACTGCATGCATTTCGTGATTTTTGAGTCATCATCTACAGACAGAAGTGCATCCACGTGACTTTGCGCCAGGCACGCAGAGAACGGCTATTGAATCGACCAGGTCCAACCTATTGGTTTAAACAGTTAACTGAAGCACCACTAGACTACTGTATGATAGATCGAGAGGTTCAGGAATTTCTTGTGGCACTACAAGGCTACGACCACAATTTACACATTTCGGATGCAGCACTGCCCAAACGTGCACCAAGACCCTCGCTCACCCGTATCTGGCGCATAGTTAGCGAGCCTAATCCACGCTCGCGGAGGGAGATGGAGCGCCTAATTTTGTTTGATGAGGCTGCTATCGCCAATCGCCATTCGCCACGCCACGTGTGGAGGCCCCGGCCGGGGCCGGGAAGCATTCAGCATTTGCGACACACGACAGCGACGGGGTGCCGGAGGAGCAGCCAGAGCCACGAGAATCAGCGGCCTCCCGAACCCTCTCGGAATATTGGACCGAGAAAAAAAAAATAGTAGCGAGAAAATCGCAGCCACGAGAAGGGAAGGTGGGGGAAAAAGAGCGGGAAAGTGGAAAAATCCCGTCCGACGTGGCGAACTTGTCCATGCTCTTTTTCTCCCGTCCCTGGAAGCCTCGGCCTCCTCTCCTCTTGCCTCTTTCCTTCTCCCCCTCTCTTCTCATCCTCCTCCTCGTTGTTGCGCGTGTTGTGGAGGCCTGTGAGGTGCTGGAAGGTGGCGACCTCGGGGGCTCATCGGCGGCGGCTTGGGTCGGATTGATTTCGGGCGGTTTGGCCTTGACTCGAGCACCTGCCTGTTTGGAGGTAATATAATATTTGCGATCTTCATCCATTGTCTTGTTTTCCTGGCCTTCTTGGGGCCTGAATTTTGGTTGTTCCTCCGTTGTCCACAGCAATTTCCGATGGCAACCGACGAGACCGCCGTTGCCGACCGAGTCGGCTGTGGAACCGCCGTGGATCATCGTCGCACGGACCACCCTCTGGATCCCCGCGACATGGATTTGTCAGGGGAGGAGCACGTGCCCAAGGTACGGACAGCAGCCGCGAATCGCGGCCGCCGGAATCTGTGCGATCGACCATCCGACCGCGTGTTCTCACTCTGTTTCTTCCATTCCATGCTTGCCTCTGCCTGACCGACCGAGCAGGCGCGGAAGCCGTACACGATCACGAAGCAGCGGGAGAAGTGGACGGAGGACGAGCACCGCCGGTTCCTCGAGGCCCTCCAGCTGCACGGTCGCGCCTGGCGCCGCATACAAGGTACGTACAATCCTGGCGGCCGTGGTTGTTCGTTCTTCGTCAGGACGAGGACAAGCACTCACGCTCTTGCTTCTTCTCTGTTCGTGTGCGTGCGTGCGTGCGTGCAGAGCACATCGGCACCAAGACCGCCGTGCAAATCCGGAGCCACGCGCAGAAGTTCTTCACCAAGGTCGGTCGTGTACATTCGCCTCTCTGTCATCTCTGATTCTCTGCCATGAAACAAAAACAAAACCATGGGTTGTGCGTCACAATTGACTCGAAGCCCAAGTAAGTCGCCCCGATCGTCGGCAAGGTGCTTGCTCACACCTTTTTCTGATGTCGGAATTACTTGCGTCGTGTGTCTTACAGGTGGTCCGAGAATCGTCGTCAGGAAGCAACGCCTCCGCGGGAGGCGCGGCGCCGGCGATCCAGATCCCGCCGCCGCGCCCCAAGAGGAAGCCGGCGCACCCTTACCCGCGCAAACTGGATGGCGCAGCCGCGGCCAAGAAGCCCGCGCCGGAGCTCAAGCAGCTGGAGAAGCCGCCGTTGCGCGACCAGGACGAAGAAGGGTCGCCGACGTCGGTGCTTGCCTCGGCGCACACGGCGTTACGAGGAGCGGAGGTGTTCGCGAACAGCTCGAGCGCCAGCAGGTCGCCGGCCCTGTCGTCAGCTGCTGGTTCGGATGAGCATGGCAACGGCGGCGGCTCACTGGGCTCGTCGGTGGACGGGGAGGACGCTGCCTGCGCATCGCCGAGGACGAGAGCGCCATACACCAGCAAGGTAAAGTATGGTTGTTTGGTTCTTTCGTTCTTGGGCAATTAGGCAGCACTGCAGCTGACATGATAATGGTAAATTGGTGATTGTGAGAGAACTGAAGCACATGTTCTTTCCATTTTTATTCCTCGACTCGAAAGAAAGCAATAAAATAAAATCTTTCAATTTAGCGACATCCAATACCGAGGCTGTACATCTCTCGTTCAGATAAGACAACGCGGCGAAAGTAGTTACTCTGGAATCCCTTTCGTGTCTCAAGCCAGATTTGTAGATATCTCTGGATCGTTTAAATTTGAATTTTGCGATTGGGTGACGTCCCAGGACTTTTTTATGCACAAAACAGTGTGATTTGATTCAAAAGAATTGCCACCTGCGATTTCTCACCTGTTTCTTGAACGTGGATTTCAGGTGCTCGGCGATGCAAGCCAAGTAGGATCAGAAGCTCCAATCTTGAAGCTGTTCGGAAAGAAAGTCATGGTGGAAGACCTGAAAACGGACTCTTCACCTGCGAGCGCTGTCCAGGTAACCAGAAACGGAAATCTGATCGGTGCCGCAGGAGCGGCGAGCCCCTGGAATCCGTGGCCGGGCAGCGTGCAGGTGCAGCAGCTCATGTACTTGGTTCCCCAGCCCGACGGCTTCGCGGCGGCGCAACCCGCCGTCGTGCCGTGGTTCGGCTACAACGGGAGCCTGCCGTGCGCGGTGTTCTACCCGCAGCCGCAGGCGGTGGTGGCTTCAGCTCCGGAGCACCAGCAGCAGGCTTCGGAGCCTCTGGATCACAGACGTGCACAGAGGGAAGGGTCACTGACAGGTTCGAACATGGCGGCCTCCAGCGCCGCCGCGTCGGCGGCGCAGAACTCGGACACCGCGGAGTCCCACCACCACGGTGGTGTCGGGCAAGAAAACACCAGCGACGGCTCCGCGGCGCTGCGGCGGGCTGCCGTCCCCGTGCCGGGGCTGACCTTGTGCGCCAGCTCGGCTTCCTACAGCGGGAGAGGATTCGTGCCGTACAAGCGGTGCGCGGCCGAGAGCGAGGCGCCGCGGCCGGTGGCGGCGTCCGGAGAGGAGGCCGACGGCGAGCTGACGAGGCTGTGCTTGTGACAAAGAGCTGAAGCCCCGGTGTCAGAATGGAGCTCACGAGACACGTTTCGGATGTTTGCTAGTTTTGCTCCGGTTTCTTGATTAACTGCTGCTGATATGGCTGCCTGCCTGCACATGCTCTCCAGGAATGGATGAGCAACGCTGGTTCTTACAATCTTGCTCCTCGGTATATACGTGTATAGGTAAATTTGTACTCATATTCCGCTTTTGTTCACTGTGTGATTGTGTAATTTTGCTCCAACTTGGGAGATCCAGGGGCCAGTGGCAGATTGCGCTAACCTGGATCTCATAGTCAGAGGGTTGTGTGTGTCAATAGTCTGACCACATGTAAATTTAGGCTTGTACCATCTGAACGACATGCAACGGGCAGAAGGCGAAATAGCCAAGTTTGTCAGTTTGGTGTTCTCTGTTCTGAACTTGGTTCTGGACTCTGAAAGCAACTCTGCACAGTCTATTGCGCTCGCTGTAAATCTTTCTGAACTCGGAAGTCGGGGGTGCCGACGTGCTGTACGATGCGTGCAGGCGCGAGCTCCACTGCTCCAGGCCTGCCTGCCTGCCTGCCTGTGTAGCGTAATGCGAAGTTGCAGGCCGGAGGAACAGAAGAACGGGAGCTGCGCTTCGGCTGTTAAACGGGGGAAATATGTAAAGGTTGGCACTTCCGAGCTCGGACGATGAGACGAAAAATCCCCGAAATCCAAACTATTCTCTGCCGGTTGGCAGTTTCATCGCGGCGGGGTTGGTCGGAGGAGGCGGCAGGCGGTGGCTGAGGCCTGAGGGGCCGCGCTACGAGCTTCGGGGCGGAGGCGTCCGCGCCAAGGGAAGCAGGCTTCGCAGGGCGCTGGGAGGGGATGCACATACGGCGACGGCGGCGGCTACGGCTACGGCTACGGCTACGGCTACGGCGAGGACGTTCAGGTACGTCTCTGCTCACTCGATCCAGTATCGGTATGTACTCTTGCGTCGTTGTGCCGCGTCGGGAATCCGAATCACAGGCTCCTGCAGTCCAGCCCGATCCTGTCGAACACAAACCCCAGTCCGTGTTGAATTGGACTGTTATTGAGTCGAAGCAAAACCATGGACCTAAGTTAATCCACAACGAGGATATGATGCAGTTTATCTGCTTGCTAGGAAAGGAAGCTATGCATGATTCGTTCTATCTCATCTATCCTGCGAATTTACCGAACAATATGGTGTTGCGGTGTACATGTTCTACAGACACTGTGACAAGGAACTACTACTGTACATTTCCCTTTTCTAGGTTATACTGCCAAGTATTCCATGCTGTTGTACTTTGCAAATACCCTGCTCTCATTGTCTTCCCACCATTTCTGTGCCTCAGCCTCTCCAAAATGCTTCCGGCTGCGAGATCAACATCAGCAAGTTATCATAACAATCATTCAATTTTTAAGCCTAGCGTGACTTGACAGAAAAGTATGGTAGAGGCTTTCAGGAGTTCACCTGAACCGGATGCGCTTGATTCCCTTCTTACCACTGGGGGATGTAACGACTGTAATGTACACCCCACGCTCAATTTGCTCGATCACTCCATTGGAGTCAGTAGGAGCAACTGTGCTATTGCTATCTGTTCCCCCATCGTAACCTCTGCAGCTACTGGAGGCTCTTCTGCTATTCTGAAGCGCAGCTGAGTCATCCACCACAACAGTGTTAGAAGATGTTGTAGATTGCATATCCACTTCCTCTATGTTGTTGTTGTGTTGATCCCTGATGCTGTTTAGCGGTGGAATTTTGCCAGTGACTAGAGTTTTGTCGGGTGGGTCGGGCACGATACTGGAACCATCTTGTTCCAGATCATCTAAAAGTTTATTTGATAAAGCATTCCTCTGCACAAGTTTGCAAAAGATGAACTTATTTGACATCATAAAGAAAAGTTCTAAAAAATGGAATTTGTTATTAGTCAGACTTATACCTGATTTGTTAAAATCTTTATAATCTCCTTTGCAGCTTTGCACTTTGTGGCCTCATCCCTCACTATCAACCAGGTTTCCTCAAGTTTTCGTTTATACAACTGAACTTTCAGGCTCCTACGCTGGCATTCTTCTGCTAGAGTGGTTACCTGCTTAGATAAGACCAAGATCACCATCTGTCTCAGAAAATCAATGATTTGAAACACGGAATTAAAAAAAAAGAATAATTCCATAGAAGACTTATTATATGGGTCCCTAGAAATAATAAGTTATAGTTACCTGTGCTTGAAGCTGTTTCACTTCCTCTAGAAGTATCTTTTCCATCATATCTTGTTCTTTCCTCCTATCATCAGTAGCTTGTGGCAAAGCGGCTGTAGTCTTTTGTGAGATTGGATCAATCATTCTCCCTATGCGACTAACATCAATTGTTTGCTTCTTTGATATCAAACAATGTGGGATGTTGTCTCTTGCACATTTGAATTGATTGGGGCATTCTACCTGTCCCCACCTCTGTTTTTGCATTTGATTCAAAGTGGCTGATTCCTGATTTGTCTGGTTGGGACTTTGTGCTGAACTTATTTTTTCCATGATGAAATTTGCTTCCTTGAGCATTCGTGATAACTTTGGTGTATATATTCTTGTTTCTGTTATAGAAGATTCTTCTTTTCGGATCTTTGATCCACAACTCATTTTGCCTATTTTATTCAGCTCATTGAAACAAGCATCACAAACACGACACTTTCTGCTCTTATCTGGTGCAAGGGCAGCCCTTTCAACCTTGTTGCTGCTGCAGGAATTGCAGAACACGGAACCACAGTTGTAGCAGTTGTGTTTCTTCCTTGTAAACCGAAATGCCAACCTGCAACTGCTGCATACAGATTGATCTTTGCTTGAGATTTCCCTGTGCACACAAATGACAGCAGTGAAATTGGAAGAACAAGCTATGCTGTCCACCTGTTTATCTTCCAGGGCCTCCACTAGAGTTGGGCAGCTCCTGTCAACATAATCCCCTAAACCAAGTTGCCCTTCTGTGCCTTTGCCCCAGGTAAACACTTTTCCATTCATTGTCAAGACTGCGACATGGGAGCTGCCGCAGGATATATCTTTGACAAACTCAGTCTTAAGTGGCCCTTCAACCATGCAAATAGATGCGTTGTCAGATCGATGATTCCCTAACTGACCATGCTCGTTGCTTCCAATGGTAAATACAACACCTGTTATGGTTAGCACAGCTGTTAGTGACATACCGCAGGATACCTGAGTAAAATCACAATCAATGAGTGGTTCGACACGAGTTGGTACAAGCTTTGACTTTTTGTCAGTATGGCCCAGCTTCCCTCCACCTGTGTCGCCCCATGTGAACAGCTTCCCACCAGGAGCATTGCTCTTGAGTGTTCCTGATGTTTCCACAATAGCAGCAGTGTGCCATGGTCCACATGCGACAGACTTGGCTCTTAAGCCTCTCAAGGACTCCACTTCTTTCGGCTGAAGAACACTACTTGTGTCACCATGTCCAAGAACCCCAAATGTCCCATGTCCATATGTGAATAGCTTACCTGTGGAGGATATTATAGCTGTGTGCCACTGACCACATGCAATCTTCGATACGGATATGCCATCTGAAGTACTGATCAATTTATGCGGGAACCATGGGCTTCTTTGACACTGATTGTTCCCTAACCCTAGGCTATGAATCCCTTCACCCCATTCATAGAGTTCTCCTGAAACTGAAACTGCACATGTGTACTTTGCCCCAAATGCAATAGTCTTCACAGGTGTGGAGGCAAGAGAGTCAATGATCTTAGGATCAGAGACATTGTCACTTGTTTTGTGTCCCAGTCTCCCTCCACTTTCCTCACCCCAAGAGAATACCTGACCCTTCTTAGTAACTATTGCCGCATGTTTCTCTCCACAAACAATGCTCTGCACATCAAGAATCTGCGACGATTTCAATAACCTTGGAAGTGATATATTGGTTGCTGATGCATGTCCATGATTTGACATACAACCCAGAACATCACCCCACACAAAAATGTCCTTCAGAGAATCTGTTGCTGCATTTGGTCCCTCAGATTGTTTGAGTTTAGGCATTTGTGTAATTCTTTGGTCCTTAATATTTTCAGCAGATTTTATGTCTTCCAAATTATTTTTTACTTGATTTACCAATTCGGGACTAATCTTGTCCAAGTAAGAATCTAGTTCTGACCATGCTTTCTGTCTTGGAGAAAAGAATGGTTCGGAGCAATCCAAATTACTGTGCAAGTACTTGTTCTGTATCAACCTAGGACTGCCATATAGGGAATGTACCTTCATGAACAAATGATTGGAGAAATTATCATTTGACAGTACAAGTAAAAGCATGATGCAATTGGAACATATGAAAGTTATAATGGCTATTTACAGTCGCCAATCATGGTGTTGTACTTAACTAAAAATGTTGCCCCTCAAAGTATATGCAGTCTAAAGGCTTGTGGAACATGTTAGTTTAATTGCATTAGTGGTTATATATATTATCATCATTTTTGGTTGGAAAATAGTTATAAAAAATACTTTCACTATGAACTATTAACTAACAAAGTAGCCATCGTCAATATAACCTCAACATGATCTAATATGCTAGTCATCATCGATATGTCTTTTTTTCTCAAGCATGGAATTCAGAACAGGCTACTTAGTGTGATGTAAGAAATTTCACGAGCAATGTCAAACTCACACTTAGACAATGCTATCATATTTCTGCATAAAGATCAGGAAATGCATGAATTCCAGAATGAAAACCTTTGTGAAATTTCTTCCATCATGCATAGCGAAAAGCCTATTCCTTTGCTGAATATAGCTAGGAGGGCTATTCGTGCAGCTGTTTATCCGGCGGCTGTTTGTTGAGTTAACCAGAAGTAATGGGGTGCATGGCGCTGATATTAGGGCTGTAAGACCTAAATACCAACATTCAGCTTGATCCCTATCTTTGCAAACCTGGGTTTACATGATCCCCAAATAAAAGGTTGTGTAAGTTAAATAAGTTAAGAGATTACAAAATTTAAACAATGTGGAAGTACTACATACCAAGTCTAGCGAGGATTCACCATTCTTGTATATAACTGACAAGGAGTGAGATTCCTTTTCTGGCCAGTGCAGACGCAAAAGTTTTGTCTGCAAAATATTGAATTCTTAGGAAATCAGTGTCTTCCAACCATAATGTGTTGTTAGTAAGGAGCCAAGGGCTAATAGCATACAGTCTTCTGTCCAAGAACTACACTGGACACCGAATTCAAGCTTAAACGTTTCTCCCTCTCTTTGGAGTACCATATTAGTGCTCTCCCATCCTGCAAATAGAAAATTATCAAATTCGTAAGAGAGCCAAATATGGTATGTAAGTGTCAATGAAGATGTTCAATTTCAGTTTTCTCAAGTTGGTCAATCTATAGCAAGCTTCTGAAACCTAATTAAACCAAAACTGCTTGCTTCGGATATAGTTGAGCCAGACAAGGAGGAACAGAGTTTTGGCCTGTTATCAATGCCACACTAGGTTCAGTTTTCTTGCTTTTTTGTGTAGGTCCAGTTTCTATTTATTTTTTTATCCTTGCCTAGTCAGGAGAGTTCCCTAGACTTCTCGCCATGGTAACCTGTTATTAATATTTTCCTAGTCCTAGCTTAAATGAGAAGGCAGAGCTCTAGCCTCCAGTCAGTTTTCGCTAGAAAATATATTATTGAGACAGAATGATAGAGCCATACTGTGCTTATTTGGTTGATATATACCTGAATAATTGTTAGAGAAACAATTGGAGCATGTCCATTTCAAAGTTACCAATAGAACTGTAGTATATGCTTTGTTTTTTTTTGGTCAACAGTAAGAAAACAAGGATAGCTACAAATGATCAGTGGAAAGTCAAGCAAAATACAGAAGGTTCTGGTCATCGATAACAAAGGAGACGGTTGAGAAATTGAGAATGGAAATCTTTATATTAGAGTTTCATTAACCCTAAATATAGACTTGTTTTAAACTTTACATGGATTTGCAAGACGCGTCTTACAGATCACCAACAAAGTTCATCTAATTACATGAAAACAATTCAGGGCCCAACATAGTTGAGAATTAAGAGAATCGACTACGAAAGCAATACAGCTACCACTGTAAGCAACAATATCGTGTTAATAGTTCTAAAAAATCAGTGTTGCTGTGATCAATCCTATCTCCTTTGGTAGTCAGGTTGTGGACTTCAGAAGGCTACTGATCCTTAGCTTGCCAATAAAACATCAGGGAAATTATTGCATTTGCATAGCACAATGTTTCATTTTTGAAAGAAACATATTAAGCAAATGGAAGAAAACGTGTAACCATATAGCCAAACTACTCACATAAGATAGCCTGACAGTGCAGAATTTGGGTTTCCCTCTCTTCCCACATTTCAGGAGATGTGCACCTTTCTTGAGAGTAATAATAGCCTGTAGGAAGGAATAAGTTGTCAGCCACAATGTGGTATTCATCTAAGATGCATATTTCCCAGCATTGATAGTCTTGTACATACGAAAACAATTAAGCAAAAGGACACAGACAGGAAAATATACTGAACAGAGCTGAAACTCTGTATTTACATTCAGGATTCTCTGCTCTTTCATAAGAAATCATGCTGTCTAATGCATATGTTTTGTTTTCGAACAAATTACAGGGTATTTATTGGCTCCGCCCGGGGAAGGAGCAGTCCAGGAAGAAAGAACAGATCCTTGTGATTGAATGAATGGCATGCAGCGATGAAATGAAACTACAAGAAGCTGCAGAAGACAAGAGGGACAGTGGGAGGATGAAAGCTGCAGAGCATGCATATGCGTAGGATGAAAACTGCAGAGCATACATATGCGTAGATCTGCTCGAGGCACCACAATTATCTGGAAGAATGCGCAACAAGAACAGCTGCATACCTGCTCGACTTCTCTGGTTGTGGTTGCAGAGCTCCTCCACTCCAAGCCCCCGGCCATTGCAGGTGGCCAGTTACAAAAGATCAAGCGGACGGAAAGGCCGGCAGCACCTTGAGGCTTGAGCGAAGTCCAGGTCCAAGCCTCCTTTGATCAACAGTGGGATGGAGCAAAAGATTGGCAGTGAAGTGACGGAAAGAGCTCTGCAAGGAAAGAATGAAAGCGGGCAGGAGATAAAGAGAGGAGGGTGCAGAGGCGCAGAGCTTGAGGACGGTGGACTGAGGAGGCGAGCTGCGCGATTCAAGGGAGCCGGAACGGGAAACGGCAGCGATTTTCTAGCTGTGCTCGCTTAAAGAGGAGAGAGGATCAGAGGAGATGCAGTGTCACGCAGAGGATTCACATCACCACATGCACACAGGACACAGACACAGCACACACAGACAGAGGACATCTCCGTGCGCGGCAGCTGAAGCAAGGGTGCACAACTGCGGTTCCCACCCTCTCCTTTATCAGTACTTGTATTTTTTTTTTTCAACACAGCATCCTTGTACTACGGAGGAAACTGTAGTGGGAGCGGTACGAGCGACCCTTCGCCTTTAGCTCTCATTGATGTACGATCCGTTTCTGAAGTGTTGGATTTCATTCATGTCAGGATCTGTCGAAGTTTTGCAAGCAATGCCCCGAGAACATCGGCCCTTGGCGTCCTCTTCGCGAGCATTCATCTGACAATACCTCTACTGCCCTTAATTAGCAGAAGATCCTGCACGACTGGATGATCTAGTATCCTGTTACGACTGCATTAACAACGAAGCATTCAATCAGAACAGCAACAGCCGCGCCATGGACGTGCAAAGTCATCCGCCCTACTACTCTTATGGAATGGAGGTCTACTATATATGATTGTGCATTTTGCTTGTCCTTCGGTGGTCCGGGAACGTGAAATCTGCATGTAAAACGGGCATGGGTCTGGACATTTGGCAAAGCTACGGAGTAGTAACAGGTGTAGGCAGGCAGTTTTGCAGCCAAACGGTAGGAATCCTTCTTCTGGGGCAGCACAAATGATGGATGATGGCCTTGGCCCAGACCCAGCAGAGGATGATAATGATAGCAGCAGCCAGCAGCAGCCGGGCAGGCTAGGACACAGCACGTGCGCAGGGCAGCGCAGGCGCTGCCCCCGCCAGGCCTGGCCTGCACGGTTCCGCTGCCCGAAGACGATGGCGCCGTCTGGGTCTCTGGGACGGCCGACGGACGACGGACGCGGACGGTGTCCGGCGACGTCCACGGGGTAATTGCTCTGAACATCCTCCATGAACGCAGTACTGGTAGTTCGTGGTACGGCTGCTTCGCTGACGGCGTCTCCATTTACTGACCGTCCATCGTCATCAATGTGTCCGTCCGTGTGCGTCGCCAAGAAAGGACTGTAGGCAGCCACTAGCCAGCGATCTGGTAAAGCACGTAGATTTTACTGGACCAGCTGTGCTGCCGTATCGAATTCTATGATGCTCCGATTGTACATGTCCTAACATACCCTATACCCCTCCCACATCCAGTGTGCACGTAATGACGTAAGACAGCAATCCGGCACTAATGATGTGTCCTACTCTACTCTTGATCTGGTGTAGTACTAGTATCTAACTGTAGCTTCTAATTGCTAGGCTTTGCAGTAGTGTCCCAATATAGCTGCGTAAAAACTAGTGAACCTTATAGCAAATCAGACCAAAAGATTCACATCTGGCCAATGAAACTACTGCGACTGAGGGATTCACATCTGGGCCAATGGAACTGCGAGGTGGCCGGCCGGGCATGTGAAGCTGAAGGCATACCCATCCATCCTAGCCTCCTAGTTGAAACAACGTATCACTGACACCGATTCGACTCGGCACTATGGGTGATTTGGCCTAAATTAACGGCGGTGGTTGATGATACCAGTAGGCAGGTCCCTCTCCCTCGGCGAGCCGGCCGGGCTTCATGGCCACTGATGATACACCGAAAATACGGAGCACTAGTGTAGTCGCTTCATACTACCGCGTCAGCGATTGATTTATACATTCAGGGGTTGGTAAGATCTGGCGATCTCTTGCCTTCTTGCCATGTCGTCTCAGATGCGCGCGACCTGTCTCGTTGTTGCTCAGGTCCTTCAGGCAACGTAACCTACTAACCTGATAAAGTGTACAAGCAGCGTAGCCGGAACGCATCATCAGTGGCGCTGCTTGCTTTGATGTTACTGAAATTTAGGCACCAGAATCTGCCAGCTTCCATCAGTTGCTACCGTCCAGACGAAATATGCCCTTCTTTAGTTCGCCAGATTCTGGGCCGCCAAAATCATTGTGCGACACTGCTGCGTACCGTAGTATTTTATTTTTATTTGGTAATAATTATCTAAATATTAATTAATTAGATTTAAAATATTCGTCTCGTAAAATACAGTCAAACTGTGTAATTAGTTTTTAATTTCATCTATATTTAATACTTCATGCACCGGTATTTTTATGTAACGAAGAATCTTCTTTTTACATAGTGAATAACCCTAAATTGAGGAACTAAACAAGACCGTTGCATCTAGAATCCAGAGTTAAGATTTATGGTTTAGGGTTTAGGGTTTAAGTCTCCTGGGCATATACGTTGGCACTGGTGTAGACTTGCAGTGCTTGCATTTCCCTTTCGGTTGGTACCGTTCAGACGAAGCCGCCATGCGCAGGCAAGTGTATTACAGTACTCATTACAGTGACAGAGCTGTCCCCGGGCAGCACAACAATTCGTGCGAGGGCGAGAGGCGAGCATGCGTTTGGCACAGGACTACAGGAGGATCGAAAGGGAGCCATCGATCGCTGGTTGCTGCTCTCTCACCTCGCTGCCTCCTCTTTAGGGCACCCTGACAGCATAAAGCTCTTGAAAGCGAGGCACAAGCTCCCTCCAAAGCCAAAGAGGAAACAGGCGTGTTTGTCCCCCGTTCTTTGGTCAATGTGCAGCCTTATGAACTTGTACAGTAAGCCCCAACCCCAAGCGTTAGTACGTATGTAGGAGTATTTACAGGTGGATGGTTTGTGATCCGCTGGTCTTTCTTTAGCAAAGCCAGGTTATTAGGCCTGATCTTGGGGCTGTCGAAGCCGTTCGTGTCTCTGCGGTGGTCCTTTCCGTTTTGCCCATGCCCATCTTAGGTTGGCATTGATTCGTAGGACCCCATGCTCATGCGTCCTTCCCCGCGCGGCGGTAATAATTCGGTGTCAAAAGAAGAGCACGTACGCGACCGATTCGAAAACTGCAGGCAGGCACGCTTGTACGCACAGTGAAGACTGAAGAGCACCGTGCTTTCCGTTCTTCTTTGGCGAGTGTCACACATCCTCCGTCCGTAAGTCCGTGGTGGGGGCGACTCCGCGACTCTGTCTCACACTCGCCCCAACCCAACAAGTGAAAAAGAACCACGCTCCATCGAGTAAGAACCAAATCTCTTTGCGTGTGTTCGCACGCAGGGGGAGGAGACATGCGGTGAAAAAGGCAGGTAATTGAGAGACATGGATGATTGAGATTGACCGGTTGAGGTTGAGGGTGGTCGCGTCGCGTGCCGGACATGGCGTCAACACAACATAACATAACAAACGGCCTTGGCGCGCATAGGGGTAGGGGTGGGCCGGCTGGGCCTATAGTAGATTGTGCCCATTGTGGCAGTGGAGGACTGTGTGCTGCTAAAGCCCGTGCATATGCTTTGCGCATGAGTGACCACCGTCCATGGCTTTGTATTGGCAGTGGCTGGGACCCGCAAGCAACCTGCGGCCTGGAGCTTCGCAGGCAAGCCCCCTACCGGAGCATTCTGTTAAGCACACTCCCTCGCCTGGTGAGCCAAGCCAGGCAGCTGCATCTGACCTAGGCATTCGAAATCAAACGCCTGGTGTTGATGCCTGGCCTAGGCAGGTTTCACAGGATGGGAACCAAACAGGCCAAGATCCTCATCTTTGTTTTGAAAAAAAATGCATTTCGTTCGGGTTCAGCTCACAGTGCTGTTTGGTGACGGCAGCTCACAGGCCTGCCTGCCTTTCGTCAAGAGAAGAATCCAAAGTTTGAAGTGCCTGCAAGAATGTGCTGCAGCCCGGCGCCGCCCTGTTCGGACCAGAGGAAGACGTTGAAGCGCCCATGCACGCTCGCTCACTCCCAGTCACACAATGGTTTATTTTCTAGTAGTACATCGGTCTTAATCCACCGCATAGCGGTGATTTGTGTACACCCAAGCATCGTATGGTCTCTCGCCATAACGCTCTTTAGAGCCTGTAAAATTTCCACTTCCGCCTAATGAAGACCATACCATGCTTGCTTTTGAAAAAAGAAGGCGTTCAGGAAACTGGAACCGATCAGCACCGTGCCTGTGGAAGCATGTGACGTAAAAATAAATTAAATTTCGCCTGTACAGGAGAATTCGCAACAGCACAGCTAAATCTGACGAGTATCTGACATGCGGTTCAGCCCAGAACGACAGTAAACCATGATACAGAAGAACAACAATCAGTGTATCAGAAGTTCATCGCTGCCCCCTAGAGTCCAGGATCCAAGCACTTCGTTCTTCTATATATGACTCTGTATCCTCGCTTACAAGATTACGTAGCATCAAAGGCTCACTTTTTCACAAAGTTGTCTGAAGTTCCAGATATACCGATTTTATAAGCCGAAAACCATTCGTCAAGCCGTCAAGGCACATACCATCATGTCCAACACGCACCATTCCTGAGGCAGCTACAACAGCATCACCACAATTTGAAGTCTGCAATATCAAATCAAAATGCTGATACATTTCCATGTTTGTCAACCAAATAACTAACTAAACAACAGTTTCCATATTAAGTTATTACCAATTTCCAACAGCTACATTCATGGTGCCCTGGTGGATATAGGATGACGACAGCAAGTCATCATATACAACATACATCCACCAAGCAGCTCCATGAGACCATGACCATGACCATGACCATGACGTCATGCCATGCTTGTACAATTCCTGTGAAACTTTCCTTTTTCCTGTGTTTTTCATGTGAAAATTAACCGATTCCTGTCAAACCACCGTACAATTCCAGTGAAATTCATGTGTTCCAAAGGGGCTCTTAGTTTTTGAGGGTTACAGTGGACCAGGAGCAGTGAACTCTAGGTGGTTGTAGGTATTGCAAGGCCAAGGACCAGGAGCTGGCAAGGGCTTATTTTTGCGGGTTACACTGGACCAGGAGCTGTGAACTTTAGGTTGTTGTGGCTACTGCAAGCCCCAGGACCAGGAGCTGGCAAGGGCAACTGAAGCGAGGCTGAGGAAGGCAGAACCACTACTGAATCTACAGAAGACATAAATACCCTCTAGGATGTTGAGCCCAGTGTCATGCTTTCAGCAGATTGAGTGATACATGTGGTTAGCACGCTAAAACAGTGTAACAGATACAACCTCATATGTTCTTACAGAACTACAAATCAATCACGGCAGCACTTAAAGGGGGCATACCCAGTGCCGTAGGCTCCCGCACTGCGGGGTCTAGGGAAGGGAAAATAGCCAGCAGCCATCCCTGCACAAATGTACAGAGCCTGGGGCTTGAACCATGGACCTCTTGGTCACAGGCGGTAAAGCTCTGAGCACTTGCTTAAATAAAATGTAAAAAGGCGCAGTTAAGCACTATTAAAACATTATTCAGGGTCTAAGCTAGTATGTGAGACATATAGAGCTCTGCAATTATGATTCCAGAAGATTTTGTAAAAGCGAGTGCCCACATAGTTTAGAAGAATATATACAGCCACAGTCAGCAATACAATACAACGCAACTAGGCTATGGTTAAACCTTTTTTCTCGAAAACGCAGGAGAACTAAGCTTCATTATATTAAGAAGATAGAAAAGGGGGAAAGACCCCGATTACAACACACACCACACCACCCCAAAAAGGGGGGTGTACCCAGTGCCGTAGGCTCCCGCACTGCGGGGTCTGGGGAAGGAAAAATAGCCAACAGCCATCCTGCACAAATGTGCAGAGGCTGGGGCTTGAACCCTGGACCTCTTGGTCACAAGCGGTAAAGCTCTACCGCTTGCGCCAGGGCCGCCCTTCACACCACACCACACCAAATAAGAAAAATTACATACGCGCCTGAGACACAAGTTAACAGAACGACCAAGCCTAGACAACCTGCAGGCTACAGGACTAAAGAGGGAGGGGGAGAGGGGGAGCGTGGGAAGCCAGGAAGGATAGTACCGGGGCCCCTGCCACAGCCCACATTCTTCTAAAGCAAATCCCAAAGCACCACCCAAGCTGGGAGTAGCTCCATCAAAAACACATCTAGTTCGGTGATTCCACAAGGTCCAAGCTCGATCACAAGAGAGTTGAAACCCTTCCTTGTAAGCCCAACAGTAGCATTGCTTGAGTTTTCCCACCACAGAAGGCTATGGTTAAACCTGACGGATACTATCCTAATATGCATGATCCTGATGGATCCTTTCCTAATACATAGGGTAAGATATGGCATGGTAGCAGAATGCTGCATAAAATTCAAGAATTGTCTCCTATGTGGGAATGATGTTTCACACGTCTCACAACCCCCAATTCGGGGTTTCGTTCCTCCGTATGTGTTTCTTCATTGATTAATAGAAGTTTAGAGCAATGAAGAAAGCCAGATGGTTATGTACCTTTTGGTCAAGAAGGTCCAGCTCTGACCTTCCATCTGTCAAACTCAGAAACAGTCAACATAAACGAGCTTGCATTCCGATGTCCCCCACCACCATATTCCTACAAGCAAGCAATATCAAGCATCAGTACATCTATGTAGTGTCTTCTTGTTAGATGATGTAAATACAAACTTATAAACCTCATCATCAGGGAAAAGATCTACCTGAGAGATGCAAGTTGTGTCTTCCTGTTCTAAACTTCTTAAACTTATTTTCAGCATCTGGTCATTATTCAACTCTGGGACTTTGTATACTACAGCCCCAATACCCCTGAAACAAAAGGGCACAACTCACATTATTGAAACTATGGTGTAGCAGAAGTCCAAATAACGTGCTAGATAGTGAATCAATAAAGAAAAGTCTGAGGCTGGATACATATATCAATAGGAGGGAGGAGGGGGGGGGGGGGGGGGGGGAAGTTGCCTTAGATTCAAATTACGGCTCTTGCTAGCTAGCTGATTTCCAAGTTCGCTTCTCAAATGTGAAATAGCGTCAGCATCAACAGCCTAATGGACCACAAAAAAGGCGAAATTATATCAGTAAACAAGTAGTACCTATGACTGAATACAAAGATAGTAATAAAAAATAAAAATGAAACATAGTATTACACGGGACCACCTAGACTCCATATAAAAGGTTGAAACCAATTGGCTTTGTACCTACTTATAGCTTAATAGTACAAAAGTAGGAAGAGCATGAATAAAACAAAATTGTCACTGGAAGATGACCTTCGATAATAAACAAGAAAATGTGAAAAATAGTGTGTGGCATAATTACCAGGAAATTCCCAAACTGACCACATCCCAGGGAAATCTCATAGGCCTTCTCCAGACAATCATCTATTAATTTTTGCTTCTCTAATAACGTCACTTGTCCATGGGAAATGACATGCTCAGGATCCAACTCCAGCAACTGGCACAGCAAGGTAAGTAAACATTAGGAGCAGAAGACACAATATGTCCAATATCCTAACTATCTGGTCTACTGTCTTGGTAGGAGCACCAGATATAACACAGTTATCCTGTATTGGATGATAACATCTCAAAAAACATTTTCCTGATTTTTCTATCACTTTATGGTGAAAAAATAAATATTTTTCCATTAACTGGAAAATTTTGAGATGATCAGATGCAGATTATTCAACTATAACCAAAAAAACATGAAACCTCTTGATTATACAACAAATGGAAATACTGGTTATTTAAGCAATTGTTTTGTAGACATTAAGCTTGAGATGTTAGTATACTAACTTCAACTAATCAATAACTCGAGTATGAAACAATATCAGTGATAAAAGGAACAATGGAATTCCTTTTTGTGAGAAGTCACTGCTGCACAAAAGAACAACATCAGGCAGGTGTTACCTGATCAAACAATTTACTATTTGCATTGACATTGAATTCAATGTCCAAATCTTTAAGACCATTGCTGAAGGCCTTGCTATTTGGAATTTTCCATCTCCATAAGTCCCCATCTTCAATAAACTTGAAAAGCTTTTGCACTGTTTCGACCTTGCTGTCAGGTACATATTTGAACTCAGGTACATCTTTACCACTTTCCTTACCCCGTAAGGTGCTAACTTCTGTCAAGAGCTTGTTTCTAAAGAAGTCAAATGCAATTGTCGCACCACTACGCTGCATGTCTATCACCTTGGTCACATTTTGCCCAAGTGTGGCATTCCCGCAAAAACATTCAAAAGCAGTCTTATGATGGTCCAGGATCGTTACTCTGAAAAAGGATAAATAATTAAGTGTCAATAGTGTTCAATCGAACAGGGGTTTGAAAAATATTGACAGCTTCACACTGTTCCAGATGACTGCATATTGTACAGATAGTTCAAAAGAATCTTTAGATTCTGATTAATGAATTCCATGCAACAGAAATCAAACAGGTAATCATTGTTGAGCAATGTGTTATACACATGACATCTCACATATTCTTGTTGTCTTGTATGCGTTAAAGAATACGACAACATGGAGAGATGTGCATTATTTGACAAGTTGAACAAGGATTTGAAACCACAGGTCCAGTCCGTAGTTTGCACAATACTGTGTTCTATCACTGAGCTACATTGGCAGCCCCAGCTCACATTTGTAGTACGAAAGCTAACTTTGAACAGGACGTTTTTAATCCTAACTGGATTTACATATACGATTGTATCTAAATTGTGATTTACCTCCCTCTGGTGAGATAGAAATAGAGATTGGAGGTGACATCACAACATTTGCTCACATAAAGCAATTCCTATGTTTAGGATACAAAAACTGGGTGCAGAAGCTTACAGACCTTTCGACTTTAGTGGATATATCTTCGACAAAACCGGGAGGTCCAACAAAGTCAAGAAGGTAAACATCTTTTATTTCTTCCAACGGAAGTGAATCACTCCTACAAAACAGACAAAAGAAAATGTCAAACCAGAACGAATATACAAGAACAAAAGCATCAGCATAACTGCACAGAGTTTGTTTGACTAAGATGAAAAATCCCACAAAAGTACCAAAAGAGGTGCTGTGTGTTTTACCATTTAATGAAATCTAGCAGAGGTAGTCCCTTCTAGCTCTGATTATGCTAAACCTAGTACAGACTGAATGTAGCCCGAAGCAGAACTTTTATAATGCCTACAGTCACTTAAGGCTCACATTTTCAACAGCTATATACTGTTTTTATGTGCACATGTTTAGCACAGCACCGTTGACAATTACTCCTAGTCCTAGATCAACACACCTTTAGACTCAGAGATTTGAAAGACTGAAGCTACAGTCAATGGTTCTGCAAAAGTAAACAGTAAACACCTGATACGCAGGTGCTTCCTGCGGTGTTGCAGATCTCAGCAGACCCCGTTACGTGCAATGGAGTTCGCAGTGGATACTGGATAGTAACTTCGGAGCGAAGAGGGGATCGTGGTACCTGATGGGGTCGTAGACGGTGTTGGGGAAGAAGCGGACCGGGTGGGCGGCGGCGGAAAAATAGAGGTGAGCGGCGAGCGCGGCGAACGCGCCGTCCGGGCACGGGTAGTGGTAGAGCACCGCCGAGACCTTCCGCGCGGCGCCGGCGGAGGCCATGCGGTAGATATTCCGGCGGAGCACGACTCGGGCACGCCGCACCGGTCAGGAAGTGGATTCGAGAACCGAGCGCTGGCAGGTTTTTGTTCAGTGGTTGCACGGAGGGACGCAGCGCGGAGGACACGGTTACTCGCACGCAAGTGTTTGCGTGGCGCGTCCGCGTGGGCGTGGCTGGCAAACGCGGCGGCGCGAGGTTGAGGCTGTGTTTTTAAGCTTCTGCTTAAAAAAAAAGACCTGTGGAATCTGAAACTCTGTTTTTTCGAGACAAAGTACAATTATCATATCACTTAGCCTTTTGCATTTTGAAATGAGAGAGGATTTTTACAGTGGCTTTTCAAGAAAAAAAAGATATGGTGTTCTAGATTTCATAATAGTTGCACAATATATATCTCGCAATAAAATTTCATCAACTCATAACTAAACCAAACATATCCTTAGTTATGTAGCATCATTGTTGGAGATAGAGAATTTGTTACTATCCAAATATAAGGATTCTTTACAATGTACTCCTTCTGTCTTAAATTATAGTTCGTTTGACTTTTTTTACTTCAAGTTTGACCATTTTTCTTATTAAAAAAATTTGAAAAAAAACTTATTAAGTTTAGGCCATTCTCGAAAATTTTTTGTTAATAAAGCAAGCCACACCAAAATAAATTATATTTTGAACAAATTTTTAAATAAGACGAGATGGTCAAACTTAGGAAAAAAAGTCAAACAAACTACAATTTGAGACAGACTAGTACTTGAATAAATTCAGGGTTTACTATTTTTTTGTGAAACAAACTCAGCGATTATTTGATAGACTAGTATGGAATGGGACTAATAACTATTCATGTTAGTATGTTTGTTATCCCATATCTTGTGACACCTACAAACTTGGCAACCCAATGAAGCAAGCCGAATAGGTCATGCAAGGCAATCTATGGCATGTCGAATGGAACATTGAAGTTAATGTTCTTTCAATACATATGCAACAGAGCATGAGCAACATCACG
Organism: Bothriochloa decipiens; assembly: GCA_023333625.1. Lineage (NCBI taxonomy): Eukaryota > Viridiplantae > Streptophyta > Magnoliopsida > Poales > Poaceae > Bothriochloa > Bothriochloa decipiens. Next base: position 46,862,149 of record CM041635.1, on the reverse strand, counting down.
AGTGACCTACTAAAGACAAGACCATAAAGTGTTCTATGCATGTATATAGACGTCCTAGACGTACTTGTTTTCTAAAGATGGTGCTGGTCATGCTGAGTTCCTATGATTAACGAGACCTCCAATGAAACGAGTTGGCTAATGGAAGGAATGCATGTTCCAAAAGCATTAGGCCATCAATATTATTGTGTCTTTTCATTGTTGTTGTGTTTGATACATCCTTAAAAACATGCTTTCACAACGGAACTAGATATATGTTGAGACAAGTAGTTATTAGATTGTTGACTGTTAAAAGGCTGTAAGGAGCCGCGAATTGGCTTGTACTCCAATGGTAGGATGGTCCAGTGGGACGCTACCCATCAGTGTTTAAATCCTGGTGCTCGCAACTTTTCCTGGGATTTTCCCAAAGATTTTCTGGCGTTATGCATTAAGTGGTAAGCGACGTTACCGTCGACGACAAGGCGCCAGTGATGACTTCGAGAACCTCCAGATCTGCCGGGTGCTCAGTCCTTCGAAGGTGCTCATAGGGGTAGGTTTTACGTACGTGTGTTCATAGAGGTGAGTGTGCGTACGTGTTGTGGGCGTGTACTGTGTACTTTAAAAAAAGGCCGTAAGGAGCCACAATTCGCCCATGTTTATTCTATCTGATGATTAAACTCCAAGTGCTAGATCTAGTTATTCAGGCAAAAGATAGAATTTGCTTTTACTCATCGCATTATAAAACTTAAGCTCTAGTGTGAAAGGTTACAGGTAGATGTGAAAGGCAAAAGATAGAATTTACATCTACTCATTGCCTTTTCCGGCTAGATGAGAATTTCAATACTCTCGTATGTGGAAAAAATTGATGGGTACCAATCTGATCTCTGATAATAGTTAGAGAATTTCTAGCTATTTCTGTTTTCATAATTTGAACAAAATTAAAGAAGCTTGATATTAATGAAAACTAAAATGATGTACCACATTTTTGGAATGGATGAAATATTTATTAAGCCTTATTTTTTGTATTGATGTTTTTTTTTTGACAATCTGTATTGATGTTGTAGTATTGATATTTGGCTCATTACATTGTTTTCAATATCCACTAATCACAATGATGATTTTCTTTGGAAAAAAATACAATTCTAGAATTGTTTTCAGTGTTTAAAGTTTGACCAAAATAACTATATGACACCAAATAAGTACAGTATAAAATATACCGCTTACAATTCTAATGATAGTCATTTTTTTATATAGTTAGTTAAATTTAAATATTTTAGCATGATGCATATTATACCAGGTCTACAATCCTTTCTCATCCGAACCATCTTGCCGCCAGGCCCTTTCGTGGACCAATGCTCCAATAGCAAGCAATCCCCTAACGATTGCCACATCACCGATCCGTGCCAATCCCATTTGACGAGTTCTCCGCCATCAGATCGCATCCAACTCCTGTGACCCACACACCCACGGATTCCGCCCATCCAGCTCAGCGATCCGCAGCAACAGCACCCGAAAATCCTCCCCTCCTGGTTCCCGCCCAGACCCCGACGCAAAATTTCCCCATCTGCCCGCGCGCGGCCCTCCCAATTCCCAAATCATCTCCCCTATAAAACCCACCCCAAATCCACCGCTCCACCGCACCAAATTCACAGCGGCGAACTCAAATCCCACAATCTTCTCGTAGCCACTAGAGCCTTCTCCCCCCTCACCGGCGATGTCTGGGCGCGGCAAGGGCGGCAAGGGGCTGGGCAAGGGCGGCGCGAAGCGCCACCGCAAGGTCCTCCGCGACAACATCCAGGGGATCACGAAGCCGGCGATCCGGAGGCTGGCGAGGAGGGGCGGCGTGAAGCGCATCTCGGGGCTCATCTACGAGGAGACCCGCGGCGTGCTCAAGATCTTCCTCGAGAACGTCATCCGCGACGCCGTCACCTACACCGAGCACGCCCGCCGCAAGACCGTCACCGCCATGGACGTCGTCTACGCCCTGAAGCGCCAGGGCCGCACCCTCTACGGATTCGGCGGCTGAGCGCGGGCGCGCCTCCTCCAGTCGTCTGCAGCTGCTGCTCGTTCCGCCCTTGCTCCATTGGGTTCATACCCTTGTGCCGTGCATTCCATGATGTAGAGAGTCGTCAGTTTCTTAGATCTGCTACGTGTCTTGTTATTAGGTGGAATCATGTGTCCTAGATCTGCCACGTGTCTTGTTATTAGGTGGAATCATGTGTCCTAGTCGTACTGAAGGTTCAATATCCAGTTGTATCTTCCTTTGCAGCAATGAAATATTAACTCTTATTGGCTATTATTCTTCTTGTGATTTAGGAACTGTTGCACCCTTTTGGCTTTGGAGCCGAGATTATCTGGTGTTCATGTCTGAGATGTGGATGTTTTTATCAGGATACTACTCTGAACCTGATGAATTTGAGTTCCATTTTTTCTCTTCTTGATACTGGCATTTTGGTTTGCGATTTGGTTTTAATTACTGTTGATGCCTTTCAGTGAAGTCTGCTGTTAAATCAGGTCCTAGCACTTCCCATATCTTTATGCATTGTTACTTTGGTTGCTGATTTCTCGGTTCATGAACGGTTGGTGAGACTCGGTTTTTGCAAGTCTGAAGCAGCTTCTCAGAAGATAGTAGCAGTAGCGTGGAGGGGAAGGAAGCAAGAACAGGGAGAGGAGCCGAGGACAGGAAAAAGTTTGTTTCAGTTTACAATTGCCTGAATTGCCACTTCTCTTTTTTTTTTGAGACTGTGATTACACGGCCCACTCCGGCCCGGCTATACGAGTACTGGGCCGCTGTTGGGCTGCTTCCGTTTCCATGCCTGTTGTCGGGATAGCCACAGTAGGGGATGGAAAGCCTGCTACCCAATGTTATTCATGTATGCAGAAAGCTTTGAATCTTGTCCCAGGTCCCGTGGCCTGAACCTTTACATGCGGACTTGATGTTGATTCACAATTCTGAGATGCTTGTGCGCGATTAATTTATTAATGGTGAACTGAACGTGCAGTTGGCCGCTAGACACCAGTTTCATTCCGTTTCTTAAAAAGATGCTGCAGTGTTTGCTGTTTGTACGATAAGGACCTTAGAAGTATCTTCCGATTCTTTTACCTATCACCTTCCGATTCTTTTACCAATAAAAAATATCACAGAATGGAGAAATATGATTTTTTTTCAAAGACATGCTGAAGATCGTTAGATTGATCTCCCACCAGATCCAGCCCAACGGCTATTTGGGCCTTGGTTTCGCGCTCTGATCGGGGGCGCCCAACCCTAACTGGTTGGTGGGCCCTCGTCGCCCAGTGCTATATAAAGGACGGTGGGGGCCGAGGCACTCAACACGAGGTTCACCTGAGCCGCTAGTTCCCTCACCTATATTCCTATCCCTGATCCGATCTGAGAGGGGCGTTGCCAGCGACGGGAAGACCTACCGACGCCAGCGCCGCCACCTCGACGTCCGCGCGCGCCGCCAAGGATGTCGTCGTCTCCATTCCCTTCACCGACCGTCGCTGCTCGTGCGCAGCCTCCATCAACGCTCGCGATGGGGTCCTCAGCGCCACCGACCGCGGCACCCACCGAAGGCTTTGGTATACACCTCAACCCCTCTCCTTCTCCCTCTCGAACCTCTCTGTCTCTCTCTCGTTTTAGTAGAAGTTGTATTAGGAACTTGATTATTCTATACACCCCGATGAAATGACCCGCCTAGAATCCACTGCTTATCGATCCTGTGTCTTAATGAATCTAACAATGGTATCAGTTGCCTACTAGTTGGTGGATCTAGTGCCTGGGTATGAACTGGGATCGATTTTGATCCAAAACGATGAACCCTAACCCTAACAGTAACAGATCGGGGTCGGGAATAGAAGAAATGAAAAGAAAATGAGCAAGAAACGACCGATCCGATGCGGATCGGGGGAAGAAATCGAAGAAACCCTAAAGGACAACACCGAATCCAACGGATCGGGACAGAAACTCGAAAACCTAACCCTAATCAAGAAGAAATGGGGCGGTCCATCAAGGGGCCTCTTACCTAGGGCCCGGCCGCCCGCCATCGCCGCCGTCCTTGACCAGGGCCGGCGCGAGGGGAGACGAGACAAGCCATCACCGTCGCCGGTGACCTCCATTGCCGGCGCGCGGGACGAAGAGAACCGCCGGACGACAAGGTACCGCCATCGCGCGGCCTCTGCCTCGGCTTGCGAGAACCACGCACCGTCACAAGCCGCTCGATGGCGGCGTGCTCAGCCTACGGCGAGTGCGCGAGCCGACGAGGGGGCATGCGGCGGTGCTATCCTCCTCCGAGCCAGCCATCGACAGTTACTGCCGGTTCGTCAGCGGCTGCTGGCGCTGTCGGCGGCCGCTGCTCACTGCTCTGCGCGGCGCTGAAGAAACGGGGAGGAGAGAAAATGAAGTTAGGGTTCGGGGGGCTCCGGCCGGGAGGCGGTTTTGATCCACCGAAACAGGCGCTGAACCGTCGGATTCTGGGAACCCTGGATCGAACGGCTGGAACCGATCGGGCAGGCGCGGATGGGCCGCCGTGGGCCGTCTGGACGTCGCGCGCGGCGCGCGAGGCTGCGAAGCAGGCTGCTGGGCCATTTTGGCCACCGGGCCAAATGGTTGGACTTCGGCATGTTATGAACAGTGCCATTTTCTGAATTTTTTTTATCATTTTTCAGAAGCAAATTTGATATATTATGTTGCATTTGAATAATTGATGAATAAATGTTTAAATTTTCTGTAAATTTTTGAACCAACGGGATAAATTTTATAGAGAATTGAATTATTTTGAATTATTATTTACAATAGAATGCTTCTGGAAAAATGAATTATGATTATTTATATATGTTTCCGCTGCGAATATTGAATTTATTGCTCTCATATTAAATTTGAACCAACGGGATAATTTAATTTTGAGAAAGAATATGAATTTCTAGGAATTTTTTTGATGAATTATAGTGTTGTTATTTTTTGACCAACATTGTTAATAATAATATTATAATATTTTTTGATTCATGAGAAATTATGCATTAATTTTACTTCTGCCCAACGGTGATGTAGAATTTTTGTATAGATGAATTTTGGTATATGTTTTAATTTGACCAACGTTAAGTTAAAACATGCAATTTTATTCACGAATATATCTCACCCTCTTTGATATGAATTTCAGGAGAAAAATTCTTTATGAATGTCAACAATATCCCAAAGCTCGATGGGACCAACTATCGAGTTTGGCGGGAGAAGTATGAAGTGGAGCTTGCCTTGGGTGAGGTTGATATGGCAATCCATCACCCGTGTCCTGTTGAACCAGTGGCACTGGTGAGGGGAGCTGATGAAGCTGATGCTGCTTTCGCTACTCGTGAGCATGAGCGTGCAGATAATGTGATGAAATATTAACTTGAACATAGAAATTGGGTTGGCTCCAACCACAAGTGTCTCTTGGTGGCCAAGGCCACTATTGATGAAACCATTAGGGGATCAATCCCAGAATGTGCCGTTGTTTAAGAATACCTGGAAAAGGTGAAGAATCAATTTACTGGGTCTACTAAGGCCACAACAAGTACACTGATCAAGAAACTCGTCACTTCAAAATACAGTGGTGGTGGTATTAGAAAGCACATCTGTCAAATGCGCACTACGACATCTAAGCTTCAACCAATGGACTTGGAACTAAAAATTACTGATAAGTTCCTGATGCATTTGGTTTGCTTTCTTGCCCAAAGAATATGAAAACTTTGTTGTGAACTACAACATGCAGCCCGAAGATTGGGATTTTGAAAAGCTCATTGGCATGTGTGTTCAAGAGAAGGAAAGAATTAAGAACTTACAGGGTGACACTACAAACCTTGTGAGGGAGAACAAAAGAAAGCACTTCCAGACTAAGAATCCTAAACCACAGGGGAAACCCCAGTGGGATAATGCCTCCTCTTCTTCCAAGCCATAGGAAAAGGCCCCCATGAATCCTCAGAACAAGCCACATGACTCCTATGGTGGTGCTGAAAAAGATCAATGCAAGTATTGCTTCAAGAGGGGACACTACAAGAGAGATTGCTCACTCTACCTGAAGTCTCTGTTGAAGAGAGGTGAGAAAATTATTATATTTGTAGATGAATCTCTATATTTAAATTATACAAAAACCACTTGGTGGATTGATTCTAGAGTAACTACTCATGTTGCAAATTCTTTACAGGGATTAAATAGGGAGAGACTTCTGCAAAGAGGGGAAAGAACAATTAAAGTTACGAATGGAGTGCAAGCTAACGTTGAAGCCATTGGAGAACTCTCTTTAGAATTAAAGAATGGTTTTGTACTTAGGCTTAAAGATATATTCTACGTTCCTTCTTTACGTAGAAATTTAATAAGTATTTCGAAACTTGATGATGATTATTTTGATTGTCATTTTGGTAATGAGCAATGTAAGATACTCGTTAATAATGAATGTGTTGGTCTTGCCTTCCGACAAGACAAACTTTATTTATTATCTCTTGCTGAGAATATGAACAATGTCTGTAATGAGAATATGAATGGTTCCCCATCCATGAATGTAAGTAAGAAGCTAAAGAGAATTGATAATGCGTCTTCGAAATTATGGCATTGTCGCTTAAGCCATATTTCGAGGGGGAGAATAGAACGATTAGTTAAAGAATCAATTCTCCCACACTTAGAATTTTCTAATTTAGAACAATGTGTTGATTGTATTAAAGAAAAATATGTTAAGTAAATAAAGAAGAATGCCAGACGAAGTATATTAACCTTGGAAATAATCCACACAGACATTTGTGGTCCTTTTCCTGTGAAAAGTGTGGATGGTTATGATTCATTTATAACATTCACAGATGATTACTCTTGTTATGGCTACATTTATCCAATTAAAGAAAGATCAGAAGCATTGGATAGATTCAAGATATTTAAAGATGAAGTTGAAAATCAACACAATAAGAAGATCAAGTTAGTACGATCAGACCGGGGTGGAGAGTACTATAGGTGACATACCCCATATGGCCAAGTTCCTGGACCTTTTGCAAAGTTCTTAAAGGAAAGTGGCATAGTCGCCGAGTACTCCATGCCGGGGGAGCCTCAGCAGAATGGAGTGGCTTAAAGAAGAAACCGTACCTTAATAGATATGGTAAGAAGTATGATAAGTTACTCTACATTACCGATTTATTTATGGATGGAGGCGTTGAAAACCGCCATTCACATACTTAATCGAGTACCAAGCAAGTCAGTGTTAAAAACACCATATGAATTATGGACAGGAAGAGAACCCTCATTTAATCATTTACGTGTGTGGGGATGTCCAGCTGAGGCAAAGATTTTTAACCCAAACATTAGAAAGTTAGACCCCAAGACAGTCAGCTGCCATTTCATTGGCTATCCAGAAAGATCGAAAGGATATCGCTTCTATTGTCCTGATAGACATACAAAGTTTGTAGAAACAAGATATGCTGTGTTCTTAGAGGATGACATGATTAGGGGGAGCAAGGTAGCACGAGAAATTAACCTTGAGGAGAAACGGGTACATGTGCCCACTCCGATGGTTGAAGAACCATTTTTTGTACTACCTGCTGCTGTTGCACCAACAGTGCAAGACACTATAGTGACAACACCTATTGTTAGCTCTCATGTGCCGACAATAAACAAACATAAAGAACCTGTCCTTCAGGATCCTATAGAACCAAACGTCGCACATGAGAAAGAGCAGCAACAACCTATTGTAGAACAAGTGCCAGAGGCCCCTTGAAGGTCTCAAAGAGAAAGAAAGCGAGCTATTCTTGATGATTATGAACTTTATAACACAGAAGAATTTTACATGGAGGGTGATCCCACCTCTTATGAAGAAGCCATAAGGAGTGCCCACTCATCAAAGTGGTTAGAAGCTATCAAGGATAAAATAAAATCGATGAGTACCAATAAAGTTTGGGACTTAGAACCTATTCGTAAAGGAGCCAAAATGGTAGGCTTTAAATGGGTCTACAAAACAAAATATGACTCCCACGGGAATGTTGAAAGATATAAAGCACGACTTGTGGCAAAAGGATTTACACAAAGAGAAGGGATTGATTACAATGAGACTTTTTCTCCAGTCTCTTGTAAGGATTCTTTTAGAATCATAATGGCACTTGTAGCTCACTATGATTTAGAATTGCACCAAATGGATGTGAAGATGACATTCCTTAATGGGGATTTAGAAGAAAATATTTATATGGCACAACCGAATGGTTTTGTCATAAGGAAAAGAAAAGATGAGATGTCGCCTGAAAAGATCGATTTGTGGATTGAAACAAGTTTTAAGATAATGGTACTTGAAGTTTGATAGAATAATTAAGTGTTTTAGGTTTAAAGAGAATGTTGAGGACAATTGCGTTTATGCAAAGTTCAAGAATAGAGAATACATATTTTTGATCCTATATGTAGATGACATCTTACTTGCTAGTAGTGATGTTAATCTACTAATGGAGACGAAGAAATTCTTGTCCTCAAACTTTGATATGAAAGATCTCAATGAGGCCTCGTTTGTTTTAGGAATTGAAATTCACCGAGATAGAAGAAAAGGCATACATAGAGAAGACTTTGAAGAAATTTTGTATGCATACGTGTAGTCCCTCACCTGCGCCTATAGTCAAGGGCGATAGATATGGGAAACACCAGTGTCCCAAGAATCAATATGAAATTGATCAAATGAAAGTGGTACCGTATGCTTCAGCTGTTGAAAGTTTGTAATATGCTCAAACATGTACTCGCCCTGACTTAGCTTTTATTACCGGGTTACTTGACAGATACCAAAAGAAATCAGGAATTGAACATTGGAAATTAGTGAAGAAAGTCTTGCGTTATTTGCAAGGAATGAAAGGCCTCATTTTTACATACAAAAGATCTGATTTCCTGCAGATAGAGGGGTATTCAGATTCTGATTATGCGGGAGATGAAAGAAAGTCCACGTCAGGATACATATTTACTCTCATAGGAGGAGCTATATCGTGGAAATACTCCAAACAAACAGTAACTATGAACTCGACAATGTATGCTGAATTTGTAGCATGCTATGAGGCCTTGGGGCAGGTGAATTGGTTAAAGAAATTCATACCCGGACTTAAAGTGATATAACAACCTAGCGGTAGAATATGCTCACAACAATAGGTCAAGTGGTGCTGCCAAACACATTGACATAAAGTACTATGTTGTGAAAGATAAAATTCAGGATCATGTAATAAGTCTTGAGCATATAAGAACAGAGAGAATGCTAGCGGATCTGCTCACAAAAGGCTTACCACCCAATGTGTTCAAAGGACACTTAGCCGGCATGGGTTTAAGGGAAAGCCTATGATTCCCGAATAAGAAGGGCCTAGAAAAGAGTTTTATTTCAAAACAGAAGTATGTCGTGGCTGTTAGTCTAATGGCACTAATTGCTGTGACGATGAGGCACGCTCGATATACTAATCTGTAATGAGATGGGACAAAATTAAGAAAGAAAAGAATTGAAGAATGAAAAATAGAAATTAAAGAATGATAAGAATATTGAAGAAAGAAATTGAAGAACTCTAAGAATAATGAGAGATCAAGGGGGAGAATGTTAGATTGATCTCCTACCAGATCCAGCCCAATGGCTATTTGGGCCTTGGTCTCGCGCCCTGATTGGGGGCGCCCAACCCTAACTGGTTGGTGGGCCCCCGTTGCCCAGCGCCATATAAAGGACGGTGGGGACCGGGGCACTCAACACGAGGTTCACCTAAGCCGCCAGTCCCTCACCTATATTCCTATCCCTGATCCGATTTGAGAGGGGCGCTGCCAGCGACGGGAAGACGTACTGACGCCAACGCCGCCACCTCAACGTCCGCGCCACCGCCAAGGACGTCGTCGTCTCCATTCCCTTCACCGACCGTCGCTGCCCGTGCGCAGCTTCCATCAACGCTCGCGATGGGGTCCTTGTAACACCTCTGGTGTTATATTAACTAAAACATGCCATGTCATCAAATGCATTGCAAAGCATTCATGTTTAAGTCAACCTTAATATGCATTAACTAAAATAAGTTTACATTTCATAGGTTGATTGTGTCTCTGGAATGTTTTGTCACATAAAATAATAAAACCCTACTTTTGAATGTCATCGCAAATATTTCTATGTACTTGAGGTGTAAACCGTGTTTACACTAGTGTTAAACATAGTGTATAAACCTAAGTCCAACCCTAAAATTTTTTTTCCATATTTAAAGTTGAATTTGGGTTTCAAACCTTATTCCCAAGCCTTATAATTTAAATTTAAATTCAAATTGGAAAGCTATAAAGTGTTTTTCGAAAGTCAATTTGGTCAACCAAGGGTGTCATTGGGTCAATGACCTAAAAATGTCCTTGGATGGTGTTTATGATCACTAATGACCAACCAATTAAGTTAGAAACCAAATCGAGTTTGAATTCAATTTCAAAAACCCTTTATTCTAAAACTTAGTTTTACCCCCTTTTCTGTAATTCAAAATCTATAAAGAATTTGGAGATACTCTAAAAAGATAGTTTGTAGATCTTGACAAGAGCTACAAGGTTGGTATTCAAAGTTTTTCAAGTTTCTAAAGAGAATTTCAAATGAATTTGAAAATACAGTTTTCTAGCAATTGTTCCCTTTTGATTTTAAAACCATAATTTAAAAATTATGCATAATTTTGGAAAACTTTGTATGTGAAAAAGGTTTAGTTTGGAAAGTTAAACATTTCGTAGTTTAGAAGATTTTCAAGTTTTATTGAAAAATCAAAAGTAATTTCAAATGTTTATTTCTAGGGTTTTATTCCCTTTTTGAATTTGAATTCAAATTTCAAAATCCAGACAGAATTTAAGGATGCTAGTTAAAGGAAAAATGTATCTCTTGAAAAGTTATGCAAATGATATTTTTGGAGATTTTCAAGTTCTTATATAAATTTTGGAGTAATTCACAATTTCAAATGAATGGCAATTCTGTAATTGTCTCGAACAGTACCGAAACCTATCGTCGGCCGCCATCGCCGGCTTCTCAACCCGCGCCGCCGTCCACCGCCGCACATGCTTGGCCGCCAGCGCGCTCCTGGACACCTGAAACTTCACAGTCGTCGTGTCGCCTGTCCATGCGTCACCTTTGGCCTATAAATACCGGTCGGCCGCTGCCGTTTTTCTTCTTTTCTTCCTGCCGCCACCGCCGACGACCTCGCTCCGCCGGTAAAATTTGCCACCGTCGCTCCATCATCACCTGATTGCTCTTACCAATAGCTCCGCCACATCCTTACGGTCAATTTGAGCTAGCTCGTGCTTGCTCTCCTCGCCCGAGCTACCCGCGCGCTGTCGTCTTCTTCGCGGCCGGTCGCCGAGCCGCCGCGAGCTCTTTCGCCGTCAATCGCCGCATAGGGTGAAAACATATGTCCATTAACCCTCCTGTCGTGTTTTCCATCTTCGCCTCCTAGTGCACAGGAACTCCGTGACGCCGTCCTTGCCATCGGAGCGCCGCCACCGCCATCACCGCCGCCGTCCGCAGCTCGACTCAAACACTCCGGGCCTTCATCAACGTGCGCATCAGCACCGTGGTGAGCTCCTGCAGCTGTCTGCGCTATCAATTTCATCCTTACCGCGTCGTAGCCGCCGGACACCGAAGCTCGCCGCCGGCATGCCTTGCCAGCGCCGCCGCGCGCGTGGTCGTTTGAGTTAGGGGTCAGGAGCGACTTCATCTTCTGGCCCAGTGTGTTCTTATGGACGCCCTGCGTATGCCCGAGTGCTCACCGTCGCCGGAAATCACTCCGGTGAGCGTTGCCGCCACGCCGCCATGGCCGCCGGCGTGGGTGCCGCCGTCGCTCCGCCGCCATGTTAGCTACCCTGATCGACTCCCCGTGCCAAGCTGAGCCCGATGGTTCAAGTGCGGTCGCCGGAGACCTCGCCGTCGGCGAGTAATCGTCGGTCAAACCGCCGGCGGCCCGTCGGTCAGCGCGGGAGCACTGTGCCGATTTTTCTTTTTCTATTTTTAGAAAATGATTTAAATGCTATTTTCTTTGAAAAATCATAGTAATTCATATATAGCTCCAAAAATTCTAAAAATTTTTGTGTGTGTTCTTTATGATGTCGTCTACCTAGGAAAAATATGAAATGCCAAATTTGAGTACTTTTTATATATGTTAAAATTAGCCCTTTTAATTAAAAAAATGCACATTTTATGATTTTTAATAAATAAAATAATAGACTTTTAATTCTGAAATTTGTTTTGCCATCTAATTTGGCTAAGAGATTTCTAAAATAAAATTTTAGGCTTAATTTGATAATTTAATTTTATGCCTTTATTTTATGTCTTTAAGTAATTAATTAATCCCTCTAATTAAGTTTAATCATTATAGGATTTGTTTGACTTTAGGATTGATTGATGACCTTGGGTCAATAACCTTAATGACCTTTGGCACTTTAATTAATTTTTTGCGCTTATCTTAATCATGTCATTAGGGCTTAATCAACGTTATTTTATGTGCTTAATTAATTTCTTAAATGACGTAGTTAACCCTAATGAGCTTGATAAGCGAAGTTTTGTTGGCTTGCAACTTTATCGTGAAGGAAAGTTGTACTCAAGCCCTTAATCTGATCATGCATCCATCGAGCATCATGTTTACTATTCCATCATGTTAAAGCATATCAATTATCGAATAGTTTCCGTTAACGGAGAGTTAACGTTGTCGCACCAGATCCCAAGGACGAGCAGATTCAAGAATCGAGAGTTGATCCAGAGTTCGAGACCGTCTACCCCGAATACCAAGGCAAGCCCCGGATGCATTCAAACCCTATTCTATTTATAAAAGTTTTATCGCTTCAGCTATGATATGTTGCATTAAGTAATAGGAGTTGAGTGAAAACCCACCAATTGCATTAGCTGTCTTATTTCCTTATTCCTTGTTACCTGCTTTGGAAGATAAGTAGTAACGCTTAGCCCTGCTTAATTAGTTAAGTGTTCAAAAGTAAAAGAATGAAAAAGATGAGATTGGTTTTTCTTGTTGGAATCTTGATAATAGTTAATAAATCAAGTCTGGACGGTTAACTTGCACTGGGAATGGAGTCCCTCTGTAGTGTTTCCGTCTGTTGATGCCCTAGGTCCCGTCCGTTGGTAAACTGGTGATATCGAGAAATTAGAAATCCACATGCATGAAGTGGTATACAGTGGGCCAGAGTCCCCACGTATATCATGGAGTGACATATAGTGGGCCAGAGTCTCCACATATGTCATAGTGTGTTTTACTGTGGGTTTAAGTTCCCACGTATCTCGGTACACTGGGCAGAAGAGCTCAGGTGTATCATGTGGTGATATATGGCTGCGGTTGTTATCCCGGTATATCTGTGATCTGGTATGCATCGGAGTTAAAATCTCCGGTATCCCAGTGATCTAGGTCCCAGCTAGGTATAAAAATGGATTCGAATCGCCGTTGCTTCTCGGAGAAGAAGACTCGATCGGTGTTCATCATCGTAGTAACAACTTGAACAATGACTAAGGTTTAATAATAAAGTTGGTTGGTAATTGGAGCTAGATCAAAGCAAACTTTACTTTCTGTTAAGCTTTTCCGTAAAAATTTCTTATCTCTTACAAGCCTTACCTTGTCCCTCTAGCCTGCATTTCTTGAGTCTTCACCCCTCTTTTTCGTCGGGTCAGTCTTGTTGAGTACTTTTGTACTCAGGGTTTGTTGAACCCTTGTTGCAGGTGAGCCTCATGGGCAGGAGTGCTTTGCGTCCTGCTGCATAACAGTCGTCAAGGAAAGTGATGACGAGTAAGATGTTTAGCTCCTGGGCAGAGCTTATCGTTTGGTATTGTAATAAAGTTATCTACTGCTACTCCACTACTATTATGGTTTGTGCAATTTAAACTTAGGGTTGTAAATATTTGAAACTCAAAGGTTTGTAAACTTATGTTGTTGTAAGTCTTCCGCTATTTTACTCCGATGTATATTATTTATATCAAACTGTTGTAATAATGCAATGCCTCTTTATAACGATTGATCCTGCTCGGAGAATTATGGATGATTCGGGATTTACCCGACAGACTTTTTAAGTCGTATGAAACACATTCATGGTTATTTGAAGTCTGTTTAGACAATAATCGTACGTGTGGGCCATATGATTTAGGAGGTTCTGTCACAGTCCTCAGTGCCACCGACCGCTACACCGACCGCGGCACCCACCGAAGGCTTTGGTATACACCTCAACCCCTCTCCTTCTCCCTCTCGAACCTCTCTGACTCTCTCTCGTTTTAGTAGAAGTTGTATTAGGAACTTGATTATTCTATACACCCCGATGAAATGATCCGCCTAGAATTCACTGCTTATCGATCCTGTGTCTTAATGAATCTAACAAAGATGTCTCAATTGGCTCACAGTATAATACAGCTTCAAGCTATCGCCTCTGGGCGGAAAAAGAAATGCTGGTTTATTGATTGTCACCGTGTCCTCATTTTCTTCCCTGGTTGTCAGTTGTCACTAAATAGCACGAAAGTTCAGACCTGTCACCCCCAAAGCATGCTATCTTCTGACTAAGATAATGATCTGGCCCACAGCTCCATGGAGTACGTTCCTTGTCAAAACTCAAAGCCATGTCGATCGTTGTTGACACGCGGCTGTGGATAAGTGTAATCAATTAGCCGCACTAGCTCTGGTCTTCAACTTTAACTAACCTGTCGTAGACTATAGTTTGTCTCCTTAAGCAGATAAGCTCATGCTGTCGGCCAGCCAGAGAATGCAACGGATACGGTATCCATTCTTCTCTTCCATTGCCTGATCTGAATATTTCAGTCCTTTTTATTTGACTCGCTGTAGGGGCCGAACGAGAGGCCGATGGGTGGCACATTTGTTGACACTTATATTAGGTCCACGCTAGTTTTAAATAGACCCGTGATAGCTTTAGTCGAAAGGAAAAACTTCATAAAGCAACATAATAACAGTATCATGTTAGCTTTCTTACGGAATAAGACCACCGTTAAATTTATAAAATAGCGCGGATATGGCCGATTGAGTTTTCATCTATCCAATCAGACATAAAAACACAATTACCTCTCTCTACTTTTTTTGTATCTATCTCTATTGCTGGTTCTTCATCGGTGTTGCATGCTGTATCATCGATGAAAATGACGCTCTAGAGAGGTTAGGCTAGATAGAGCAGCTCATAGCAGTGACACGCCTCGACGGAGTCCCTCCTGGGCGTGCCGGGTTTCAGGTCACATGAGAGATCTCGCTGGTATATCGTGCGTATCACGCTCTCGGCGAAGCTCATCGCTTGAGGCACAAAGTCCATGTGCGGACATCCCCTACACTGTTAGCCGACGCAAAAGTTCACTAGGTCCTATGACGTCGAGCGATTTAGCTCTTTATTGACCGTGGTGACCTAAAGTGTCGACAACATTCTAATCGTTTATCGCCATTGACCTTTGTTTGTTTTCTTGGGATTCCGTGAGCGTAGTCCATGGTGCTCTTTGGCTGAAACGTTTGGAATTCTATGCCATAATGTGCATATAGCACACGAGGCTCTGCAAATTTAAATCTCCTAGATAATTATTAGTCATATAATAACTAGTGTATTGACTATTAGTCCTACTTTATATCAAAATAAGTCCTAAGAGCACCTCTATCTTATATGTTTTCATCTTTTGTAAAAAAGGTTTCTAATTACATGATAGTACTACTACAACAAATTGAGGAAATCGGTTCCCTTTATCAATTAGGATGCACCTGTCGACCCCGTTTTTTCCTCTTTCCCGCTCGTTTCCCTCTCGTGGTCTCACCTGTGTAGAGACTGGCGCGTGTGATGTCTCGGTGTAGCTGCGTGGCCAACTCATGCCCTCACCTGTGCACTGGCGTGGCCAACTCCCGTTCTCATCCTCGGCAGTTGTCTACTGGCACTATAGGTGATGGGTTCTAGTGGTCATGAGTCGACAGAAGAGGATTAAAAAAAAACTCTAGTTCTTCATTTTTCTTTAAGATATTGAGGGGTGTTTCGAGAGATTGATATATAGATAGAAGATATAAGCTCTATTTGTGACTGCTCTGCTCTGTTTCTTTAACTCTGCTGGAACACTTGTTTTTTCTACCAAATCTCCTTTATCATTGTAGGAAAAGGAGAATGAGTTTTTTCGATATTGTAGAGATGCTCTTAGGTTCGTAGTACATGATTAGACACTGGCCAATCCATTCTATCAAAGGTGTGGCTCAAAAGCGAAGATTGGACCATAGATTAGTGGTCAAGGTGGACAGGACTAGGCCAGCTGAGTCAGCTCTGCGCAAGAGGGGCATTTGCGTGGAGAGATCGTTGAGACCGAACGGAATCTCCACAATTCTTTTGGTGTCCTCAAACGGCGCTTTACTTAAGTCCCTTTAGACGAAGACAGTACGTCAAATGATCGCTGCAGCTGCTTTCTTATGTTGTTTCTCACTTTAAGCAAGTTGTTTGTTCCACTTAGATTATATTATAATTCATAGTTAGTCTATCTCAGGGTTAGAGCCATACTATATAATACTGTACATTATCTATTTCTCCTTTTAGGAAAGGAAAAAGATATTTTGGTCCGAAAAGGGTGAACATCGACGCATGTTTTTTCCCCTGGTAGATTGGTGTTTTATTAGAATTGCAGCGCCATACATATCAGATCGCAGCTTGCTAGAGTGATTTTATAAGTTGTAGTGCTGCCAAAAAGTAGTTTCTACTAGTCGTTTATTACTACACATACTCCTATACACTACCTAAAAAGAAAAAGAAGAAAAGAAACTAAACACAGCTTCCATTTCAGGCCCTATTTTGAACACGGGATTTTTTTTCTTATTCCTGTATTTTTTTTATGTACAAATGAACTGATTTCTTTAAAAATTCCTACGCAATTTTAAATTTTCTGCGTTCCCAATATCCAAACACGCCGTCAGCCATGAAAATCTCCCGGTAGATAAACTCCCTGTCTGTGCATGTTGCAGGGTGCAGCAGTAGCCAGCCGATAACCTCGAGCTGTGCAGGCGATAGGGATGCCACGCCACGCACCCTAGCCGCGCAGGTCAATTGAAATTCGAAAGGGAGACGCTCTCTCCATCAGGCAGGAAATAGAAAAGCGAAAAGAAAAAAAGCATGTGGCCCTGCTTCCTCCCCGGAACCCGCCCATCCCTAGTCAGTGTGAGCAAGCAGAGCAGCAGCTGCTCTGCATCAGGTCGTCCAAGCGCGCACGCGGGTTCCAAAGCCGCGCCAGTCGAAACGGGAAACCATGTGGCGGCTTTATCCTCTCCGGGACCCTCACAAAAAATGTTTTCTTTGAACGAGAAAAACCTGCGACAAATAGCTGTTGCTGTGCGGGGTGAGCGGGGCAGTCCACGGAGATGATGATAATGCCGAATCCATCGCATTACTGGCGCATAAATAAATAAAACCGACCGGCCTCGCCTCTGCCTCCTTTTTATCTCCTCCTTTCGCGCTCGTCCGCTGACTCCTCCCCGTCGCGTTCTTATCCTCCCAATCCGGCCGCACCCATTTATATACCTGCCGTCCCTGCCTGCCTCCTTCCACCACACCGTGTCACACCGCTGCTCTCATCGTTGCTTGCGTTTCGTCTCCTCTCGTTCTCGTCTCGTCTGATCGGAAGATCATGAAGGCCTACTTCTTGTTCCACGGCGGTCGGGCGGCGGCGCCCGAGGCCGGATGCGCGGAGCAGGACGAGGACATCGGCTCGCCGTCGGACTCCGAGTCCCCGTCGACGTCAACATCCAGGGAGTCCGCGGGCTCCTCTTCCTCATCGTCGGAGCTCGACGACGACGCGAGCTCCTCCTCCGGCTGCTCGGGCCCGGACCGCTTCGAGATGTCCGCGCTCATGACGCAGCTCCCCTTCAAGCGGGGCCTGTCCAGGTTCTTCGACGGCAAGTCGCAGTCCTTCGCCTCGCTCGCCGCCGTGGGCTCGCTCGAGGACCTGCCCAAGCCGGCACGGAAGCGCCTCAAGCCGTCGCGGAGCTGCGGCGGCGCCCTCGACGCGCACCGCGGCCGCATCCTCTCGCCGCGCAGGCATTGCACCAAGCCCGCCGCAAGGAAGGCGGCCGCGGCCGCGAGGAGCGGTGCGTTGTCGTCGGTGCTCGCGGCTGTCGCGCCGAGGATGCCACCGACGCCGCCGGTGGGGAGGCATGACGGCGTGGCCACCAAGGTTCTCATCGTTAATTGAGACACGGATCGGCCTGCCTGAGCTCAACATTGACGCACCGCCGCATCCCACCACTTCCTGAACTAACAGCCAAACCAATGGCATGCTCATATCCTGTTTCGTTTGTTTTTGTTTCCCAATGCGTTTGTGATCTTGTAGACTGACCTCTTTGTAATGAAAAATCCACAGTTCAATTAGAATGAACTTCAGTTGGAAACTCACATATCTGTGTATACATATCAGCATCACTGCATCAGTCGCTTTCCCTACGGCACCGTAAGAGCTAAATTTCTTAAAACAGAACTGCGATATCTGGCTCTTATCACGCGCCCGACTTCATCTGAAAACTTTGGAATGTATAAGAACGATCGCATAGCTTTCATTCGCGAACGATGAGCTAAAATATCAGTTAAAAAAGCAGATTCGGATAGTTGGGGAAAAACTGAAACCTATTTAAGACCCCCCTGAACCCAGAAATTTGACAATACTAATTCCACCAAATAAAGGAAAACTTTAAATGCACTCGTTTGAAGTTGCAACTAAACAGTAGTAACAGTTTGTGTGATAAATCTGATGAGTGGACATAAAAAATCGCAAGTCTTTCAGATTTCCTCTCTAGTTGAAACAACATAGTACAGGTAACTATTCAACTCTCAGACTGCAATTCAGAATAGAAACAAGGCCTGAGTGGATAACCCGAATAGAAACAAGGCCTGAGTGCACTTCAAGAGGTGCCTTCCGCAGTTCAGTAGCCCACATGAATACAGAAGTCAAAGTTCATCTTGAGAAACTGTTAAGTTTTGGATCCATCTTCATAGGTTCTGGTGGAAAGCAATGGTTCAAACCAAGTTCAAAAACCAAACACTTCCATCCAAGTATGATCTGATGTGAAGGTAAGGATTTGAGAAACATGGAACCAAGTTCATACAGCACGGTACTCAATAAACAAAATCAACTTCTGAACCAACACGGCTTGCGAACCATATACAGGCTTTCTCCCATCACTGACCCAGTTCTTCTCCAAGCTGGATGGCTTTGCATTAGCGCGCAGGTCCTCAATGAATGCTGAAACTATCTGATAAACAGAAGTCCGAAGAACATCTGCCATGGTATAAGCTTTCTTGTGCAGGCCACCTTTTTGTGTGCTTGCAATTGCAACTCCAACTCCAGTGCCTTTTCGTCCTGTCGAGAAGTTAGCCCACCTAATGTTTTCAGGACCCAGTGAGTGCACAGGCTGTGGGTTTGTTTTCTTTCCTAAACATGTCTCAATTGCTACTAGGGCAGACAGCAACGTTGTCATCACAGCAGCATTACAGCCAGTGAGTTGAGCAACACCATATCGATCCTCCTGGCGTGAGCGCGCAGTTAATCCTGCCAATGTCCGAGCACACCATGTGCATATCTACAGCAAAGACGCACAAAAATAATTTCCCATTAGCCATTAGTACACAAAAGCAGCCTCGAGTACATGGGAAACAATCAACTATCAAACACATCCCATTCATTTTTTATTGGTATGAATTATCGTCTAATATAAACAATGATTCTAACTATATGAGTGCTTGCCATCAACAGATAATGTTTTACAAGGATTCACTCAGTTCTAGGCACATACTACTGCTTGTATGAATTTTACCTTTATTACAACCAAAAACAGAAATGTGAATCTACCAACTACCATACTATTTACAATTAAATAAACAGAAATTTTCTTCACTTATGTAATAGAATAGAAGTCAAAGGTCCTTTTATTTGCCAGAATTCAACTAATGATTCAGATCCAAAGTAACCAAAATATTCCAAAAAAGTTATTGGTTTTAACATGATAAAAAGTAACATCGTAATATGGCCAAACAATTGATTTGATCAGATTAGATACTTAAGGATCAAAATATACACTATAGGCAACTATTCAGTGGGGTCCTGTGTACAAAACAGAATACACGAACTTCTCACAAGTCATCCATGTACATTGTACTAAATCTTTATGCATACCTCGAGGTTCAATTAAATCAGACTAATAAACCAGTATCAAGTTACATTGCACCCAAATGCAATACAAGGTCATGAAAGACACCCTCTTAACTATAAATATTTTATCATGAATGAAGGGTTATCAAAGTTGGTCCTATAAGGTTATAGGACTGTGTACACAAACAAGAATAATAGTAGGAAGCCCATGGCAGAAAATGCAACAACAGAGGTAATAATATATAATATAATATAGCATTACCTGGGAATCATCAAATGCACTAAAGAGTTTGGACTGTTGTAGCATCAATTCTGGCTTATTATCACTAGATAAACCTTCAAGGGCTTCAGCAATTTTTGAAGTAAACTCCTCTAGTGGTTTCAAACAAGCTGTCACAATTCTTTTATAAGTTTCACCAGATTCCTCAAAGAAAGCAGCTCTGCGCCACGGTTCCAAGTTACAGTCGGATACCACACACAAATCTTGGTAAGCAAGATATTGTATCAATGATCGTGGATCACTTTGTTCCAATGTTTCCAGGATAAATTCAGTGGGATTAGTCTCTGCAGCGGCAGTGCTCTGGGGTGGAGCAAAACTGCACCTCCTTGTATGTACAACCTGAAATTTGTTGGAAGGGGAATTGGTTATGTACCAACATAATCAAGTGTTAGTCAAGCTCCAAAGAGTGAAGACTTCGAACACAGAGAAGAACAGACCTGGACAAACTGATAGTTTATTTCCCAACAGAAGCCAACACCAACGATCACCACCAAAATGTTGATCTCAGTAAGTATTTGGCTTCCAGCAGAATGGAATTGCCAAGGAAGAAATAAAGCTAGGAAATGGGAAATTAGGAAGGACTGGACATATAACTTTAGAGCCCTGTTTGCAGATGTTAGGACAACCATCTTCAATCCATAGAATATAGGTCGCTGCATACAAAAGAAGTGAAAATTAAGACAACAGGACAACTACTCTCAAACAAATACAAATAATTGATGATTAAGAAAGTCATTTCTTAATTTCCAAGTAGATGACACTTTTGGGGTAAAAATTACCAAACAGACTTATTAAAGAAAAATTAATTCTGTAAGTTCATCAAGCCACGAATAGCCATCATGTATCAGTTATCAATTCACTACATTAAACCAGATCTAAGTAGGGAAACACATCCGGGTAACATAAAGAGAAGGAATATCAACTGTATGGATGCAAATTTGATCATAGTAACTCCTGAAGAAGTGCGAGCCTATGCTAGATTGACACAACAAGTTAAATAAATCATGGCTCAAAATTTCTAATCTTATACAAACAGAACAATGTTTATCTCCAGCCTCTTTCGTGACAGCTTCTTCACCATAATTAGACAGAGTAGGCACGCCCACACCCATCTGATCCATTTTCAGTTCATAACCCCATCTGATCCATTTTCAGTTCATACCCTCGTCTTATCAGTTTCCAGTTCACACATGAATCACAAATAAATCGTAGGGGGTCGAGCACAACAGCAACTAGGAAGGCACACAAGAGCAAAAGCATAACAGTCAATGCTTGTGTTCATTTGAACAACAGAAGTCACTAGTGCCACTGCCAATCAAAGTGGGTAATCCAAAAGCACACCAATGTGACGCCTAAGCAAGTAAGCATGAACTTCCAACCTCTATTGCTGCAATAGTATTGTGTGGAAATTTACAGCTCCTCTGGAATTTCAGAAAACTCAAAGCTGTTCTCAGTATGAGAAACCACAATTTTCCCCAATCTACTCACCTGCACGACGGGGAACTGGAGCAACCACCTCCAACGGCCAAAATAGTGCCCGGCGAAGACGGCCCCAAGCACGGCGCCTCGGAAGCCGAGCCAAGCGACGGCCTCCCACCCGGCGTCCTCGGGTAGCATCGCCGCCGCGGCGCCCAGGCAGAGCGTGCCGGCCGCGGCGAGGAGGGCGGTCCCGAGCGCCGTCCGCGGCAGCGGGGGAGGCCGCGGGTGCGGGGTCTCGGTGAGGAGGAGCGCGAGCGCGAGGAGCCCCGTGCCGGCGCAGGCGAGGAACGGGTGGAGCGCGAGGAGGACGCCCGTGGGGATGCCGAGGAGCGGGTGGCGGCGGCCGCGCGGGGACAGCACCGCGAGGTGGAGCGCCGAGGCGGCGGCCGAGAGCGCGGCCTGGAAGGCGAAGACGGCGAGCCACCGCTGGCCCACGGCGTCGCGGGGCGCGCCGCGCGGTGGGGCGCGGTCCATGGCGGCGGGCGACGGCGGCGTTGTGGCGAGGGTTTTGGAAGGTTTTGAATCTCTCCCGAGTTTTTTCCCCCGTTCCTCTCACGACGGACCTGGGGTCTGGGCCTATGGGGGTTCTGCGCGTTTGAACGGGAAGAACACGCTGGGGGGCAGGCGTGTCCGTGTGATGTGTGAACGTGGCGCGTGGGGTGAGGAGCGAGGGGTCCGTGTCTGGTAGTTCGAGCGGCGACTACAATGTGATAGCTTGCACGGTAGCTTAATTGCTAAGCTACACCGTGATAGTCTTTATATTTTTTTTTCTATAGAACAAAAAATTTGACTAGTTGGATACTGGATCCAAATTCTGAAGCACAAGAGTTCGACAAATCTTTTTGTTAGGGATGATTTGTGAATGAAAACTAGCAAAAGCATCCATGCTTCTAACAGAACTTACAGTTTATTGTGCAATTGTTTGGACAACATGTAACTCAGAAGATTTAATCAAGAGCAAAATGCATCACAGGTCCATTATATTTTTTTCTTTGTGTTATATAGGTCCATTATCTTAATATAGTTTTGGATCCATTATCTTTTTTTTCTCTATGTCATATAGGTCCATTACCTTTAAAAGTGCAGTTTTTGGTCTATTACCTTTGTTCAAGGTTCAAAGGGGGTCCAAATCAGTTTAGAAGCAGGTTGACATCCGACCGACCAAACCTGCACTACCAATTGGGTGCTATTTTTGTTATTCATATAATAAATAAAAATAAAAAATATCATAAATAAATAAATAATGATTCAATCATATTTAAAAATATATATTATAAAATAAATAAATTAAAATGTATAAAATAATATTAACAATAGAAAAATAAAGGAATATATTTAAACATAATTTTTAGCAACAAATATAGTACAGTTTAAATTAAATCATGGAACAATACTTAATTTAGTATTGTTACATGATTTAATTTGAACCCTACTATATTTGTTGCTAAAAATTATATT
>CM041635.1:46822360-46838856 GCA_023333625.1 Bothriochloa decipiens | reverse complement strand
CATGATTTAATTTGAACCCTACTATATTTGTTGCTAAAAATTATATTTAAATATATTCCTTTATTGTTCTATTGTTAATATTATTGTATATATTTTAATTTATTTATTTTATAATACATATTTTAAAATATGATTGAATCATTATTCATTTATTTACTATAATTTTTTTATTTTTATTTATAATATGAATAGCAAAAATAGCACCCAATTGACAGTGCAGGTGCAGTCGGCAGCTACCGTGGAGAGCCATGTCGGATGTTAACCTGCTTCTAGACAGATTTGGACCATCGGTGAACCTCAAACAAAGGTACTGGACCCAAAACTGCACTTTTAAAGGTAATGGACCTATATTGACACAGAAGAAAAGGGTAATGGATCTAAAACTGCATTTTTAAAGATAATGGACCTATATGACACAAAGGAAAAAGGTAATGAACATGTGGTGTATTTTGCACTTTAATCAATAATGTGCATTCTCATTCATCTTGAAATAACTTTGTGTAACATGCTCGGAACAGCTCAATATAGGATGACTTATGCACAAAACTCATAAAAAGTATAACAATAGTTTGGTGGTAAAATAATCTATCTACAAAAGCTAAAGTTATGGAATCAATTCTCTATTTTTACGTTATAAAATTTCTGTTTTGCCTTTATTTTTCCCTCCTCTAACGCTCTACTTTATGGAGAAGAAAGAAAAAAAACAACAACGGAAAGAAAGGGAGATGGAACTGAAAAAAAGAATGAAACGGATAAACATACAGATCAAAAAGAAAATACAGAAAATAAAATGATAGGGAGAAAAGGAACAAAGGTCAAGATGGTCAAGGCACCAAACTCCTAAAGAAGGTCTCTGAGTTCGAACCCTGAGTGGAAATCGAGGGGCGTCACAGGCTGGATAAATCTAGTCCCCTACATTAGGCTTCGTAGAAGCTGGGGGCATCGCACCCTCTGTCCCCTCAGATGTTTTAAAAAAATAGCAAAAATGAAAAACTATTAGTCCAAAAGAACTAGAATCGACAGTGAATCTCGTGTACACGTCCAGTGCATCTCATAAAGTCTTTGTTTTTGGAGGCATTCATCTCGTAAAGTAAAGTTGATCCGCCGCTGAACACCAGGAAAGTAGGAAACGGACGTACACGGCGGGCAATTCACGCGCATGGCACTATGCCAGTGGCAGCTGTTCCCGTGTGACCTCTCGATTGTTTCCCGATGGATTAACTGCTCCTCGCTTCCTCCCGCAATCACAGCGATGATGAATGAATTAATGGTCAATCACTCATCGGCACTCGATACAGCCCAATCATCACTGAGAAACGGAACGGCGAATCGCATTGGTTAATGTTAATCGCTTGCCCCCTGGCATTCCAACTCAAAGTTACTCGGCACTAGTTACAGCTGGATCCCACTGGGTTTCCCTATAAATAAACCGTCAATTTTCTTGCGTTCCTGCATATAGCATACTGCAAACCACACATTGTCTGCGTAGTTTGCAGGAAGTCAACCGGTTTTGTTTCTTCATCTTCACTCGCCGGAGTTGGGCATGATGAGCGACCACTACGACAGCGACGACGACGATGTCTTTCGAGGCAAATCTGCGAGGGGGAAGGCGACGAGCAGTAGCAGGTACGGGGCGTGGGAGCAGAGCGAGCTTGAGAGGAATATGTTCTCGTGGACGCTGCAGGATGTGCTCAACAAGAATCTCTTAAAGAAAAAGGTGAGCACTTGCCTTTTCCACTTCCCCTTCTATCTTTGTCAGTTTATCAAGCAGAACAGAAATGCATGACAGTTTTTATTCTGATTGACCTACACTTGACACTTGCCACAGTTTTCGTTTATCTTTGCTTGCCACAGTTTTCGTTTATCTTTGCTTTTTTTCAAGCAGAACAGAAATGTATATCTCTATTTTATTTTGTCGGATAAACCTGATGTATTTTACTATTGAGGAATAAACCTCTGTCATTGGATAGAAATAAATCCATGCTGATGAGTGATAACAAATGCAGGTTAAGAAAATACCCAAGACCTTCACATCACTGCGGAGCTACATGGACTCCTTCACCATACCGCTGATCGAGGAGACCCGTGCCGACCTGTGCTCCGCGCTGGAAGGGATCAAGCACGCGCCGGCGACCGAGGTGGTCAGGATGGAGCAGCTTGGCTCGGACAAGGGCCAGGTCATCTTCAGCATCGTGGTCAGGAAGGCCGATCCCAAAACGACGCAGCAGCGGGATCAGGTATACGCCCCGAAGGACGCCGACGTGCTGGTGCTGACGGATCGGAAGCCCCAGCACAGCTCCGACCTGGGCCGAACCGGCAGCTCCTACTTGATCGGCTCGGTACTGAAGGCCGATGGCGGCGACGACGGCACGGTCGTGCGGCTGTCGCGGAGGCCTGACGGAGGGCCGCCTCTTTTCGCGGTGTTCCTGATAAATATGACCACGTATAACCGCATACTGAACGCTGTGGATGTTCATGCGGCAGCTTGTAGGAACCCTAGCGTCATTGAGAAGTTGCTCGATCCGAAGGTATACTACATTAACCCAGTTCTACGGTGTTTCTTTATTTTTACAATATGATGTAGATTTTTGTTTCCATTTTCCGATGACAGTTTGTCAAAGATCACAAAGAGGCATCATCTGCAACACGTTCGTTTTATCTGGATGGGGACCTTGGCGACCTTGAAAATTTCGGGCTAAACAACTCGCAACTCGAGGCGGTGCAAGACTGCGTTTCAGCAGTGCAGCAGCCGTCCTGCCCGGCGCGCCTCATCTGGGGGCCTCCTGGGACGGGGAAGACGAAGACCATCAGCGCGCTGCTGTGGTCTATGCTAGTCAAGAGCTACCGGACAGTGACCTGCGCGCCGACGAACACCGCGGTGGTGGAGGTCGCATCTCGTGTCCTCAGCCTCATCGAGGAGTCCTCTGGTGGCGGCGACAGCGCTGGGAAGAAGTGTTTTCTGAGTGATGTGGTGCTGTTCGGCAATGAGGACAGGATGGCCGTGGATGATAACCTGGGCAAAATCTTCATGGACTCGCGTATCCGCCGTCTGCGTCAGTGCCTGGTGCCAGGCACGGGGTGGTCAGCGTCCCTGAATTCCATGCTCCAGCTTCTAGAGCATCCGTTGGTTCAGTATGGTAGGTACGTCGAAGGCATAGAAGAACAGATAAGCGATTTGGTTTCAGAAGAAGACGAGCTGAGAGATGAACTTGCTCCCTATCTGAAAAACAAGAAGGAACTTACTAATCAAAAGAAGATAGATCAGGTTCGGGAAATGCAGAAGAAAATACTGGAAGTACAGAAGAAGGTGCGGAAAATAAAGGAAGAGCAAATGTCGTTCAAGACCTACTTCCAAAGTAACTACACACGGCTTGTGGATGCTTTGCGCCGGTGCCTGGAAATTTTTGGCAATGATCTTCCTAGATCTGCAGCGTCAGGAGAAAACTTTCGCTGCATGGCAGAGGTGCCGCCCTTGCTCGATGCGTTTGGGGAACTTGTGAAGCCTGAACCAGATGAACAGCTGCAGGCACTATTCAAAAACGACGATGACGGTGGAGGAATCCGTTCGTTGTTCGGGACTCTGTTGGGTCAGGTGAAGGCCGATGTGAGTTTCGAGCTGAAGGAAGCGAAATCCTCGTGTGTTAAGAAGCTACGGCACCTGTCTCTGAACTTTGAGCTTCCGGAGATGTATGACAACCGGACGGTCGAAGATTTCCTGCTCCAGAGGGCCAAGAGCGTGCTCTGCACGGCTTCTAGCTCATTCCGTCTGCACTGCCTTCCAAATGCCCGGCCCTTCGATGTAGTCGTCGTGGACGAGGCAGCGCAGCTTAAGGAGTGCGAGTCACTGATTCCTCTGCAGCTGCCTGGCGTCAGCCATGCTGTTCTCATCGGCGATCAGTACCAGCTACCAGCGCTGGTCAAAAGCAAGGTGACTCGTTTCTTTCTCTGTGCTACATCATTTCACCTGCCATGATAGATTTACAATTTTCCAATGTCAGTTAAATGAAAATGATGTGATCTATTGTCAAAATCGTAACAGGTTTGTGAGGACGCGGAATTTGGTAGAAGCCTGTTCGTGAGGCTGACATCCCAGCTGGGGCAGCCCAAGCACCTCCTGGACGTTCAGTACAGGATGCACCCATGGATCAGCAAATTCCCCGTCGAGAGCTTCTACGACGGCCGGATAACCGACGGCCCCAACGTGCTGAATAGAAACTACGAGAGGCAGCACCTGACCGGTCCGATGTACGGCTCCTACTCTTTCATCAACATAGACGGCGGGAACGAGAGCACGGGCAAGCATGACCGCAGCCTCATCAACGCCGTCGAGGCCGCCGCCGTGGTCCGCATCCTGCAGAGGCTCTTCAAAGGTAGCAGGACGCAGGAACATTGATTCTTTTTTTACTCGTTTCTCCATCGATTTTTAATTTTACACGTCGCGCCCGCACATGCAGAGTCCGTCGACACGAAGAGGGCGGTGCGCGTGGGCGTGGTCTCGCCGTACAAGGGCCAGGTCCGGGCCATCCAGGACAAGATCGCCGCCGGGGCGTTCGCGGCGCACGAGGGGCCTTTCTCGGTGAAGGTGCGGTCCGTGGACGGCTTCCAGGGCGCGGAGGAGGACGTGATCATCTTCTCCACCGTGCGCAGCAACACCGCCGGCAAAATCGGCTTCCTCGCCGACATCAACCGCACCAACGTCGCGCTGACTCGGGCAAAGTGAGTTAGCGCCTGGCCTTTGTTTTCTCCAGTAACGCACGGTTGTCTGATCGATCTCTGGCTTGTTTCAACGATTTGTGTTTTGTGTCCCTGTTGTGCGGCAGGCATTGCTTGTGGATTCTGGGGAACGCGAAGACGCTGGCGAGCGCCAAGACTATTTGGCGGGAGATCGTCGCCGACGCCAAGGACCGGGGCTGCTACTTCGACGCCAAGGACGACAAGGACCTCTCCAACGTGATAATCAAGGCTGCCATCGAGCTGGACGAAGTGGATAATCTGCTCAAGTTGGATGGCCTGCGTATCGGCGGGTCGAGGTCCGGGTTTCGACCGTGACCTATCTTGGCAATTTAGAAACAAAAACAAGTTTGGCCGTAGCAGCCATCAGTATGTACTTAAATTGCTTCTTTGCGAGGTGATCGATCTGGTGGATCCCTTAAAATAAACGCAAGAGATACGATGGTACTACTGAAATTAGTTTACGCACAACGACGGTTCATCACAATACTTGTCGCTAAACGTCATATTGATACGTTTAAACAACCATTATTCCACAAAGTGCGTGTTTATTTTTTAATTATGTTGGGTGGAGATTAGCAATTTATCACTGCAATGCTCACCCGAGGTTGTGGACTGTGGGATGCCCTGTCACAGCATGGAGGCTTACTAGGATAATTCATGTGTTGGAACAACTCCTAAAAATACATGCGTACAGTACGTGCTAGATAGATTCTACTGCTTCTGTGCGAGAGCGAGAGAGAGAGAGATTAAATTCTCTCAATTCCAAATAGGCTTATAGCATGTGTACCATGCATAGCAATCCACACAGCCTGATTTTCTGTTGCTTCAAACGATTATTATGGCATGTACTCCGTACAATCTAAGGCCAATTAGCGTGTGATGGAGAGAGCATGTTGTCATGTCAAATCATTAAGCATTGTAATCGCCTAATCGGTGCTTAATAATTAGGTTATGTTAGCACAATAATGGAACGGTTGTGCTACCAAGTCACCTAAAACATAAAAAGCAACACGAGTCCTGCGTGCGGTATTTTTTAAGCTGCACGACCAATGGAACGAAGCTCAAAGCTGCCTTCGAGGGAATCGAGGAACAGTAGTGTCATGCAAAGTTGCAAACACATATTCCAGTGGAGGCGAGAAGTGTTGATGAGAGCCTATATAGAGCAACAGGCACATAGGCGACACGTACGGCGTCGGCAAGATGGTCGCCGGCGAGAACGGATGCGCAAGGGCTAATGCCTTCTCCAAGTATGAGGAATTGGCGTCTTCCCTCCCGGCATCCCAGCAGGGCATCGGGAGCTCCCCGTACCGGAGGTATGAAGGCTTCTGGTACCCGGAGCACCAGCTGGCGCCGACGCTGGCGATGCGGGACATGTTCGTCGCCCGCCCGACCGACATCATCCTCGCCACCCTTCCCAAGTCTGGCACGACGTGGCTTAAGGCACTCGCTTACTGTGTCGTGCACCGCGGCCACCACGAGCCGGCCGACGAGCGCCACCCGCTCCTCGCCTCCAGCCCGCACGACGTGGTACCGTTCCTGCACTCCATCTATGGGAACCACCACTTGGTGTCGCCCGGCCAGCTCCTCGAAGAGATGCCATCGCCGCGCGCCCTGGCCGTGCACGCGCCGTTCACGGCCCTGCCTGCGTCAGTGCGAGAGTCCAGGTGCCGCGTCGTTTATCTGTGCCGAGACCCCAAGGACGCTTTTGTCTCGCTCCGTCACTACGTCGACAAGATCAAGCCCGAGGGATCCGCCATGACGCCGTTCGCCGAGGCATTCGACCTATTTTGCAATGGCGTGTCACCGTTTGGGCCAGTGTGGGAACACACGGCCGAGTACTGGAAGGAGAGCGTGGCGCGACCGGAGGAGGTGATGTTCCTCCGGTACGAGGACCTTAGACGAGGAGGCAAAGAGAGGCGTCCCCATGGCGATTGTGCGCTGTGCAGCATGGAAAAGATGAGGAACGCCGCGGCCAACCGTGATGGGATGTACTGGAATGGCCGTTCACGGTTCAAGAATTCGGCCTTCTTCCGAAAGGGGGAGGTCGGGGACTGGAAGGCGCACTTGACGCTGGATATGGCGAGGAGACTGGATGGCATCGTGGAGGAAAAGTTGCGAGGATCTGGGCTCTCCATGATCGGCCAGCCATGATGGATCATCAATGTGTTGGTCTGGTCAGTTGTGGATCGCCTTCTTGTAGTTTCAAATGTGTTCTGCATCTGTTGTAGACGTGCCTTTGTTTTGGGTCTTTTGGGGGCTATATGCCTTTATGCAGAATAAAAGTCCCACATCATTGTACGGAGTAACAAACACATGGTGTGTGAGATAAGTCCATGCATCGCCTACCATCGGAACACAAACATGCTACATATTGCTTGGTTATTAGTATTTGTTTCAATTAAATTGATCATGACACTGAAATAAGTAAACAACCATTAGCAGGACGTGAGGAATTTAAGGACCAAATATAAAGCAATGGATGGCGAATAGGAGTATGAATCAAATCGAACTATCGAAGTGATCATCATCAAGATGAAATGCAATACATTCTCATCAACTTATTAGTAGGCCATGTGAAACGGACATCTTTACTCATCACATCCTAAAGAATCAGGAACTTCATTTCAAATTTTCCTCTAGCTAATTCGTATCACCAGAACATGTTCTGAAATTTCCCTCTCAATCATTCGTATCCCTCTATGGTTACCAAAATTCGTGTTACCTCATTCTGGGATCATTCGGCACAGAGTTACAACTCACACCTTCGCCGGCTCTGGCTCTAGCTTCTCCTCACTGGATTCCGCGTCCACGATCGGCGTTACCATCACCAGCCGCCGACCTTGCGGCATCGCTCGAACATGGACTCGGACTCCGCCTCCCTGCCAAGGAAGAGGTACAGCATGGCCTGGCAGAGCAGTGGGTGGTAGTCTGCGGGGTCCTCGCGCGCAAGCTCTTCAAAGGCTGCGATCACCTCGTCCACCTTCCCGTCCACGAACAGAACCTGAGCGGCCACGAAGCGGGCGTACCTCTCTCCGCATTCGGCAGCCGCCAGGCGCGAGTGCGCCTCGTCCACGCCGCCGGTGAGCGCGAGGCAGGTGGTCTCAAGGATGAGCATCCTAAACTCAAACTGGTGGGACTGGGAGTCGGAGGCGTCAAGGATGGCATCGTCGGGGGACACCGTTACTGTCAGGGGAGTGGGCAAGGGTGCGGGCGAGTGCCGGGGAGGTGGCGGCGAGGAGGACGGCGGCGGAGGCGGCCATGCGGAGGGAGGAGAGAATGGGGTGGGCAGAAGTGGCGCTGACTTTGACGGCGGCGGGGAGAAAGGAGCGGCGGCAGGAAGAGGCGGCTAGGTAGATGGGGGTACGGAGGGAAGAGGCGGCCGCCACCATGGGAGCAAGATAGGCCATGGCAGCGTCTAGGGTTTACGGGGCGGAGATTGCCAAGGTCTTCGAGGCTGGAAGCAGCGGGGAAGGTGGCGGCGGAGTTTGGTGAGATGTGGGACCCCGTGAGCAGGTTTTGGTGAAGAAAAGAGGAAACTTCAGTTAGTTTAGTGGTAGACTGGTAGGTGGCATCCGCGTATCTGACTTGTAGGGCCCGTTGTCTGTCTGACTATATATGAACAAAGAACAATCAACTAAAAAAATGTGTTCATCTCATCTTTGGTAAATGAAACAAATACTTTACCACTGTTTGCCATACACAATAGTAAACCATCAGCCGTCCATTAGAACAATATAAACAAAACTTAGATACATCTTCTTTGGTAAATCAAACAAATACTTTACCACTGTTTGCCATACAAAATAGTAACCATCAGCCGTCCATTACAACAATATAAACAAAATTTAGATACAAATACAAAAATAAATAAGTAATGCTCTCTTCATCCTAAATTATAAGTTTATAATTTTATTGGAAAGTCACCAAATCTATCTCGCTGCCAGCAAACATGCTATATATTGCTTGGTTAATATTTGTTTATATAAATTCATGATGACACTGAAATAAGTAAACAATCATCAGCAGGATGAGGATTTGAAGGACCAAATATAAAGCTTCAATGGATGTGAATATAATCAAATCGAAGTGCTCATCATCAAGTCGAAAGCCACTACCTTCTCGATTTATTAGTAGGCAATGTGAAATGGACATCTTTACTCATGACATCCTAAAGAATCAGGAACTTTTCATTTCAACTTTTCCTCTAGCTAATTCGTATCACCAGAACATGTTCTGAAATTTCCCTCTCATTCATTCGTATCCCTTTATGGTTACCAAAATTCGTGTTACCTTATTGGCTTATTCGGGGATCACCCGGTACAGAGTTTCCAACTCACACCTTCGCCGGCTCCGGCTCTGGCTTCTCCTCACCGTGTGGCAGAACCTCCTAAATTATATGGCCCACATGCATTATTATTGTCTAAACAGACTCCTAATAACCATGAATGTGTTCCATAAGACTTAAAGGTCTGTCGTGTAAATCCTGAATCATCCACGATTCTTCGAGCAAGATCAATCATTATAAAGAGACATTGTAGTATTATAACAGTTTTATACAAATAAGATATATCAGAGTAAAATAGCGGAAGGATTACAATAACATAAGTTTACAAACCTTTTAGTTTCAAACCTTACAAACCATAAGTTTAAATTATACAAACCACAATAGTAGTGGAGTAGCGATAGATAACTTTATTACAATACTAGGTGATAAGCTCTGCCCAAGAGCCAAACATCCTACTCGTTGTCACTCTCCGCAACGACTGTCACGCAACAGGGTGCAAAGCACTCCTGTCCATGGGACTCACCTGCAACAAGGGTTTAACAAATCCTGAGTACAAAAGTACTCAACAAGACTGACCCGACGAAAAAGAGGGGTGAAGACTCAGGAAATGCAGGCTAGAGGGACAAGGTAAAGCTTACAAGAGATAAGAATTTTTGCAGAAAAGCTCGGCACAAAGTAAAGTTGTCTTTCTCTAGCTCAAGATTACCAACCAACTCCATTCATAAACCTTAACCACCATTCAAGTTGTTACTACGATGATGAACACCGATCGAGTCTTCTTCTCCGAGAAGCAACGGCGATTCAAATCCATTTTTATACCCAGCTGGGACCTAGATCACTGATATACCGGAGAATCTAACTCCGATGCACACCAGATCACAGATATACCGGGATAACAACCGCAGCCATATATCACCACATGATACACTTGAGAACTCCGACCCAGTGTACCGATATACATGGGAACTTAAACCCACAGTATACCACACTATGACATATGTGGGGACTCTGGCCCACTATATATATCACTCCATGACATACGTGGGGACTTTGGCCCACCGTATATCACTTCATACATGTGGATTTTCTAGTTTCTTGATATCACCGATTCACCATCGAACAGGACCTAGGGCATCAACAGACGAAAACACTACAGAGGGACTCCTTTCCCAATGCAAGTTATCCGTCCGGACTCGATTTATTAACTATTATCATGATTCCAACCAGTAAAGTCAACCTCATCTTTTTCATTCTTTTTCTTTTTGAAGACCTACTAATTAAGCAGGGATAAGCATAACTATGCATTTTTCAAAAACAGGTAACAAGGAATATGGAAATAAGACAGGTAATGTAATTGGTGGGTTATCACTCAACTCCTATTACTTAATGCAACATATCATAACTGAAGCGATAAAACTTTTGTAAAATAAGGGTAGGGTTTAAATGCATCCGGGGCTTGCCTTAGTATTCAGGGTAGACGGTCTCGAGCTCTGGATCAACTCTCAACTCCTGAGTTTGTTCTTCCTTGGGATCTGGTGCGACAACGTTAAACTCTCCGTTAACGAAAACTATACAATAAAATGATATGCTTCAACACGATGGAATAGTAAACATGATGCTCGATGAATGCATGACCAGATTAAGGACTTGAGTACAACTTTCCTTCACGATAAAGTTGCAAAGCAACAAAACTTACTAAGTTCATTAGAGTTAACTACACCTTTAATGAGGTTATTTAAGCACATGAAATAACGTTGATTAAGCCTTAATGATATGATTAAGATAAGCGCAAATAATTAATTAAAGTACCAAAGGTTATTAAGGTAAATGACCTGAGGTCATCAATCAATCCCAAAGTCAAACAACCCTATAATGATTAAGCATGATTAAAGAGATTAAATAATTATTTAAAAGCATAAATTAAGGGCATAAAATTAAAGTTATATAACTAAGCTCAAAATTTTATTTTGAAAAGCTCTTGGTCTAAATAGATGGCAAAATAATTTTTAGAAATAAAAGCCAATTATTTTATTTATTAAAAATCATTGAAGATGCAATTTTCAATTAAAAGAGCTAATTTTAACTTATGCAAAAAGTACTCAAATTTGGTATTTCATATTTTTCCTAGGTAGATAATATCATAAAGAGCATACACATAAATTTTTAGAATTTTTGAATCTATACATGAATTACTATGATTTTCTAAAGAAAAAGCATTTAAATTATTTTTCTAAAAATAGAAAAAGAAAAGGAAAATCCTTTCCTGCGTTGACTGCGGCGACGGCGATTTTGACCACGATTTCTCACCGCCGGTGAGGTCATTTTCAATGTGGTTTGCTCCTACGTGTCTATGCGACGAGGCGAGTCTATTGAGGTGCAAAACACGGTGGCGGAGGCATGGCGGCGACGAGCTCGCCGGACATGGCGGCTCGGTGGCACGGTGGCACGGCGCGATTGGCCATCGGAGGCACCTCCGATGATGATGTTAGCATGAACACATGCAGCGTGCTCAGGCGAAACTGCTTGAGCCACGAATTGAGCCAAAACGGCTCCATACGCACAAGGGCTCGCGCGAGGCGGCTGCGGCAAGGTGGAGCCCGCCGGCGACATGCGACACGGTGACGCGGGGTGCAACTCGGATCAAACCACAAGAATCACAAGCATCAGGGGCTCACTACGGGCATGGTGCGCACGCTAGCTCGGTGGAAGACGAACCGGAGCAAGGTTGGCGTCGGCGGCGGCTATGGCGGAACGGCTCCTGCGGAGATGTTAAGCGTCCGGGGTCCTTCGGCAATGCTCTACAGAGAACAACGGGCCGACGGTGATCAGCACCATGAGGCAAAGCCAGAGCAAGAAACAATAATGAAAAAGGTCGACAGCACAACATGAACGATGACGACGGAGCTCGGCGGAGCAGCGGCCGGAGACGAAGGAGACGACGGCGCTCATGCGGCTCAAGTCGATTTGGGTCGCCAGGTTCCTAACTAATCGATGCAGGGGCTCAAGGCGGAGCTAGCTAGTGAGCTAAAGGCGAGAGAAATGGCACGAACGTGAGGCACAGTGGTGGCGGCAGAGCTGCGGGAGCAGAGGAGGTGAACTGGAGTTTGCCTCCCGTTCTCCAACTCGGGAGGAGTAAAAGCAAGGCTGGGGCGGTGCGGAGCGGCAGGGCGACACGCGGCGGGGACCCTTCGAACACGGGCACGCTGGTGGTCACGGTATGCCGGTATGGGCGACGGTGGACAGCGGCGCAGCTTGAAAAGCCGGCCATGGTGGTAGCCCATAGGCCCCAGCACTATTCATCCCCATCCTTTTAAACTCTAGATCAAATTTTATAAAATTACTTTTAAAAAGACATAAAAACTTGAAAATCTCTAAAAATATCATTTTTATAACTTTTCAAGAGCTACATGTTTCATTTAACAATCATTTTGATATTCTGCTTAGTTTTTGAAATATGAATTCAAATTCAAAAGGGGAGCAAAACCCTAGAAAAAAATATTTAAAATTACTTTTGATTTTTCAATAAAACTTGAAAATATTCAAATCCATCAAATTCTCAAATTTTTAGACCAAACATTTTTCATATATAAAGTTTTCCCAAATTATGCATAATTTTTGAATTATGGTTTTAAAATCAAAAGGGAACAAATACTAGAAAACTGTATTTTCAAATTCATTTGAAATTATTTTTGGAAACTTGAAAAACTTTGAATACCAACTTTGTATCTCTTGTCAAGATCTACAAACTATATTTTGAGATTATCTCCAAATTCTATATAGATTTTGAATTATCAAAAAGGGGGTAAAACAACCTTTTGAAATAAAGGTTTTTTCAAACCGAATTCAAACTTGATTTGGTTTCTAAATTAATTGGTTGGTCATTAGTGATCACAAACATCATCCAAGGACATTTTTAGGTCAATGACCCAATGACACCCTTGGTTGACCAAGTTGACTTTTGAAAAATAATTTTTATAGTTTTCTAATTTGAATTTAAATTTGAATCGCAAGACTTGGAAATAAGCTTTGAAACCCAAATTCAACTTAAAATAAGGAATTCATTTTTTTAAGGGTTGTACTTATATTCATATACTATGCTTGACACTAGTGTAAACATAGTTTACACCTCAAGTACATAGAATATAAACTAAGTATTTTGGGATGACCTTCGAAATTAGGTTTTATGATTTCATGTAACACAACATTTCAAAAACATAAGCAAACTATGAAATCTAAACTTGTTTTAGTTGATGCATATCAAGGTTAACCTAGACATGAATGCTTTGCGATGCATATGATGACATGGCAGGTTTTAGTTATCATAACACCAGGGGTGTTACACACCGGATTCCGCGTCCACGGCCGGCGCTACCATCACTGCCGGATCCATGATTAGCGCATCGCCGCCGACCTCGTGGCATCGTTCGAGCAGGGACACAGACTCTGCCTCCCTGCCAAGGACAAGGTACAACACGCCCTGGCAGAACAGCAGGCGGTAGTTGACGGGGTCCTCCCGCGCAAGCTCCACCAAAGCCGTGATCGCCTCGTCCACCTTCTTGACCATGAACAGAGCCTAAGCGGCCAGGAGGTGGGCATAGCTCTCCCCACATCCAGCTCCGGCCGCGGCCAGGGGCGAGCGCGCCTCCTCTGTGCCGAGTACGAGGCAGGCGGTCTCCACGACAAGCTTCTCGAACTCGAAGGGGTGAGACTGGGAGGCGTCTGGGTCCTCTGGGATGGCATCGTCGGGGGACACCGTGACTGTCTCTGTTAGGGGAGTGGGCGCAGGTGGGGGCGCGGGGATGCACGCGAGTGCCGGGAAGGTGGCGGCGAGGAGGACGGCAGAGGAGGCGGCCATACGGAGGGAGGAGAGGATAGGGTGTGAGTGTGAAGAACTGGAGGTGGCTTTGACGGCAGCGGGGAGAAAGGTACAACGCCAGGAAGAGGTGGCCAATGTTTATCCTCTTCTTCCTCTTCTCTTCACCGAACAGGAATGGTCTCCATGGGCGCCGCCCGTCACTCACGTCCATTCGCCTAGCACCACCGCCTGTCCCTCTGCTGTGCACAAGGTAGGCCACGCCGCCCCGGCCGGCTTTGAACCCGCCTCGCCGCCGTCGGGATCCTCCTTGGATGGAGGGAGCGCGGAGTGGAGTCGCCGCGTCCGCCATCGACGCTGGCAGAGCTCGCCTCGTACCTCCCGGCATCCGTGCTCGACGACGCGTGGCTGGACGATGGGCGCGGAGAGGTGCCGCCCACGTCCGCATTTGACGACAGGCCGCGCGTGGAGGTGCTTGGCCGCATGGGGCACCGCTGCCGCCCGCCGCTCGCACTAGCGAGAAGAGGCTTGCCTATTCCCGCGCTTGCCCGTCCCCACCACGGCTCGACGGCTTGTCCCGTGCACCCGCCTTCTCTGGCTTGCGGGGCAGCTGCGCGACCCAACCCCTCGTCGATAGAGGAGGGGAGCTGCCATCGCGCAGGGGATAGGGGACGGCGCAGGTGGACGGGTGCCACAACCGGTGGGGCATGGTCAGCCGTCGTGGGGGCTATCGCCAGTGGAGGATGGGGGAGAAGGCGCCGATTGGGAGGGGGCGGGGCGTCGGTGGAGGGGGTGGGGAGGCGCCTGCTCCGGGCTGCTGCTGCTAGGGAGCCGGGGCTCAGTCGCACGAGGGAGGGAGGTGCAGGAGGCCAGAGCAGCGGCGCATCGGAGCTCGCCGCGGCAGCCGAGGACGACGCCTCTCCTTGTCGCCGTGCACGCCATCCGCCGCCCCGCCTTCGCCGCCGCACGCCCGTGGTCCGTTGCCCCGACGCGAGTTTCGAGCGTGCGCGCCACGTCGCCGTGCCCGTTCCGCCACCGCGAGCTCTGTCCCGATGCCCGTGCTAGATTGGAGAGAAGGACTGCATGCTAGAGTTGTGGCACTCACTCGGTCAAGCACCACCAGTCCGCCGGGAAATCACGCGAAGACATGATGAGGCCGGAGGAGAGGAAAAGCGTTGGAGGCCCCACCTAAGGGCTTTTATGTCTTTTTGCTGTTCTATTTGACACTGTTAGCGGTGATTATGGGTGAAATGGCGTGTATGGCAAAGAAAATTTAGAGCGATGACATAGATGACCGCATCAACTTTATAGTGGCCTGTGTGAAATTGTAATATTTTGTAATAGTATACATGGAAAAGACTCTTGGTTGAATTGGTGGTGGGTGGCATTTGCGTCTCTGACTCGTGGGGTCTGCCTATCTGATTAGTGAGCCAGAGGCGGCGACTAGGCGTAGCATCTTAACTCGCCCTTATGTATGTTATAAGTTAAATAAAAACAAAACTTTTAATTTATTCAAATCTATATACGGTAAATTAACATTTATAAAACTAATTAATTGCCTAATGTGCTAGATGTTGATGCAGTACACTTAACGTCTTATTCGGTTGATGGTTTCTAAAGCTGATGCTGTTTTGTTGCGAGAAAAAAATAATATACCAATTTATTCAGGCTTTTTTGGATTAAGATTAAGAAAAACTCCCAAACCATAAAGTCCACACGATGAGGATCACTTTTTTTTTTATGAGCAAACGCGACGAGGATCGCTTAGAGTGTTGAAACCCTTTGCAATGCCTTGGATGCTCTGCATGTGGCCCCACCTCAGTCTCGGCCCAAGCTCCTGCGTCCCGACTTTGGTAAGGGCCAAGACGCAGACCTATAGGGCGAACACGAATGTATATTCCTCTGCATGCTATAGCCAGTCGGCCGTCCAACACCGGTTATGCGCGGCAAGCCGGAGGAAAAACTTGCAGCGAAGTGGTGCCCAAGATTTTCACAGGCGCTTGCAAGGTTCGAAACTGACCACCCATGTGAAGAAGCATTTTGTAAGCTGACAGGGTAACTCGCTGTTCAACTCATCTCCAGAAAAACTCCCTTCAACTTTTCGTGTAGTTCAATTTTACAACGGTGCTTTCCTTCAATAAGCTCAGTTTCAATATCACTAAGAAACACTAAATTTCATAAAATTAGTACTTTGAACTAACAGGGTTAGCTATACATGAACTACCAAAAAAAAGGATGACCTATACAAATTTTATACATAGGGTATTGCAGTTGATTTTGCATCGACAGCAGTCACCATTTTCAGCTCAGAAGATGGCAATGCCTCGTCTCTAGCCGCTGCTGAGGGGGTGATACTGAGATAGCCGTAGTTTTGCAGGAATTCTCCTCAGAATGTACAGGACAAGAGATGATGGGAGAATTTCAACAAGCTGCAGAAAAGAAGATGATAAGAACAGTGGAACTCCCAAACTGGAGCAGAACACATAATTTCATACTTTGCAAAATTCATACGTACCAAGTAATAGAACAAATTCAGAATTGGATGGCCAAGAATATCGAGGTTGAAACATCCTCAATTTTTCACGAAGGGAAAATACACAGAATGGCGGATAATATTATAGTTCGAAGCATCAAACCATCTCATTATCTCGCAATAGTCGATAC
>CM041635.1:46701096-46798204 GCA_023333625.1 Bothriochloa decipiens | reverse complement strand
CCCGTCCCCCATCAGGCTTCCCAGACCCAGATCGAGTAGCAAGCAACAGCAACGCCAAGCCTGCGTATACGCATACATAGGCAGATCAGATCCTGCTCTACTGCCCTGCCCTGCCCTATAATGGCGTCGTCGTCGTCGTCGTCTGCGCGAGCTGGGCAACAGTCTCCTCTCTGCCCAGCTCCCAGCTAGCTCCAACCTAGCTGTTAGCAGGCAGCGGAGGGCCGGGGAGGGAAGAAGCAGGTGGCGGAACCAAGGGAAGGGAGGAGCAAGAAATACCGGCCATAGGAAGCAGGCTCGGTCGAGTGGAGCTCTAAC
Organism: Bothriochloa decipiens; assembly: GCA_023333625.1. Classification (NCBI taxonomy): domain Eukaryota; kingdom Viridiplantae; phylum Streptophyta; class Magnoliopsida; order Poales; family Poaceae; genus Bothriochloa; species Bothriochloa decipiens. The sequence continues at coordinate 46,797,889 of CM041635.1, read as the reverse complement.
TGCCTCTGGTAAGTGGCAGTAGCTATGGATCAGTTTGCCGCGAGCGTGAGATTCTCTAGAGAGGAGGAAGAGGCGGACGAGGAGCAGGAGGACGCGTCCAATTCCATGCGCGAGATCTCCTTTATGCCGGCGGCCGCGTCATCGTCGGCGGCCGCGTCATCGTCGGCGGGCGCTTCGGCCTCCGCCGCCTCCGCCTCTACCTCTACCAGCGCATCCGCGTCTGCGGCCTCGGGAAGCAGCAGCGCCGCCGCCGCCCCCTTCCGCTCCGCGTCGGGGGATGATGCCGATGCCGCCGGAGCGTCCGGGAGCGGCGGCGGCGCAGGGGCGGCGGACGTGGAGGCGGTGGAGAAGGAGCACATGTTCGACAAGGTGGTGACGCCGAGCGACGTCGGGAAGCTCAACAGGCTGGTGATCCCGAAGCAGTACGCGGAGAAGTACTTCCCGCTGGACGCGGCACCGGGCAACGAGAAGGGCCTCCTGCTCAGCTTCGAGGACAGCGCCGGCAAGCACTGGCGCTTCCGCTACTCCTACTGGAACAGCAGCCAGAGCTACGTCATGACCAAAGGGTGGAGCCGCTTCGTCAAGGAGAAGCGCCTCGTCGCCGGGGACACCGTCTCCTTCTCCCGCGCCGCCGCGGAGGACGCGCGCCACCGGCTCTTCATCGACTGGAAGCGTCGGGTCGACACCCGCGGCCCGCTTCGCTTCTCCGGCCTCCCGCTGCCGATGCCGCTGGCGTCGCACTACGGCCCCCACCACCGCTACGCCCCGTGGGGCTTCGGCATCGGCGGCGGCGGCGGAACAGGAGGCTTCTTCATGCCGCCCTCGCCGCCCGCCACGCTCTACGAGCACCGCCTCAGACAGGGCCTCGACTTCCGCAGCATGACGACGTACCCCGCGCCGACCGTGGGAAGGCAGCTCCTGTTTTTCGGCTCCGCCAGGATGCCCCCTCATCACGCGCCGCCACAGCCGCGACCGCTGTCGTTGCCGCTGCATCACTACACGGTGCAACCGAGCGCCGCGGCCGCGTCACGGCCGGTCGTGCTTGACTCGGTGGCGGTGCCAGCAGTCATCGAGAGCCCGACGACGGCCGCGAAGCGCGTGCGGCTGTTCGGCGTCAACCTGGACAACAGCAACCCGCTGTCAGAGTCAGACGGCGGCGGCGAAGCGAGCCACCATCAGGGCAATGCATCATTGTCGTTGCAGATGCCCGGGCCGTGGCAGCAAAGGACTCCAACTCTAAGGCTACTTGAATTGCCTCGTCATGGCGCGGAGTCCTCCGCGGCATCGTCTCCGTCGTCGTCGTCTTCCTCCAAGAGGGAGGCGCGTTCAGCTCTGGATCTCGATCTGTGACCTAAAGGCAAAATCAAAGGAAAGTTCAAGAATTCTTTCTTTCTGCTTGTTTCGATCGGTTCTTCTTATTATTACCTTCTTCTTCTCTTTTGATTAATCCATTATAACTTTTGATGATAGGAACTAGGATTTGACGTTTTCATTTCCTTGTTTTTGGCTCTTCACTTTTTTGATGAGTTATTGGTTTGATGAGAAGATACATATAAACACTAGGAAAATCGGTCAATGTTTCTCCCAAATCCGTGTCTTGTTCTTCATTCGTTCAGCACTGACGATCGATATGATTTTTCTCGCGCTGTTACATCCTGTCCATCTGTACTTGAGTACGAACTTGCCCCATTTGATTGGAAATTCTCATGTTGAATCCCTACATATGATAACATGCATCTGCAAATCTGTCTATTATCTCCTAACTTATATCTAGATTTGAAGATATCCATATCAGAAGAACTATATGCAGTGCAGTTGAAAAGGCTAGTAGCATCGATCTTTGTCATGATCTTGGAAGTCTTTCTAGAACAAACTGTGGATGGACGGAGGACATTGATCGCGCATTGACAACAGAGATGACAAGCCATGTTTAAAATCCCTCGCACATTCGGTACTTCTATCTCATCACACCTCATATCTATTGAGAAAGGCCTGGACATCCTTTTATTGTCCTACTACTACATACTGTACTTTTCTGTTCTTCTCTGTGTATCATACATGTATAGAGGAGAGCATAGAAGGCGCTTACCGCAGCAAGAATAAACAAGGACTCCTCTCCTTTTCCTTGCCACCAAAGGGGACACAGAAATAACTCATCTGTGGTCCAACTTACGTGTAGTTTGGACTGTCTGGGCCTCGACTGCACACTGCATATACATACATATGCACAGTTCGAGCTGTGTCCATGCTAGCTAGGGAGAGAGATTTCTTTATGATCCTGCCAGTGATCTGTAAAAAGCTACTGGGCGTTGCCAACAACGGCGCCACTACTGGTCATAACACCATGGTACGCCTGCCAGGAATTCATGGGGTGAGTGAGCAGTGGTGAGGGTGAGGAGGACGATCGGCGTACGAACCTAGCTATGCACCACGGACTGTTGCTGTAGGAGTAGGAACAGTGCTTGTAGGTGTACAAACCTGATGGCTGCCTCTGAAGCCTGCATGTGTTGCCAGCTCTTGCCTCCTCCTTGTGCGATGTGTAGTGTTGCTTCCATCGATGCTATGCTATTGCAGTATTGGTAGCTCGGTCGCTCGGTCCCTTCCCCCATTTTTACTGCACCAGCTGCGATGCGAGTACGTACTGTGAGCTGGCTGGGGCGTGGTGTGGGAGGAAAAGAGGCCACGTACGTACCGGCCTTCATCAGCTACGCAGCCGGCTTTGGATAGATTTCACTAACTACCTAGCAATCTGTAGGGCATGGGTGCAATTCTTTTTGCAATGGTATGGGTCGGAAACTTAGAAGGGATGGGGTACTGAACCTTGCAAGAAAAAGTGCCTTTGGTCTTACTGAAAGATGGGAAAGGGGGGGCAAGAGGGATTTATATGGGATTGGGAAGGTGAAAAGGGGAAGGCCGTATATGTTGATCTGGCCTTCTTCACAAAGGATGGATTGGAAGGCTCTCATGTGGACTTATGGAGATCCTGCTCACTCTTATCCTTCATATATCCCTTTATTGTGTTCAGCAACTGTGTGTATGTAATTTCTTTCAGTCCATGGCTTATGCTATGCATGCTATATACTGATATAGCTTTAGATGTCGATCTGCAACTGCAACATGATGATTCATCATTCTATAGTAGTAGGGCTATATATATAGCTTGATTTAGATACATTGATGCCTTTCTTCTGGCGAACCAGTCCTCTTTTACATTCTTCTATATCAGGTAGTCTAGTAGAAATTTAGAATCCCTATGTATGGGCCTAGCTAGGCGAAGACTCGATCAAAAACTTACACCAAAACAGGAGGCTGAAATTAGTCCAGAGATGATCAAAAACTTACACCAAAACAGGAGGCTGAAATTAGTCCAGAGATCATGGTTTTTGGACTAGGCCAATTGAAAAAGTAGAAATGCTTGGTCCTGTTTTTGGGAACCTAGCTAGCTTATATTCGATGGAAAATGGCAATTCACCAATTAATGCCTGGGCTAGCATAGATCTACAGAATGCAAATAAAAAATATCTATAACTCCGTGCATATATATGTGTTAGACTAGATAAGTTTCTTTTATTAATACCCATCTGCAGTCTACATCATCATACTGTTCCATGTTCCTCGTTTTTAGACTTATGTACTTCATCATATTGTTTTCTTTACTTTTGAAAGGGTAAAAGGGTTGTTATTTGTTTTTTACATACGAGAATTTGCTTACTGATCAAGTGTAATTATTGCGTTTCTTAGTAACTTCGATCATCAATATGCAGGTTTACACTGCATGTTTTAATCTCTGATGCGTGTATTGCTGCCCATAGCTTTTTGTAGTAGATTTTTACTCCACAAATTTACAGCTTCAGAAGTGTCTTTCTTACATATACGGTGAGAGAGAAATAATTGACTGCCTAAATAGCACACTATCCACTCTTTTTGGACTTGTAGCTATATATGGGTTAATATTATCAGATCAATATGTGACATTATTCCAATATATCACTGTGCTCTGATTGGTATAACAAATGAATCGAATATATATACTGTTATGCTCAATCTACCCAGACTACTTGTGCTAATGATTTTTCATTTGTCAAAATAATAGCTGAAAGATGGACTTGAAAATAACCCTGGATATTAAAATATGTAACAACATTTTTGAAAATGGCTCTTTTAATTAACTTCTGGTGCATCAATCTGCTAAACTGTGGGTTCTAATTAATCATATAATATATAGAGCTAATGACATGGTTTTAGCTAAACATTCAGATTAAACATCTGTGTTGTTAAAAGTGAAAGGACAATGCGTGTGCTTTTTTTTTTATGTCCATATCTACTTGCTCCGATCCCTTGTCGAGCTTACATAGTAGATTTTCTGTAGACAGACACAACCTTCAACGTTGTGGAAAAGACACTCTCTTTAGTTACTGTTTCTTTGGGCAATTACAGTATCCAGAATATATAGTACGTGACAGGTAAGGTATTCCCTCCCTATCTTTCGTTTTGATTTATAGACGCATATATCTTGATATAGTGTATATTTAAATGCATCACAAAAACAATAAAAAGCTACATATATTGACAAAACATGCTCATTATTGGATTCATCATATATGGAAAATATTTTCATATGGCATATAACTTTCTCTATTCTGATAGTTTTTTTTCCTAAGAAAACGCATGCTAGAGTTTCATATTGGCTATAGTATATTGATATCCTAAACAACTTTTACATTTCAAATATTTGGAATAAGAGGAAGTATTTATTTTTACTATACACATGGTCTGTCATATTAGACTTTTCTTTGGAGGAAATTATTCATGTAACAAACAACTATACTTACTTATTAATATATATAGGTAATTTGATATAGATGTAGTAATTTTAGTTATCTTGTATATATGTGTATAACGTGAATACTTCTATTAATTCTATCAGTCAAAGTAATTTGTCAAGAAGCTCCACTGTGTGAAGTGGTATAGAGCAACCTCAAGTGATTACAATGGTTTTGTCCTAATGTAGTCCCAACCTGAAAACTAAGAGATAGTTTCTTCTATACTCACCAAATCTATACACAGAAACCATATTTCCAATTGATTTATTGAAAGTATCTTTTTATCAAATCACATGTCTTCTCTCTTCATCACCTACCTATCTCATTTTGCTTTGTGTATAGACATAAAGTTTCCTATCTAAGCCCCATCTCACAATGGGGGTTTCCTATAGATTTTATTTGCATTTAATACTAAAACACATCAACAAATTTCATGACTTAGCAATTTAATTATGAAGAGAGAGATAGAGAGAGAGAGAGAAAGAGGCAAGAGTTTTCATCTGAATAAAACCTATTGTCATAGTTACCAACATATATAAAAGATGATGTGATAGTCTTGTTAACAACGCCATGAAACTCATTACTGAGATTGGTCTGGGTTGGGAGTGCCCTAACAACTCCTAGCTAGCTGTCTCTATTCCTAATTAAACAAATAGATAAGAATGGGTCAGGTTACCATAGTGAAATAATCCATATGGTGGTGGTATGTCACTAAATCATTTTTTGCAAAAAGAAAACAAAGGATTGTGCACATGTTGTCTACATTAATTGCAATAATCCATAACTTTAAAACCCAACATATAAAGTTCTTAGTCTCTCTGTCTCAACAAAGAATACAACTCTTGTTTCTTGAGCGGTCAAATGATTTTAAGTTTGACAAAATCTGTATAAAAGTATTAACATTTATAATACCCATTAAATACCATTATTATACTAGTAGAGCATATTTTATAGTAACTTTATTTGGGGACATAAATTTTAATATTATTTTATATAAATTTAGTATAAAAAATTACTTACCCCAAACCTAGAGTTGTGTTTCTTTGAGGGGATGGAGGGAGTATATTATACCATGTGCTCATAGCAAACATTTAGAAGAGAACTGTGTAAATTAACACGGGCACCAATTTAGTTAATTTGTAACATCATATATCATATAAACAAATAGTTGAAGCACACTACCAGTGGGTGGTGCACTGTGGTCCCCTAAATTTACATGATGGTGCATATATATCCACGGAAAGACATGTTCCCTATGCATGTGGTGATGCATTAGGGATCATGCATGTTTGCGAAAAAACTATATATACTCAAGTTAAATTGAAACCATTACAATTATCGGTGGCACCATTAATTAAAAACTCTTATTTTGTATGTTATTAGAAATAAGGATTTTACGTTGCCTAGCGCACTCTTAGTAGTATGGTAGTATAAATAGTTACTTAAGGTGGGGTAGAACTACGTTATTACATTAAAATCTTCTATTGTAAACCTATGTATTTGTAATATAAAACAACATTGTAACTTGATGCAATATGACTATGGTGATATAGAATTCTAGCCCTGCCATCGCGTTTAAGCCTACACCACAACAATATAGGCAGGAGCGACGTAATGTAGAGGGGGTGCCTAGGCACCCCCCAAAAATTATAAAAACAATGGATTTGGTTACAATTTCACCATATAGGCACCCCCTAAAACATATGTCTATGCACCCACAAGACACGTGCACCCCCTCTAATGTGTTCTAGCTTAGCCATTGAATATAGGTGATATAGTTTGATGTGAAATCTAGGAGCGAGGAGCCAGGGAAAGTGTGCAAACAACAAAAAAAATATTTCTAATCATTTTTTGTACAAAAATATCAAACCATGGAGGTCATAATAGCTATTTTTTCTGCACTGACCTCCTCCACTATTCATTGAATTTTATTACTGAAAATTATATGTGTGGTAATATCTTTTATAAAATAGTGCAACCATATTCGATATAGATATGTAAAATATAAAAATTTATATAAATAACAACTAGATATAGCTTTAATGGTTTGTTAGTGTCATTGGTATATGAGTCATGAAGAAAACTTTTTATGATTATTTAAACATATTATATTTTTTCCATCATGCATGCATGCATACTTGATCTGTGTGATGGTATGACTTATATGTTTACTTTACATATTTTTTATATATTACAATAGTAATATAATTGTTAATTCATTTTTATATACATAATAGATGTCGTTTAAATATTTTGCATAACAGCATAAGCTGATAATTCAAATGAAGATATAAAGTGATATCATATTAATATATTTTCTAGTTTATTGCATTAATTAGTTTAGGTGCAATTTTAAGGGTTACTTAGATGATCTATCATAAGGGAGGAATGGCTAGTTTTTTTGAGAGATATTTAGGGTTTATCTTTTTTCTAGCATGTGAGGAGGATTAATACGAGGTCTCCAATTATTCATAATATAATTAGATAAGATTTAGACTTTGCAATGGTGAGGCATTTAGCAAGTTTAAGGGCATGAAACTACGATGGTAGTAATGAAAAAACTAAATCAACACCCTTAGACAAAGAGAGCTTAGAAACTGCCACCGGCCTTTTTCACGCTTCTTAGACCACCCATCACACTCTTTTGCTAACAATGTTTTGATCGATTCTGCTTGAAGCCACGACGGTCGTGGCTGCGGCTACTCTCTGTGATCTCGGAGTGTGACTTGCAGGCACTGAAGGAAGAGAACGCGTGAACATGGATTCATAGATGCAGGAATAATAACATGAATGAAAAAAGACAAATAAGATATAGTATTTTTATTATTATACAGTTGGAGGCAGTTCTTCTGACTGGCAGTCCATGTCATACAAGCATGCATGCAAGAATGATGAGCTCATGCATGCATGGCGCCCCTGCAGATGCTTCCAGAGCCGGCGTCTGTCTGGCTCGTTCGATTTTACTGTACTGCTGTGCCTGCGCGTGGGGCAATACTAACGCTGCTACGACCTCTGCTACCGCTGTCTGCTGTCTCGTACGGCGATCGTCCGTTTGGTGCTGTTGTGTCATGCGATGCGCGCATGCGGTGGCTTGTCCGTACGGCTGATGTACTGTATAACGACGGCGTATATACGACGAACGAGAATGGCTACTCTGACTTCGACTGGTAGTAATACGTACTCGTACACACACAAATGCCTGCTGTCTCGGTCTGTTTCTTATCGATGCCTTTGAACTGTGAGATGTTCGTAGGCCGCGCTCGCCCGTGCAGCCGACCGAGCGTTGTACTTTGAGCCGCTTGTGCTCGCGCACTGCGCAGTTGTCTCTTTTGCTGCGCACCAACAGTGCAGTGCAGTGGCGCCATTTTTCCGAACACGACGCCCCACTCGGCCGCATCTTTACGTGTACAGCTCTGTGTGTCTCACTTTATATATGTTTGCGGTGCAATGAAGCAAGGCATTATTTCAGACGTACGGTGATCATCTCATAGCACCAATTTTATTGACAACACATCTCATAGCACCAATTAATCATATCGTCATTATATCATGATTATATGATCACGGTGCTGCGTGTATCCAAAATACAATACAGTTTTTAAAAACATAAAAGTTCCTATCTACCACTCGATCTGAATGTTCTATCATCTAGTTTAATTGATCCAAATCCATCCCTCAATCAACACAACACATGCAACTTTTTTCGAGTAAAAAATTGGCCAAAGGTTTATTGTCCTTCTTAATCATTTTTCCTCAAATTTACCAATGTTATTTCTTATCTAATTTAGGCAATCCCCAAGGGGGCAAAACAGATCGAACCTCTAACCAAGGATCACCGTCAAACATTGCCAACCAAAATTCATCCATCACTTAGTAAAAACATGCAGGAAATGTTTCGATTACACGGAAAACCCCTAGGCTATTCGAGAAAAATTTAAAGAACAATAAATTCCATGAGCCATTCACAAATCCCTAGAGAAAGTTAGCAAAAATAAAAATGCCCTTTTCGCTACAAATTAAGCTTAAGGTTCAAAATATGTATGAAAATGTTTAAAAACATAACTGGTGTTACCGAAATAATAAGAATTTTTGTTATATTTTCATTGATTGGAAGCAACTATGCTACTTCTTTTAACAAAGTAGCACATGTATATAAAGCAATATGATATGGGTTCATCACCATACACTTTTTTAATATAAAACTCACCACGAAGAAGAGAAACTAAAAAGAAAGAATTTCATAGAGGGACAATGCAAAATTGACAAAGTTTAAATAGTTTTGAGATGGTAAAATGAGCCAAACCCATCTCAATGCAAAATTGACAAAGTTTAAATAGTTTTGAGAAGGTAAATGAGCCGAATCCATCTATTGTGCCTCAGTCAACCATTTTCCTTGTTCTTGGAATAGAATCCAAGTCCACATGATATCATCAAGGCTTTCCAATCAACTTGTCATATGATCGAGAAGCCCTTCAATTATAGCATCATTCCCATTTGTCATTCAATTTATTGATCTCATTCTTGAGCTCTTTGTTCTCCTCAACAAGGTTAGTTTTACAAACATAGAAGAAGAGCAAATGTCGAAATTGGAAGAACTAATGTACATATATCATGCAAATCATCACAAAATGTGGATGCATCCAACTTGGATGCAACACAAGGGTAAGTCTCACATTGCACTTGGTCACTGAAACCACATGATAAGCTTTTGTCCATTGTCATTTGTATAAAACTTTTTAATGTTTTAGGAAGACAAAATGACTTGAAATATGCCAGGAAACTATTATATAACAGAAATCAGGCTCATGGAATTTATATTTTCACCAGAAATCGTCATGTAAAGCCTCATTTCTTGTAGTGATATGTAAAAGTTGATAAAGGGGAGGGGTAAAATAGTAATAGATGGTTGTATAGGCCAAGTCCTCTTACATACAAATACCTTTCTCTACCACTGTACACAAGCCGACTGAAATAAAAGGATCCGGCTATGATATCACTTTGCCTTCATTCTCATTCGACACGAACATGTGCTGATCACGATCGATCGATGTACGCATATACAAAAATTACATTTGTCCACGGACACGTACTGTTAGCATGGACTTGCGGACACACAGGAGCTTCTGAAGCCATCCGGTGGTCGCGGTGGACACAAGACGTAAACTGTAAAGGAGCAGCTAGCAAGACAACTGCAAGAGGCACGCATGATGCATGAATACGTACGTGTATATATAATATCGATACGACGCGACGTCCTAAACTAGCGCTTAGAAATTTAGTGTGTACGGAGTATTAGTTAAAAAAGACTAGTGCTTTATGGATTTGACATTTAAAACGTGATATTCGGTTTTTTTTCAGGTTCCTGGGTATGGGATTGATTCCTGTTAGTTACGCTCGAACATGATCAGGCATATAATACCACACGCATTATTCCAGATCACTTAAGAGAGACGGGACGTCTCATTAGTGTACTCTAGCTTTATTCTAATGAATTGTAAAGCAAGAATAAGCGGCATACATATGTTAGAACTATGCATGATGCAAAGCAATGCTTCCCCTTTACCTTGCCACATTCAATGTTGTCCTTTTCCTTGCAAAAATAATTACTCCCTCGGTTCTAAATTGTAGTTTACTTTGACTTATACATAGAAAACTGTATGCACCAAAAAATCAATGTGAACTATAATTAGAATGGACAGTATCCAGCAAAAAATATTCTTCTTGCATAGAAAAAGTAACCATCGCACCAACCATACTTACCATACACATACACATGATTTTGAAGATCAAAATCGATATTTAGGATGGGTTTTAAATCCACTAGCTAGATAAATAAGGCATTTTTAGAGATTATTTTGTAACCGCCCACTCTACATCGCCTCCTAAAAATTGATTTTTCCTAAATACTTTTTAGAATTGTTCATTATTTTTATAAATCATAAAAAAACTTAAAAAAAGATACGTTCATATGCTTGGTAGAAAGATCTTAGTTTTCCTCTTGCCTCAAGTGCACAACTCCTACCATCATACTACATAATCACTTGCAACAAAACTTAGGATACCATGCTTTTGTTATAACATCTATAAATATTGTATATATTTTGGATCAAATTCTCAAATGAATATTTTGAACTATAAAGTTTTAGATCTCATCGAACACTATAACTTTGGTACAAGGAGTGTCTCTATATGAGGCCTTTTTTATTTTAATTGAATTTCAAAAGATGTGAACTTTCTAAAATATATATTTTGGGACCCTAAACAATCTCAAACAAAAAAGTTTTCAACTATAAAGTTTTAGATCATGTTGTGCTTTACACTTTTGATAAAAAGTTTGTCATTATCAGACTTCATTTAAAAACATTATAAATTTATTTGTTGCTCGCTAATGTCAAGGATGGTTGGCTTCCTTAAAACTCAAATTTCAAAATCACCCATTTTTAGAACTGTTGACACAAGAAAAACACAAAAATTTAAAAGTTCTAAAGGGACAGTTGTTTTATGCCATCTTGAAAAATGTGTAGATTTTTTTTTGGGATGGGTCAGTTATGCCAATTGTTCGTTAAAATCGGTTTCTGGGTCTGAACATTGATAGAAGCGACTGACGTCAATCATCCCTGAACAAAACAGGAGTTATATAGCTGTAAAGATGATGCTTCTAGCAGTGCACTGTACAATCAAAGCAAAGAAAAGATAACTGTCGACGAGTGTGCACATCTTTTTTCGCGGACACGATCGATGTACGAGTGTAGTGTGAGTACACCTGATCCTTACAGTGCCTTACAGATCGACCTTGTAGTAATAATAATAATAACCGGGCGCTGTCCTAGCCAGAAGTTGCCTTATATAAAGATAAAAAAACGAAAAAGGAGAAACCAACACTGCAGAAATTCAGAAAACGAAGGAGGTGTCAGTGCGTGTCAACGACGACAGGTAGTCTCGAGCGCAGGCTGGCGTACGCAGCGCAGCCTTACTACAATCTTGCAGAGCGAGCAGCCGCTGCGTCTGTCTGCGCGGCCGCTCCAGCGGCAGGATCTGCAGAACGTCGCATGCATGCAAAAACCTGCCCGTCGTGCTTTTGTTTCCACCAACTTTATCTGCCCATGCCGTCGATGCATTGTACTACTACGAGGTGCTGTCCAGTCCAGACTCCAGACAGCGGATAGCTTAGCTGGTGCCTGGTAGCCTGAGCTTATCAGCATCAGCTTATTAGGATTTAGGAATATTAGCAATGGTATAGGCGAGTGGGCGGGCTTCGGCCGGCGCCGGCCGGCCGGCCGGCAAGAGTCGGTGGCGAAGGTTGGAGGGGGACGTGGACGCTGTCCGCTTTGGTCGTCCTTTTGATCCAATCCATTCCTTGATTGGACATGTGGTAGCTGCGTATAGGCATCCAGAACAGGAGGAAGCCATCATGGAATGCATGGTCGACAGGGACATTCATGCACGCACGCGCAGCATATGATAGACCACCATATGAGATGCTGACAAGTGCTACTCGCAGAGTCTTTGTCCTACGAGCGCACGAACGGCATGATGATGATGGCGCCGGCCGCCTCGTCACGCGCCGGTGGTTGAATCGAAGAAAGACGAAAAGCTAAAGGGATCCGGTTCCGGTCGTTTCGTCGCGAAGGCTAGCTGGGAGACGAAGCTGGGTGCTGGCCGCTCGAGTGGAAAACAGACCCATCAGCCTCATCCACTCTTTCGTGAAGCTTTTCATCAAGGTGCTAGCGGTCAGACTATCCCACTATATTGATCAGCTGATTGCACCAGGACAGAGCGCTTTCATCAAACACAGATGCATCCAGGATAATTATGTTTATGTGCGGGGTCTGGCTAGATATTTCCATCGCACAAAGACACTAGCATGCTTGATGAAGTTAGACATTAGCAAGGCTTTTGATAATGTATCCTGGGAGTACTTATTGGAAATGCTTTTGAGGCGTGGTTTCAGCTAGAGATGGACAGATTGGTTAGCAGCCTTGTTCAGGTCATCTTCTTCAGTGGTGATGCTGAACGGGGACACTGGGCCACAAATTAAACACCGATGGGGACTGCGGCAAGGTGACCCACTATCCCCCGACCTGTTCATCCTCGCTATGGATGTGCTCAATAGGATTTTTGACATTGCAACCGAGGAAGGCAGGCTCTCGCCGCTGAGAGGGAGGCAGGCCAAGTTGAGACTGTCACTCTATGCCGATGACGCGGTCATCTTCACAAATCCAAATAGAGACGACATCAGGTGCATCATGGATATGATGACGGCTTTTGGGGCTACGACCGGTCTACGCATCAATATGTCGAAGAGCACAGTGGCGCCTATCAGGTGTGCAGACCTGGACATGCAGGAGGTTTTTGGGGGACTTCACAGGAGCTCAGGTCAGCTTCCCAGTTCAGTACCTTTGCCTTCCGCTAACGCTGGGAAGGCTGCGTATGGTTCATCTACAGTATATTCAAGACAGGGCAAAGGGTAAAATGGCGGGATGGCAAGGCAAGCTTGTGATGGTGGCTGGTAGGCGGGAGCTGATCAAGTTTGTCCTAACTTCTCTGCCTGTGTACTTGCTCACTGCAATCAAGCCACCAAAAAAAATTCTTCAAGGAGCTGGACAAGATAAGAAGGTGGTTCCTGTGGGCTAGGGATGGCCAGCTAATAGGGGAGAAGTGCAAGATTGCATGGACAAAGGTTTGCGTGCCCACTGAAAATGGAGGCCTAGGAGTAAAGGACCTAGAGGCATTCAGTAGAGCGTTGCGTCTGAGATGGCAATGGTATGCTTGGGATGATAGAGAACGTCCATGGAAGGGCATGCAGGTTGAAAGTGATAATGAGGACTTGAGACTTTTTAACTTAGCAACAGGGTCAGGTTCAGGTTGATACCTTTCTGGAGCTTTTCAAGCATAGCAAGAGAAAGAGCAGAACGGTATCTAAAGCGTTGGCTGATAACGCATGGGTGCGAGACATCGACTACAACATGAGCCAACAGCTGATCGTGAAGTACATGCAATTGTCTGAAATGCTACAGCCTGTGTTGTTGGTGCCTGCTGTACCGGATACGATAACCTGGACGACATCAACAAGTGGTATATATTCAGCATCATCGGCCTACAGTTTGTATTTTCAGCAACTACCGAGATGCCAGGCTGCAAAATTGATCCGGAAGACAAAGGCGCCACCAAGATGCAAGTTTTTCACTGGGCTACTCACCAAGGATAGGATATGGACAGCAGCAAGGCTGCAGGTGAGGCAATGGCCAAACGAATACTTCTGTCAAATGTGTTGCCGTAATCTGGAAACATCGATGTATCTGTTTGTGGATTGCCCGGTGGTCAGGGAGATATAGGACAGGATTGGTGCTTGGGCAAGAGAAACTTGTATACAGCCTGTCAGTTGGACAAATATGACTGATGTCCGACAATGGTTTATAGACATGATGAATGGTCTGCCAGCGAACTCCAAGAAAGGCCTTAGGTCACTAATTATGCTGACAATCTGGGAGATATGGCACGAGAGAAACAGCCGGGTTTTCAGGAAGGAATTCAAGCAGCTCCAAGCAATTTTGGATGGCATTTTTGATCAGGCAAGTGAATGGGCGTACGCAGGAAATAAGGGTCTTCAGCTGGTCATCCCAGACTGGACTGATAATGTAGTTCTTTTCTCTCTGAATGTAAATTAGGCTTACTAAACTAGTAGGGGTGGCCTGGATCACGTCTATCTTGTACGATAATGTAATTTATAAACTTCTTTTTCTTCTTACTGATGAAAGCCGGAAACGGATCTTTCCAAAAATACTGAGCTCGCGCGCGGAGAAATAGAGAGAGAGCTCCGAACCGAAGCTCCCTTCTAGCTTTTGTGACATTGTGTGGCGAGCTCGACAACGACGGCTCAGCTGTTGGTGGCACGAGTGGATCGGAGGGCCCGTCCCATGTCCACCAGGCCTACTCCTTTCGTCGATGTGACAATGAGGCATGGCACCAGCGCGGGTCTATCGGCAGAGGAACCCGCGGCGCAAGCGGCGCCGGCCGGCCCAGCCCAGTGCTGCTGCAGCGGAAGCCCACCAACAGCACAGCAGGCGGGGACTGGGACCTGGCCAGCGCGCAGCGCCGCAGCGTCCTCGTCGGCTCGTTGCCGTCTCGCAGTCGTAGATTATCTCTGTGACGATGACGAGGAGGTGTAAGAATTGTCGCTGGCTGCGCTGCGCCTCTGCCTGCCTGGTAGCAAGTGGCAACGGCGACCCGTGCGTAGGTGGAGACGCTCAGTGCTTGTGTTGCTGCCAAGATGAGGGGACTGCCGAGCGCCCTACCCAGCTGCACGGCACGCTTGAGCGATGCATCTGGATGGCTCGAGGTGGCAGAAGCAGGGGCCGGCCTCTCCCCGCGATGCGATGCGAGGACAGCGGCGCAGGCGGGCGACAGGCTGCAGCCGCGTTAGCTAGCCCTGCAGCGTGTACTGATGCGGGCGGTTAATTTCAGCTTGTCTTGTTTTGCTTACTTATCGCTTTTACTTCACTGCACGTCTGCATGTACAACTTGATGTAATGTAATGGAGGAACAGGCAGTCAGGCACTGATGAGTGTAGACCGGCATAGACCATCCACCCCATCCGAGGGCATGCGAATATGCGATGCTTGTTCAGCTGATTTGTTTTTAATCTGCTCATCCCCTAGAATTCCTATACTGATTTGTTTCTTGTAAATCCCCTTGTTACAAAACTGCTCAGGCCTCAGAATATTCAGACTGATGAGGAAGAAGATAAGGCGTTCTTCTCAAAAAAAAAAGTAAGGCGACAGACCAACATTATGCAAACCGGACGGCCCATCGTATATCTAAATAAGCCGGCCTGCGAATAGGACTTTGTGGTCTGGCGACTCTTGCGTTATTGGGCCAAGGTTTCTTTGTGAAAGATGGGCCGGACCTTTCTTTTCTCACAAGGAAACCGAGCACCTTGCTAGGGTTTTACTACGCTGCTCCCCCGCCGCCCCTGCGCCGTATAACCCAGCCGTCCCCGGCAAAAGTCGTCCTCGACGGAGAGTGTGCAGTAACCAACCCACCGCGATCGCCCGCGCACGACTTGGGGAGCAAGCAAGGCGAAGCGGCCGGCCATGGATTCCTTCTCGTCCTCGCTGCCGTCGTCAGGTCCCGGCGCCAACCCGGATGCTGTGATGGAACAGATCAAGGCGCAGCTCGCACAGGCTTACGCGCAGGAGTTTCTTGAGGTTAAATCTCGCCACTTTGCTAATCCTAGTATGTAACGGATGGTTAGATTGTGCTTCGTAACTGATGGCTTGTGATTCTTGATTTCGCATATTGTACCTTTGCTTTGCTTGAGGGAATGAGGGGAACGATTTGGGGTTCATTATTTGTTGTAATTGGTAGCTCAAACATTCAATTACCTTGTCGTTGTTAGATTGGATGAGGATTGAGCTTGAGAACAGTTTAGCTTATTATGGTTGCACAGAGAAAAAAAAAATGAAGCCATGCCCTGTTATGGATGCAAGGAGAAAACTTAAGCTTTAAGTTGTTTAATTAATGAGCAGTGGCCTCTCATTCAACTTAAATAGTCAAGAGATGAACTGTGGGTGATTTTATTGGATTGAAAACCTAATTGACAGGGAGACTTTGTTTATTTTTTTTTTATAAGTTGATTTGCCATTATTTTAGAGATTTATAGATTATATTAGTTAGGATAAATGGTGAAGCAATGCTTATATGCTATATAGCCTATAGTGACTTTTGATGGTAGCCAGAACTAGGCTGGCAGCTGGTAATTGAGCAAGTAACAGCTGGTTCCTGGTCCAATTCTAATCAAATTTTCAGTTTCCTTGCATTTTTCTCTCTCAAAACATTTAACAACTTTGAATTAGGTGAAACTAGTGTGTGCTAAAAAAAAGGTCCAGAACAACACTTACAGTCAGACATAGGCTTATTATTTTTAAGTCCCCCTAGCCTGCCTAGGTACATGGTGTCACCCTTCCTGTGTATCGTCTAACCATCTAAGCAACATAGGCACCTGCCCAGCCAACCTTTTTGCAGCCTAGGCACAACACACCTGCCTTGTCTAACCGTATAAGTGTTAAGGGCCTTCTTTTCACAAAGCATTGTTAGTACTGCATTAGGTTTGTAACCTTGTGGAATTCTAGATACAACCTATATATATGATTGCACCAAGTCCAAATCATGCACGAGGGATGTGGCTGCATGACCTGTAAATGTAAGGATCAATTATAATACCCTATGATCGATGTCCCCATTAAGCTGGATTAATTTGCTGGAAAAATTTACTTACCATTTGGGCTACATATTTTAGCTTCATCATACATTCAAGTGCTGCATCCATGTACTTGTCATCCCTCAAACATGTTGATGTTCCGCATGCTGTTTATTTTCTAATACATACTTCGAGTAAACACACTGTTTTGTTCTATCTCTGTATGCCTCCATTTTTTTTTAGATTTTTTTCTTATATTGAAAGCCAATAGAGACTTTTGCAGCATCATTTTACACTATGCTGGGTTTTTATGCTAACATTTTTTTTAGGAATATGATATTTCTCGGTTTATATTGAAAGCCTACAAGGAGTTTTATAACCCTTTTTACATGCTGCTTGGATTACTTGCTGACCATAGGTTCTTAGTAGTGTCCTACATTTTAGGAAGCTCCCATTAGCACAAAACAACGACTGATCAAGTTTGGGTAGATGGCATGCATCAACCAGACAAACTAACCATCAATAACCTTGCTACAGATCAAACAAGCTTAGGACCAGGCATATCAATTGGTTTATTAAGAAAATTTCTTTTAAATTGGCATCCTTCTTTTTCCTGAAACGAGCCTTGCTCCATTTTTCCACTTCCATTCCAGAGAAACGACAACATTTGGCCTCTTCGCATCGCCTTTATAGTAGATGAGAAGTGCTGCAATGAGAAAATAATCTAAATCTAGGAACCTTCATCATGTGACTAACATCTATGATATGTGGATCCTTCCAAACTCTCGCACATTGGTACTCCTTCAATACTTGTCAAGCTTAGATACTAAGCCATGTATTGGAAATTTTCATGATTTTTCGATAAACAAAAATATATAAATTAATTCTGATACTTTTGTTCACACTAGATTAGATTCTTTGCACAACTCTGAATCCTGAACCCTCATTACCTCTATGAACCCACCCACTGCACGACACACCATTTGTTCTCCACAATGCATAGGAGCAAATAATCAGTTATATTTCGAGACTTATTAAGTCAATAGTGAGCAAATCAAGTCGCACCGTAACCTTTCAGCAATGTCTCTAAATTTTTTTTATTATATATTATACATATATCCCAGTATCTAAAGTCCTGTGTCACGATAGTGCCGCATTGTGTGTCTGTATCCTTTTATTCGGCTAATGCATCCTGCATGATGGTTTAGGTCAAAACTAACTTAAGTTCAACAGGATGGCAAAGCCACAGCTATAACCAAAATCAGGGAGAACAGCCTAAACTTTCATGGTGTTAAGTTTTCAATTCAGTTGCCATTTTGTTCTGCATCTTCTGAAGTGCCCACACAAAACCTGGAAATAAAAACAAACCCAAGTTTTATGCGATCCCAAATCCGTTCTGTAAACGATTGTCCCACATGGCAGCTCCTGATATTCATTCCCAGGAATTGAATGCATTTATGATTCTGTATGCTTTTATCCTTTTGATCTCAAACCTTTTGGCCATGGATTATTCTTTTCGATCTGTGTTTAATAATGGAGTAAATGTAATTTTTGTTGAGGCAGTACTTTCAGCCTGATGGAAGTTTCAACCTTCTTGCTTCCGTGGCACCAGTATTAATTTCTTGCGCTTTTGGTCAGTGCTGAGTCCGATCAGTTGACTAGTTTTTCTTTGGGGTCACATGAGGGAATTTGAAAGCTATTTAGTTGCCTTGCTTGGAAGATTCACAACCCTGAGATGACAAAACGATGGAAATTGCCTGTCTTTCACATGGCTACCTTTTTCTGAAGTAAATAGGATGATGTTGATTGCCTATACAAAGTTAAGGAAACAAAGATTACACACGAAAGCAGACAAGGATGAATCTATGAAATTTCTCATCATTCATATGGTGATGTTGATCTATCTTAAGCTGACGTTCGATGTTGATCTGTCTTGCAGACCATAGGGAACAAGTGCTTTGACAAGTGCGTGACCAAGCCAGGATCAAGCTTGAGCGGAAGCGAGAGCAGCTGCATATCACGTTGTGTTGACCGCTACATCGAGGCCACTGGAATTGTCAGCCGCGCTCTGTTCAGTTCCCAGCGCTGAAGTTCACATGAACAAGGAGAGATGATTTCAATGGTCGCTCGTGAGAGAGATGTCCCCATGAGATTTTTGACTTGTCAGAATACAATGACGGTGACGTTTCGTGCTTGATTGTCCAAAAAAAAAAAAACTCCGCTTATAGACTCAGGGGGGTTTTGTAAGCCTCTATGCTTTATTAGCAAAAGAGAAACTTGCTTTGCGCAAGTGGCTCAGATGTTTAGTTATGCTCATCATGTGGTTGTTTCGTTGCATGCTGCTTATGCTTGTTTTTCCCCTAGCCTTCGCCAATAATAGGCTGTGTTTATCGCTGCGCTGTTTGTGCTGCCGCTGTAGGAAAATCCAGCCGCCGAGGGCTTGTGGTTCGTCGCTGTTACATGCTCTCACTAAAGTTGTCCGCGCAGCCATAACCAGCTGCCGACTCCGTTTGACCCCGGGGCTGAGTGCGCCATGGACATGGACTCCATGTGGGCATGGAGCGGACGATCGCAGGCTCTCCGCTTCCGGTGATCGGCACCACTCGTCGGGACAAACGATTCCCCGTCAACGAAATGTCTTGACCAGAGATGAACCGCTGGTGCAAGTACATACTACAGCAACAGCCTTTGACCAGACGACGGCTGCTGACCCTTGGCCCCCCGAGTCCCCCACTTCTACCAACCTCAGGCCGCCGAGGCTTGAACCCCCGTGCCCGGCCGCGGCCGTCGTTTACCTGTCCTGACATATTTACCTGCCGCCCGCACGCGCGCGTCGCTCCTTTTATCGCCTCTCTCAAGTCCCACCCAGCAGGATCGATCGATCGACCCCGCGCAGCTCCGCCCCCAAATCCACCCACCCGATTCCTCCACACTCCATGGACCTAGCCAAGCCGCCGTCGACGGCCGCCTCGTCGTCGGGGGCGGAGACGCCGAACCCGCACGCCTTCACCTGCGAGCTCCCGCACTCGATCTACGCGCTCGCCTTCTCCCCGGCCGCGCCCGTCCTCGCCTCGGGCAGCTTCCTCGAGGACCTCCACAACCGGGTCTCCCTGCTCGCCTTCGACCCCGTCCGCCCCTCCGCCGCCTCCTTCCGCGCGCTCCCGGCGCTCTCCTTCGACCACCCCTACCCGCCCACCAAGCTCCAGTTCAACCCGCGCGCCGCCGCGCCGTCGCTCCTCGCCTCCTCCGCCGACACGCTCCGCATCTGGCACGCCCCGCTCGACGACCTCTCTGCCGCCGCCCCGGCGCCCGAGCTCCGCTCCGTCCTCGACAACCGCAAGGCGTCCTCCGAGTTCTGCGCGCCGCTCACCTCCTTCGACTGGAACGAGGTCGAGCCCCGCCGCGTCGGGACCGCCTCCATCGACACCACCTGCACCGTCTGGGACATCGACCGCGGCGTCGTCGAGACGCAGCTCATCGCGCACGACAAGGCCGTGCACGACATCGCCTGGGGGGAGGCCGGCGTCTTCGCGTCCGTCTCGGCCGACGGCTCCGTCCGCGTCTTCGACCTCAGGGACAAGGAGCACTCCACCATCGTCTACGAGAGCCCCCGCCCCGACACGCCGCTGCTCAGGCTCGCGTGGAACCGCTCCGACCTCCGCTATATGGCCGCGCTGCTCATGGACAGCAGCGCCGTCGTCGTGCTCGACATACGTGCGCCCGGGGTGCCCGTGGCCGAGCTGCACCGCCACCGGGCGTGCGCCAACGCTGTCGCCTGGGCGCCGCAGGCCACTAGGCACCTCTGCTCGGCTGGGGACGACGGGCAGGCACTGATCTGGGAACTGCCCGAGACGGCGGCGGCTGTGCCTGCCGAGGGGATTGATCCTGTGCTAGTGTATGACGCAGGCGCCGAAATAAACCAGCTTCAGTGGGCGGCCGCCCACCCGGACTGGATGGCCATCGCCTTTGAGAACAAGGTCCAGCTTCTTAGGGTCTGACAAGGTTGGTACCAGTCATGGTGATCTTTAGTTTGACGCCCTTTTTATTTCTATATATATATATATATATACATACAACTTTTGTTGATTATGCCAATACATTTATAACTTAACTAAAGACGGTCATGCACAATGGTACACAATCATACACGTTGGTATGAGGTAGAATTGTATGACTTAACTGAAGAATCATACTGAGCTAACTTGGTCAGTGTTACCAATATACAGTAGCCTGATTTTCTGAGTCCTATGAAGCCTGCGAGTTGCTACTTGCTAGTTTTTGTGCATCCATGCAATTTATTATGATTTATGAACTACCGGACTACCCACAAGGCCACGAGCTGCTTTCTTTTCTCTATGTACTGATTATAAGTGCTAAATTGGTGATCTACGTTTTCCAATACAAACATGCAGTCCTGAATTGAATCCTCTTCTTGTGAACTTAAGGAAAAGGTCCAGTTTTCACCAAGTCCAGGCTAGTTTTCTGCTAGCTGAATGATGGTAAATAGTTCCATTAATAGGTGAACCATAATGTCAATTAGCATGAACGCGCTTCAACAGACGCCTGCCTTTGCACATTGCATACTGCAGGTGTTGCTGTGCCAACATCCTCTGCCCCTTCTTCTCCATCTCTCTTAACACTGGATTGGATAATGTGGAAACTTTATTAGTGTTAACTTAAAATTCCAGCATCTCTTCATGATCAGATTAGAAAAATGACATTAATAAAAATTCTAAAAATACAATGACAGCATTGGGACTTATGGAAATTGTGAAGGAAATTCTCAAAAAGAACAATTTCCCTTCGGCCTTCTCATCTTCTTTTCTGAGTGTAATTCCCAGTTTCCCAGCAATGAAAATGTTTTACGTCAGGACTGTCCCATTTGAGGCTATGATTTCCTTCTCTTACAGAAGATTATAATTACAAAATCCTGAGTGTGTTCTTGCGGAATTGAATCATCTGGCCCTTTGCTCTTAAGATAAGATTTTTGCTATTAATTCCTAATTTAGCTTGTTCTTGTCTATTGCATATTATTGTTATATGATATTGGTGTATTGCGTTTGCATGTTGTTTACATCTTAGTTACGATTGCTGTACATGTACTGTTGCCAATCTTTCGTATTACCAGGTGTTTCCATTGGTATTTGAATTTGTTTTGCTGAAAACAGCAATCCCCAATGACCATTTATAATATGATGATCAACTTTCACAAGGTTGAACATTGTTCTTTCAGCTGCCAGGAATTTTAAATAGTTCTTCCTAAGAACTTATATTGAGCTGTTCTTTGCCATAGTGCTCCTAAAGAAATTGTGTTGCTGATTGATATCTCATATATTTCACATGAAAAAGGTCCTTCTTGTGATGCAGAAATTTTGTGAAGAAAGCTCGATTGTGTGGAGCCCTGGGACTTTGGAAACCATCTGCATGTATTCATCTTGTGTTGACAAACACCTCGACATAATTGCTACACCATAAACCCCAGAAGCAGCCATTATGCTGAGCTCGGGCAAACAAGGAATCGTATCTGTTCCAGGGTGCTTACCTCTTTGTCTAGCCAATGAAGTCGTCTTAAATCTCACCAAAATCTACATGTGCTAGCAGATTTATCTCTGAACTTCCTGTGAATGTAGAAATATATTGGGGTACTAGCTTTGACTCACTGCTGCAATGGGCCCAACATGGGTTAGAACATTTGGCCATCCCCATTGTTTTGGCCTTGTTCTGTTCTCCGTAGTCCAGTTTGCTCCGTTACTTTCTCAGTTAACAGCCATGAATGAAACTCCTTTAGTTTTAGTGCATGTACAATGGTCTTGTATCATAGCGTTCTTATGTAATGCCATGTAATCTTGATTGAATAGACAATCCCTTCCAAATGAACTGTCATGTACCATAGGTTTGATCTCAAAGACGATTTAAAGCTAATGCATCATAGGCTGTCTTTAAGCTGTTTTACTTGTTCTTGGTATCCGGGCATGAGGTATGCAAGACCTTCCAATTAAGTTATGCGAAATAGAGTTCCTATGTAAATGGCTGCGGTTATAAAGCTAGTAGTTGAAGAAAGAGCATACGCTGAAATTTGATGTTGATGCTCAACTGACAACAGATAATAGCCTCGTGAGGTGAAATCGCGGCCTGTTTGAACCTATTAGAACTGAAAAATAGCAACTAAAGGGCTGCTAATTATTAGTTCCATCAGTAGGTTTGAAGTTGCTAATAGTATATTTATATACATCTTCAGCCTCTTTTACAGGATTTTTTGAGGCAATTCTGGAATTTCTTGTAATGAGGAGAAAATCTGCACTAAACGTGGCTTGCTTCGGTGGGCCACCGAACTTTCAGATAACGGGTTGGATTTTGTCCACGCATTGTCTAACCAATTGTATCATCATGGTTGTGGGCTTTTTTGTAGTCTATCTAGCCCTCTAAAAGGACAAAGAATTGTGGGCCTTTTTGCAGTTTCCTTTTAGGAAAAGTAAATATTCCCCATGCATAAAGAATCCAAATTCTATTTTCTACTAAGTCAATACATATTAAACTTGGAATAAGTTTATTATGTATATAAACATAATAATATTACTAATATTAAATGATTATCTATAGCATATATGTATTTTTGTGTTGATATTTTCCTAAAAAAATTATGAGACATAAGATGATTTGAGACTTTGAGTAATATAAAGTCAGAATTGTATTATTTTTAGGAGAAGCTAGAATGTTACCATTTTTTATTTGAGAACTGCTAGAATGTTATCTTGTCCTTGAGTTGAGAAGAACCGAGCATGCCTTCCTGCATTGGCATCTGCTGAAAACCGTGGGCCTGACCGCGTCCGTATCCATTATTCCATTCCGAGTTCTCTCGCGTCCCAACCAACTCACAGGACACGGTATCTTTCGCTGATGGATGAGCAGACCCAATCCAATTGCTTGCTCATACTCGGTCTCATTGCGTCATGGATAAGCACGACCTAATCCAATTACTTGCTTATACTCCTGCTAGACAGTCGGCGAGAAGCCAAGAACCGTATCTTGGCTCATTGATTGCAGATTGCTACACTTGCCGGTTTTGGACTGTGGACTATACTATACCTTCCGATCCATGGGCGGCGCCGCCTGCCAACCTCTTCCAGACCGGTGATTCGAGACTCGGCAGACCCAATTTGGTTTCCGACACGAACGCCCGGCGGCAGCCGACGACTCCAAACGTGCACGCCGCCTGTGCGCAGTGCGCAGTCTTCTCACCGAGACGCCGCGAAAGGGACCGCGAGGATAAAAGAAGCCATATGTGCCCGCGCGCGCCACTGGAGACGGACGACGTGGGAGCCCCATCGTGACGCCCGATGGCGCGCTTACCAAATAATTTACTAGCTTTTGCTATGGTACGTGCGTGCGTGCCAAGCGATTAATTAGTGGCTACACGCGAATCTGGCGTGCCGACGGACGAGGCACCACGCGTTGGATGGAGTGGCTCATCACGAGGGCTAGCGGATTAGTTCGTCAGATCGATGGGAACGCACAGCATGCTACTAGCACACTAGCAGCACTACGGGGCACGATTGCGGAGCGTCATTCTCGTGTTACCTTTCGTCAAACGTTTATCACGCAATAAATGTGCGGAACTGATCGGCGGAATAAACAATGCAAGCGACACCAGAACCGATCGAAAATTATTACTTCCACGTCCGGCTGACGAAAGCGCCGGAACGACGCAGGCGAACATTCCCCCGAGTAGGTAGGTCATCACGGGTTGATCCGGTACCCGTCGTCCATCACATTCACATGTTCCACCACGCCCATGGACTTGATCATCGCACGCAGTCAAGCACTAGTCGTCGGTACCAGCCTCGCCAGGTCCTCACGTTCCACAGTGTCCACGCTCGCTGGCCGGCCCGTTCAACGGCGGCGGGCAGCGACCGACTTCAAACGTGCGCGCACTTTCTTTTTTGAGGGGAAAACTTGCACGCACTTGCCTACGCGGAAACTTAATGATGACACATGGGTTATGGCTGACGCAGCCTTCTCTCGCCGAGACGCCGCGAAAGGGACCCGCGGAAGAAGGCGAAGCTAACCGAAGCGATGTGCCCGTGCGCGCGCCACTGGAGACGACGTACGTGCGCCCCGTCGTGACGGCCGATGGCTTACCGAATAGTTGGCCTTTGCCACTTGCTAGCTAGGGGCCTAGGGTACGTGCCTATGTTGGAGTGGCTCCACATACACTCGTTGGAGTGGCTCATTACAAGGCCGGCCTTGCGGATTAGTTCGTCAGATCGATCGGAACACAGCAATATGCAGCCACACTTCAGTACTCGTACTAGGAGTACACGTCAGCACTGCTGTCCCTATGTTGGCCTACCGGCAAGTGGCAACGGAGAGTGGAAGCTGTTTCGTCAGACTGAAGATGAGCAACCTGAAGCAGTCGAGTCGGGCCGAGTGGGTAGGCCCAGCTAGGACGCGGCAGGGCCGGTACGACGGCCTGAATCGGAACGGAGTCATGTACTCATGTGTGAGCTGGGTGAACTACCGCGCCGTACGGCGTCTGGGCGAGTATAAGATGAAAGTAGCGTAGTGTCTGAGATTGGGTTATCAACTACGTAACGAACCTTCCACTTAAAAAAAAACACTAATGCACCTTGTTATTCCTCTGCTGAAGAACAGACCTCGTCTATTCCTTGCCTCGTTCCTGCTTTCCCTACAGATAAACATACTGGATAACGTACGTTGCCACACACGTTCAACATGAGTGTCACACAATCGCACAAAGTCCTGGTTCCGGGAGCACTACAGATTCCTACATCGATCATCATCAGTACTCAGCGTTACTTTCGTCAAAGCGTTTTGTGTGCGGAACTGAGCCGCGTGGTAAACAACGCAAGCGACACCTATAACGACCGAATTGAATATGTCTCACTTCCACGTCCGGCTGACGAAAGCGCCGGAGTACTGTGTTGGCTTGTCCGGTCCAAAAGGTGAACATGCATCCCGAGTCATCACCAAACCGCGGGGTTCATCTGTTCCCGTCGCCCATGGACTTCATCGTACGTGTGCTTTACCTCCATGGGCACGCGGTCAAGCACTAGTCGTCGGTAGTACCAGCCTCGCCCCTGGTCCTCGCGTTCCACACTCCACACCACAGGCCGCCCACGCCGGCCCGTTCAACCCCCGTAGGTAGCACGGGCACCGGGCACACGGCGGCCGGCAGGTGCACGCACCTTTCCTCACCGCCCGAGTCGCACCATCCCACTGCCACCAAATATACCACGTGAAAACAACCACCGTTTCACACTTCGTACTACACGCGGCGCGCCTGGCCAGCTACTATCTCCGCCTCCCTCCCTCTATATAACGAGCGCGCGGCTTCGGAGCTCGCTCTGACTTGTCCACCATATCCTCTCCGCTCGGCGCCTCCGCCCGTTGCTTCGTCCCTGCTTTCGTTTCGTGTCAGACAGCAACTCTGCCTTTGGCCTCGAAGCAGAGCTCTCTGCTTCGTTCATTCCGCCGGTCCAACTCGATCGATCAATCCACTGATCCATCGATCATGGGGTTCCCGCTGGTGTGCTACTGCCTCCCGATCCCCAAGCCGGTGATCGCCTTCTGCAAGCTGCTCAGCGCCATCAGGGACGCCGTCCTGCTGATCCTCGCCATCTTGGGGCTGTGCAGCTTCCCGCAGCACGACGCCACCGCGTCGCGCGGCGCGGCGGACGCCGCCCACAAGCCCGAGGAGGTGAAGAGCCGGCTCCCCGCCTTGGAGTTTGCCCAGCTCCTGACCAAGCAGCGGCAGCCGTCGTCGACCGGCGCCCACGCGGCGTGCGAGTGCCGCGACCATGAAGGCGGCGAGGACGACGACGCGTCCGCGCAGGCCTGCATCGTGTGCCTGGAGGTGTTGGAGGCGGCGGACGAGGTGCGGCGGCTGGGCAACTGCGCGCACGCCTTCCACCGGGCCTGCATCGACCGCTGGATCGACCTCGGCCGAGCGACGTGCCCGCTGTGCCGCTCCGACCTCCTGCCGCGCCCGCGGGGCCGGGCCGCGCTGGGCCGGCTCGCCAGACGTCTCACCACGCGCGTTTGGTGAGGACACGGACAGTCTTGTCTTTTTGATCGATGGCCGGGCCCCGGCCGCGGTCGCAGTCGCCGGTGGTGCCGAAGTGGCGGGGACAGGTCAGCGACGGCGATCGGGCCGCCGGCCGGGTGGTGTACGTGTACCAGCTGCTCTGCCCATCAGCCAACTTGGGGCTTAATTGGCAGCTGATTTTGGTTCTCCATCCATCAGCGCCTGACAGTTGATGTTGTAAAGATACTAGTTTATACGTTAAAGGATTGAGTATACGGCAGCTAAATGTATCATAGTGCTGCTACTAACAGCTAGCCATATTCATTGTACACTGAGTTCTATCTCTTTTCGATCATATAATAATTCAATTAGTTCATCAACTTTTTGTGCAACTTGGTTCTTAATTTAGCAACCAACTTGAATGCTGACGATGATCGTCTTGTGTTGGTAACCGCTTTGTAACAAGTACTCCTAACATGAGTTGGTGTAAAGTACGGAGTACTCAATAATCTGATTAGACCTTTTTTGGCGTTCTTCGTCAAACTGCAACGGCGAAGGCTCTGAAGTTAGGTGTCATATTCCACACTAAATTGAATGGCGCTTCTCTAGAAAAATCAAATGCTGCAACCACCTGTGGAAAGCGTGCGTTCAACGGTCTAGCTATCTACACCATATGAAACCGAGCACAACGGCAGGATCTTCGACGGAACCATGCCACGATCACCGAGGTTGCTGGAAGGGTCAAAGAAAGTTTAGAGCAACATAGAAGAGCTCACCGTCCATCCACCGTAGTCACCTTGGGGGACTCTTTTTTTTTTTTTTTTAGAATCACCTTGGGTGGACTTTATTTTTTTCGGCTGTGTGTTTTTTATCCCTCCCGGCGTGTTGCTCGTGGATGTGTTGGCCATTGCCACTTGTGTACATAAACCCCCTATTTCTCTTTACTTAATTGAAAGACAAAGCTCCTGCTATTATGTTAAAAAATGAAAATTTAAATGGATTTTGTAGCCCAATAATATTGAAAACGATTCTTTTTTATGTCAAGGCAACATGACCCCATTAACACACCAGATCAGTAATAAAACGTGTCAAATACTAATCATTAATTATAGCTTACCTGAAAAAAAAAGGAAGCGTAGTAGACGTCCAAAAAATAGCCATTGCATTGCAGAAATAGAAATCCTGCGACATAATAATTGACAGGTAAGCAACTCTTCGTGTCATTCATTCTCATCATCATGTAGTGTGATGCAAAAGCAAAGTGCTTCGGCCCATATGAACCACCAACAGTGAATCTTATTACCGATATGATACGCAACCACACAACTCATGCAATCTAGTACAGAAATCCTGCAGACTAATTAATGAGTGCAAACGACATTCTAACTGACAATCGATTCTACCAAGATTAGATTCTTCCGTCACCCAAAACAGCATAATTGATTATTCGCACCCGGTCTCACATTAGTTCGTGCAAGAAACCGCCAGCTGCTCACAGACTCTGACATGTAGCGACGACATATGTCATTGTCATGATTGGACAACTAGACTGTCTATTTACTTAAAACGAGGTTCTTAGCTTCTGGTTCTAGCGATTGCATTGCACTTTATATTTTCTGTTACACTAGCTAATGCCCGTGGGTTGCTACGGGTTAAAATTTTATACTGCATTGATATGTAATATTACTACTCAATCCATATATACCAATACCAATGCCACATGTTATTTATAGTTTTTGTGCTTGGTTACTTGTCCACCTTGGGCAACAGCGTGGTCAATGACATCAAGCTCGCTTTTGCTCAGTGGCCTGTGGCCACCAGCTGCTGCATAGTGTTTTCTTAGCAGCTTGTCATCTTGATTGCAGTTTGTAATTGTTCCGTCATTGATACAAAAAGACACAACTGCAAAAAGAATGAAAGCATCTAACGAGATTGCTAATATCTAGCAGAGGAATATACATCAAGGTGAACTTAACAGAAAACTCCCATCTTACTATCTCTGCACTTATTAATGACCAAAGTTTAAGTGCAGACAAGTTTTAAGTGTTCAATTGAAGTTCAGTTACCATGGAGTCGTGCTGAAAATAGGACATCTTGAAGGTGATAAATGACAAAACCAGTGAGGCAAATAAAAAATTGAAACTTAACTAATGTCTATAGAAGTTAAACAACCTTACATTCATGGCTGATTGCAACACCAACCCTGCAGGTCGATCTATTTTACAAAATCATGTGCAAAGCCAAACCCGATTCCGGTTGACATGAAATCAGAATTATGTCTTCACCTGAGCTGCTGTACACTGAACAGAGAAAAAACCTGAGATGCTAGTTTTTAACTCACCAATACATCCATTGACAATTTCAGAAAATACGTTTATATTTCATATATACGAAAAAAACTGATTGGGACAGAGGTACATGATATTAATAAATGATGTGGAAAACATAAAGAATGACAAAAAAAACACATTACGATTTCATAGCTTATTCTGGACTTTACCCATACGTACATGGATCTTTCCTTTCTCAAGTACTGTATAAATGAAAATAAATCTTTGCTGTCATCGCGATGGTCCGGAACTGGCTATAAGCAATTAAGGATACACGGCTACAACTACAATGTTTTGATCCAAAATCTGAACGGGCTCACCTTTCAATCTGACTTGCACATATGGGCAGGCACGGCCACACCGGTGACGACGGGACCGTGAGTCGTGCCTTCAACTTCCCTGCCGGCTCCCTCGTCGGGCTGCCCGCGCCGCCGCTCCTTTGTCCCGCCCTCGTAGGGCTGGCCGCGTAGCGCTGCAGCCGTCCACCGCCTTCATTCATCCTTCATCAGGTCCCGCGAAGCCGGCAGGAGGTCGTGTCTCCGTGCGCCGTCGACGGTATCCATCCTTCCTTCATCGGGTCCCGCGAAGCCGGCAGAAGGTCGGGTCTCCGTGCGCCGTCGACGGTAGGGGGCTATGGGCCCGGCGGTGGCGGAAGGTGCGCGCCACATCCGGGTGGCCGGGAGACCACGCGTCGTCTCCGGCAGGGTGCATGTGGGGTGCGCCGTCGCCGGATACAGGCGGGGGTGAGACAGCCATCTCGTGGAGTCGGGTGAGAGGATTGGACCGAGTCACCGAGGGCAGAGGCGCAGAGCTAAGAGGGTCCACCTGTCGGCACATTTTTTTAGACGCTGCGAGCGCGGTGCGGTAAAACAGGGAGTCGGAGGCACGTTGAATCCCTGTTGACGTCTCCTCTTTCAGCTTTTTAGGGGTAGAGATGACAAAAGAAAGTTCAAGATATGTCTTCGCAAAACAAAAGATTGAAGATATGCCATAGAATTTTTTTTTTGAGATGAGATATGCCATAGAAATTAAAAATCATAGGTATACTGAAAATTACATATATATTGCACTGGCCTGCTGCAGTCCAGATTACTGCTGCTAACTTTTATTATATGTCTGTCTGCTTTAAGAGGCGCCTGGGCCAGAAGAAAGGGACAAATATATAATAAAAGCAGAAAAAATGACCCATAATAATGGTACTGAATCTTGCATCAGCATATAATAAGAGTACCGGTGCAGATAATTTTGGAAACCTATGCACCAGCAGCATAGATGTAATTTTACAAATTACAATATTGATGGTCCAAATAAAAAATCATACAAGCGCCACACCACAACCACAAAAAATAAAAAGGTACCATTCTTAATTAGTTATTACACACCAGAACGATAAATTTAAAAGATATCTCACGTCGTCGTGGCAAATCAAGCACTAGAGCATGAATGCATATATAGCACTGAATGCCTTTATTTTGTTTCAACATCCCCCGTCTGATGGATGGATTGAGAGAAGAACTCAAAGAACCCATCCCAGCATGAAGTTGTTCTCACCTGCAGGGGCGGCACTCCTTGGGAGATTATTGGCTGCCTCAGAAGGCAGAAACTGGTGATGAGGGTACCTGGAAAAAGAATCAGTTTTGTTCTGTGTTAGTACCCTGAACTGATTATCAGTTTTGTTAGTGATCAATGATGAGCACCAGCAGCTGCATGTGTTTTTCTTGAATTATGGTCGACCAGTTATTATATTATACCCGATTTGCAGAGTGGGGTCACAGTCTATAGCAACTGAATGAGCAGGTGGATGCACATGATAGGTGGCGCCATCATGCTCCACGATGGTGCCGCTTGGAGCCGGCCAGGCGGCATTCTGCAAGGTTCTGTAGTTGCTAGAACCTTCAGCTTCAATCTGTAGATTTGTACAACATTTAACATATTAAAGCAAAGAAACATGTCCATGTTAAAAACAAAAAAGAACAAACGAATCTTTATATAGATGTCCTTCCACTATGGGAAACAGATAAGGACCTTATGTTTGAGTTGCCTGTTCATTTCTCCCAGGTGACGCTCCTGCGCATGCAGCAGTCCATCAGAATATGGCGGAACATACTTTAGACACATTGGGATGAACGGCTGAATCTCGTGTACAAAAGAGTACCAGGAAGACACCTATGCAAACCTATCTACAATTCTACATACACACATATAGTTCAGCTAAAGAACATGCATAGGATCACGCCTCTATACTGTGCATATGATAGAGTATATGCCCGAGCAGGCTACAATGTATCGACAAAGCTACTATGCTGTAGAGTGTTACTATTGTAACCAAAGTCTAGTATAAAATACATACCTTTTTGCGAAGCTCTTCCACTTGCTCCATCATAAGCTGTGTCTGCCAACAATTTTGAGGAATCATTAGTCGTAAGAAATAAATAGAGAAGTATGTATATTTACATTTTTTTCATTTATAAGCAAACTGACTAAATCAACAAAGCCAATTTTCATATTGTGACACTATTTTTTTCTGGTAAGGTTTTTTCTAGTATGTTATTTTGGCTCATATTGTACCGGGCTATATATGGTTGGCAATTAGTCCAATGTGTTTGTATTGGAATAGGAGGGGATACAGACTACTATTTGCTCTATCATTCGAATGATATCAGATCAAATCTATATCAACTGAAGTTTTGACATCGTCATTGGGACTACCGAGTCCTGCTAATAATTTCATCTAGTATATGAGAACCTAGCTAGTATACAATGATTCTATTTTCATTTTTACTAACTTTCACAGGAAATAAATATATAGCAGAATAAATAGATGTGGGAGTATAATTTAAGGTACATTTTTTGCAGGCATGGCAACAAAAATACATGCTTGTATAGGTTACCCTATTGTACCTTTCGTTCGAAAGCTAACATTAGTAATTACAAAGATACTGTACGACTTCATACATAGGTATGTCCTGACATTTTAAAACTAATAAAATAAGATCAATTTTAATGGCCCATTTGTTGGTGACCCATATTATAACCTAATTAAAGTGTTTAATCATCCTTGCCTGCAGTTTCTTTCAAATACTTGGAAGAAGCATTGCTGTTTAACGAATTATCCACCATCATAAAAAAACGAAATACATTGATTATTCCTATCTTACACAAAGTTAATGTAAGTCACTAATAATTCTACCACTAGTAGGTGGCCAGGTGGGCATATATACTACAAGCGCATTCCATTGCATACACAACATCATGTTCTCTAGGTTGTATGAGTTCTATGCGTGCACAAATCCTATTTGTTGTTAGCTCGGAAACCAAGTTCTTTTCATAGCATAAAGGGAAGACTGGGATATGAACCTTTCTCTGTCTTGCCTGTGACAAAGCACATTCTAGCTGTTTCTCTAGCTGCTGCAATTCCTTCACACTCAGTGGGCCAAGGTCCTCCCCAAGCAAGTGCCT
Source organism: Bothriochloa decipiens (assembly GCA_023333625.1). Taxonomy (NCBI): domain Eukaryota; kingdom Viridiplantae; phylum Streptophyta; class Magnoliopsida; order Poales; family Poaceae; genus Bothriochloa; species Bothriochloa decipiens. Next base: position 46,765,033 of record CM041635.1, on the reverse strand, counting down.
GCTTTTTCCAAGTATTATAACATAAAACTATTAGGTCAATTTTGTGGTCACTTAACATGTAACATGCACAGTATTCAAATATATTTGTAGAAAAAATGTATTCGCATTAGATACTTTTGATAAATCCCATTATTGTAAAGACATTATATACTTATATTATCACATGTCAAAGTATGACAAACTGACCTCTGAGTGCGCTGCAAGGCCTCAAATTTTGCCCTCAGTTTTGACATTTCCTGGTACCAGCTCTAAACAGAATAATTATATACAACTCCATTAGTTTCAGTTGCATGGCAATTGTGAGCTCTTGTCTGCAGGTTTTTATGCATTCCAGAACATAATGAGGGATGGCCTTTTAAAAATGTATAGTAAACAAGCCATTCTAGGTTGCCCAAAATTCACTGCATTCTATAGTTAGTTATCGTTGGCCTACATTGGGATCGATGTTAATTATACACACAATACCCAGCTAATGTTGAAAAACAGAAGGAATAGCCACTTTACAAGGGGGTCTACTGCTGTAGAAATTTCACTAAATTCTAGAAATAGTGCCTAAGATCACACTGTAGTAGGAGCTTCTTTACTACAGATCATAGCTACCAACTTGTATGTCATGTCGACAGATGATGAACAATACAGAACACACTCTTTCTGGAATTGTATATGTATAGCACTTATAATCTAAGATAGGTAGATGAATGCATGAAAGATATATTATTGGATCAATTGGAAGAAAGAAAAGAAACACCAATGATTTCGGTTCTGAAAATGAATTCAGTTTCACAGCTTCTCTGTGGTTGTACCAAGAAACAATTAAAAAATATATTCATTTTAAATGGCTCCCTTGTCGGTAAATTAAATAAATATATGTAAAAAGTTGAAATAGCTAAGCGCTAAGAACACAACAAAAAATTTTATGCACCATGATAATTGGTTTACACTCTTCTTGCTCTCGTTCATGGTGGTATATGGTAGCAGACTAAATATAAATATTCACCCAAAAGTATAAAGAGAGAGGGAGCATATTTAATTTTTTTAGGAGAAATAGTTTTAATGAAGAGGTTATCATGCATAAGCTACATTTGATGTCATACCTGAGTTTCAGAGAGTACACCATTGGAATCTTGAGCATTGTAGCAGCAATGTTGATACCTTTCTAATGTTTTAGTTATGCTGCACAGAAAGTTATATGTAAATGGACTTGTTTGTTGATACTACAAAATATGCTGGAAATTTATTCTAGAATCTAAAATGGCATGCTGCTGAGAATGTATTGGTGTATGCACATATAGGTATTTACTAACATTATTATATTCCTTCTTCCTTCTTATATAAAATTAAAGAAGTCTGATTTCATGTGGATTTGGCTTATAAGTGAACTAGAGTAGTAGGGTGTGTGCACTCGTGACATGATAGAAGGGAATGAACTCTTTGTAGTTTGTAGTTTGTAGAACATTATTATTTGTGATCTTCCATCTATAGAACAACTAGAGTTGAAAATACTTGGTGAAAATTCATGAATATCTTATAGTTATGCACTTATTATGCTACATATATACCTCTAAGAATTACAAGAACTACATGAATACTTTTTGACGTAGCAATGGCTCTCTAGTTCCATTGACATAGATATAGCTTTTTATTTTTGTGTCTTGTGCTTATACTGCATGATTTTTTTTGCGACACTAAAACCACTTTATTAAATATATCTAAAGCAAATAACTTGTTGCCCAAAGCAGATGTCACCTAATTACTAAATCCACGTTTTTGTCATGAACTAATATATAAAAAGAACAAAGTTGTAAAGCATGCATGGATATTATAGTATGCGGTGGTACAAGAAGATGGAAATTTTAAGACACCGTTGGAACTTAATTTATTGTTTGAACATTAACATCTTCATATTTTAAAACGAACTCTAAAATATTTGGCAATATATAGTGGAGTTAGGACTTAGGAGAGCACCACCATGCACAAACGATTTTGTAAAATCAGGGTAAATACCTTGATGAAGCAGATTAGTTTTATGATGAAATAAAACCCCCAATTTGGTGGTGAATCATTTTAGCACTTTGTTTGTTAAACTAAACACTTTTTTCAAGAAATTAAACTCGAGGCAATCTGATCTCACTTTCCGACTACAAAATGATGCTCATCATTTACTTCAATCATAAAACAAAACAGATCCATAAATCACACAAACTGGAGACACATAATATAAGACATCTCCCCCATATATCATACTAAATTGGTAAGACGCAATGTTTAGTGGAGAGGTTCCAAGTCTGAACAACGTTCTACAACCCCAGAGCAACTTGGATGTCTGGAGCTAGATATTATATATTATTCTCAATGGAAGGCAACAATTTCATAATTCATATTGTTACAAATAAATCGAACTGACTAACACTTCAAAAAAATTGATCACGCTAGTTGCATTCTATGGAAATTTTATTTTTGGAAGTACAAACATAAGAAAGAAATAACTTCGTTTTATTAGTTAAGATCCGTCACATAAAGAAATACGCAAAGTAAAAATATTTTTAAAGAAATAGGTAAGTTAAAAAGATTTTTTTAAGCAGCAGCTGAAGACAAAGCAAGAAGGGTGAAATATATGAACGAAGTGCGTGCAACTATCAATAAAGGCAAAATAGCGACGACTCATGGCTGAGCAGTACCGATGCATACGCATAAAATGAAAACAAAGAAAAGAGCAAAACAAAAATAGTCTTCCGTATATACCTCAAAAACAGAAAAAGAATAATAGTCTTCAGACATCAAATACCATGTTAGTTGTTAGGAAATGAAAGGAACACAACAACAATTAGAAACAAGGGAGGAGGGGATTACAAAGGGCGAATGAAACAGAAAGATTTTCTCATGCTTTGAGCTTTCAACTTAAAATGTTGAGGGTGTTTCTGAAAATCCCATGCAGATCTAAATCTTGTATGGAAGCAAACGTAATAAAACACTAAATTTGTACTGCCGAGCAAAGTAATAACAAGAAATCTTAGCAGAGAAAAGAAGCAATAATAAGGAGCAATCGATGGAGCAAGAGAGAGACCAGGAAATAAGATGGAGGTGGCCAGAGCAAAACAAGTGCCAAGACAAGTCTGTGGTCAGAAGGATTTTTATATAAAGCAGGCGCTGGATCAAAACGGAAAGAGCATACCACCCTTTTTCCCCTCTCAGACCACATCTGAGTTAACTCTCTACCCTCTTCCACCCAACGACAACGAACCCCGGCCCATCCCCAATTAGCTCCGCAATCGAACACAACCGGGCGTGTGTCTCAGCTCTGACACGCGCACGCCCCAACACACGAAAGATGGCCACTCCAGATACCCGGAGAAGATGGAGGAAAAGAGGTGTGGTGTGCGTGGGTGCTGGCGGCTTCTTCAAGTGCCCGGCCGAGAAGCTGGAAGGAAGAGGCAAAGCGTAGGGCGAGTAGATCTGCTGAAAGGATGTCTCATGCCAGTTAGGGATCGCGCCACCCGGCCACCCGGTTTATATGAACACCGCCATGCCCCTACACGGCCGCACAGATACACACGCGGATAGCAGGAATAAAATAACATGCTGCCTCACGCCAAGGCCAGGAACTACTACAGTTAGTAGCTTGGCTACTGGCTTTCCTTCTCCTTGCTGCTAGAAAACATGAAATCACAGAGAAAAGGAAGGGAAAAAAAGGCACAAAAAGCCGGCGACAGCAGGAAAAATAAAGGCAGAAAATTGAGCAAATAAAGCATCATCAGCGGATCTCTGTGTCAAGGAAAACGCAGTTGCCAGCAGATCTGCTTGCAGGGGTTGAGAATTGAGATGAATTAGTGGCTGTGCATGTGTTGATGCACGGATCGGATCGCCTACCCAGCGCTGCCGAACTCGTAGAGCTTGCCGCGGCTGGAGAAGATGATGAGCGCGACCTCGGCGTCGCAGAGCACGGAGAGCTCGTAGGCCTTCTTGAGCAGGCCGTTGCGGCGCTTGGAGAAGGTGACCTGGCGGTTGATCTTGTTCTCGATCCGCTTCAGCTCAACTCGTCCCCTCCCCATGACGACGATCTCCTTCCCCTCCTCCGTCCTCTCCCTCGCTCTCTCTCTCACTTACTCACTCAGCCGCTGCTGTGCTTGCTCTTCATCTGCTGCTGCCTGCTTATCCGCGCGCTAGCTAGGCGACGACACCCCACAAAACAAGGCCGGCCACAAGTGCTAAGCTTTTGCAATTGTGCGCGACGATATAATGAGACGGCTCCGTCCGGGGCAGGACAGGAAAAGAGCTAGCGGAATATCAGTGGGGAGGAGAACCGGGAAAAAGGGCAAGGTCTCACTGTAGCACGCTGCCGGTCTCTTCTCTCGCATCGCATCTTTTTCACGCGTCTCCATCCATCCATCTCCCTCAGCTAGCTAGCTTTAAATTAAAGGAGGGTAGGGTAAATTTGGAGTGGTGCTGCTGGCCATTTACCCACTGCGCTGCCCGGGTTTACCCTAACTGGGAGGCCCGTGCCGAAACGGGGGCGCTCCAATGCGGCGGCCCCCACGCCACAAATATACACGGCGCGACGCATCATCGATCACGAGAACGGCGGCCAAAGGGGCGAGCTAGCCATGGAGAGAGAACCTCCTAGACCCAACCCAAACCATGCAGGTCTCGCCATGCATGCGCCTCGCCTGGGTCCCAGGCTCCTCCGGCAGCCCTGCGCCATTGCTTTCGCTTTGGACCATGCCGGCCGCCTCCGATATGAATCTGATCATTCAACCCCTTCTCCGATCCGCCCGGTGTGGAGGCAGGCTGCCCAAAATATAGATCGTTTGATTCAATAACCTCAACTGCAAAATTTCCCTTGGGTGCTAGTGCTTTGTGTACTGCCTGTAGTGTATGTGCTGTGAGCTGCCCGCCGTATTGCCAATTTCTGTAGGCAAGTATATATGGGACGACGACGATGACGACAACACCCATGCCCATCATTGAGATGAGCTCCATGCTGCTATTACATCATGATATGAGGAAGAAACATAGATGGTGAATGATCGAGTGTAGCGGTGTGGCATTATTAGCGACGACGACTGAACTTCGCGCTTTAATCGGTGCATATTTTGGCACAGTTTGATTTTAGGGCAGCATTCCAATTTATGTACAGGAGTTAGGACCCGCTTTAGTGATTCCCTGATCGACATGATTTGTTAGTATAAAGTACAAAACATTGCTATCTATAGTTGGGCCATTTGGTTGGACCTCCCACCAGCTGCTACTATCTAGCTCATGGGCAGCATTCATAATTAAGCTTACTTTTGACAAAAATAAGGGAATTGCTATAAACGACTGATTTTTCATCTTTTCCGGGCGACGGATCTCAGCCATTGGATCAAGATCCAGTGACCTCAGCTGATCTAGTATTGTTCATCTTCTTCCACCTGACTCCATCCTCGTTCCCGCTCCCACACTGTCAGCCCCGCCCCCGTCGTGGGTGCGCGAGGGTGCAGCCGGAGCTCCGCATTTGCCGCCACAGCTCGGTCGGAGGAGCTCGCCGAGGATAGAGAGAGGAAGGGAAAAGCGAGCGCTGGCGTCGCCATTATGGCCGCCGCCAGATCTGCCTTGGCCAAAGGATTTCAACGGGGAGCCAGGGAGGATCTCACCGTGGAGAAAGAGGGAGGGAGAGCAAGCGGCCGAGCGCGTGTGTTGGAAGACGGGGTCGCTTGAACGTGTCGTTCGTCTCATGCATTTGAGAAATAGGAAATGTGAAAAAAATAAAGGTCATATCGGCCGGTTACTAATAATTTGTTTCCCTCGTATCGTCAGCACATCATACAGCGACCGTAATTTTAAACAAATATGGTAAAAGAAGTAACTTTTTGAACTCATGTAATTAAATTTGAAAAAGGCTCACTTGAAATGGGGGAACACATCCCAAATTCTTATTTTGGTCTCCTTCCCATATTTGGTCCCTGCAAATTATTTGTAGGGATCAAATATCTAACTTATATAACTCAAACAGTTTGGTCAACAAAGGAGTACTATGTTTTTTGTTGAAGTTTTGAGGACCTGACTGACACCCAAGAATAAGTCTAGGGACCATTCGTGTATTTTTACTATATTCGGCGTAGAGCATTGGCATATATAAGAGTAGATAGTTATCAGGAGGTGCTAGAACTAAAAAAATCGGCTATGTGATAATATGATACCAACTGTTTTGCCTTTTCAATATTGTTTATTATTTTTTTGCACAATACTTAATTATAAAAAGTTTAAGTATGATCCCAAAGAAAAATAATTTCTTAATAGTAAATCTAAATATACATTGTGACCTTTTCAATTCTTTCAATTCTTGTGACAACTGATTCTTTGTGTTTTCTATCCATTTTGAATGTTGTCTCTAACTTCTATTGTAGATGCAGTAGCTCGTTTCCATCAATTTCTTTCTATTAGGACAGAACATGCAATCATTATACTTCCTTTGGTTAAAAAAAAACATGTCGTTTAGAACAAAATATGTTCGAACCTTAAAATTGCAGACTTAAGTAACTTTAAAATTACTTAGTTTAGAATCATGTAAGTTATTATAACTTGTATTCAAATATATTTGGAAAATCTCATAAAATCAAATAACTATAAAAAAATATGTATTATATATTGCACAAAAGAAATTGGTCAAATGTACGCATGGGGCACTAAAACAAAATGTGGCAAATATTGACCAGATGCATTTTTGGTCAAGACTGACTGAATGTTAAGGTGTCCAATAAAGTCCACATAATGCTTCCGTCGAGCAACTCTATTAAGGAGTTAATAGTACACGGTATCCATAATCATCCTTAATTGTTCTCTTTCACTGTTAAGGATCCTGGGCAAAGGCTCCTCCATTGTTTACATAACCTGAGGCGCCTTTTCTGATGATACAGTGATACAGCAAGGATCTACTACAGTCACACACACACACCAACACACCAACGGGAGGAGAGAGACATGTCAATCAAAGTGTCAAACAGTAGTACATAAGAGAGAGAGAGAGAGAGAGAGAGAGAGATTGTCTACGAGAGGGAGAAGAGGACCTGACGAGTACCCCGTACCTCATAGGTGAGACACCACCGTAGGCCGCGATACGTGTCGACTGTGGACTGGCGCACACTAGCTTCCTGTCACCGGGCACCGGGGTCATGAATTTCGTTCACATTTTCTTCCCTGTCGAGTCCAGCTCCAGCGCTGTACATTCTCGTCCCCGAATTCGCGCGGTCGGTCGGTCTCCCTCACGTGTCACGACCGCCCGGCCCGTCGTCGGACCGGACCAGCAACAAGTCACGCATCCATGACATGCGACTGCGAGCTTAACCTAGCTCTATGGCCATTGGCCAGCGCGACTGAGACGACGGCATGGCCTGCACGTGGGGTTACGCCTGCTGAACGTGCCGTGCCGAAGTCAGGGCTCAGGGGCAGGCAGGCTGGGCGAGGGCGCACCGGGCTACGCCGCGGCCGTACGCGGATTTTCCTCGCGAGAGCTGATGCAAAATGCAGGCCTGCGCTGCAAACGCGCGCCGGGGATCCGGCCGGGCGGCTCCTGTGGTCCGGCCATAAACTCCCCCAGGCTCTAGCTAGCTTAGGAGCAGGACCTCATCCACGGCGCGCAGCCAGCAGATGCAGAATACATGCCCGGCCCCCGGCCGGTCGGGCGGCGATGGGTTTCTCTTCCATGGACCATGGTACTAATACCACTCATCCATGCATTGCTGCCTGCTCGCTGCTGACACGCGCATTATATTTCACCGGCGGGTACGCGCGCGCGCACCGGCCGGTCAGTTTTGAGGTAGGCTAGCGACGAGAGCATTTTTGCACCAACAACATGCGCGCAGGCACGAACAGCGCCCTAATATGTACGTATATAGAAGTATATATGGCCGGGGTAGTAATACAGTATGTATGTATATATGCCGCGTCGTCGTCGCCGCGATACAGTGACGACGATATCAAATGCACGGTGTCGCGAGTTAGATCGGCGGGGCAGGCAATTGGGCAAACGCACGTAGTACGCTCTGCATCTGCCCGCGCCGGTTTCCCGCACCCCAGAACGGAAAATGGAGCCGATCGAGAGCGACCGTTTGTGGGCACACGAGCGCGCGCGCGCGCCGTGCGTCGTCGCCCTCGGCTTGCCCGGTTTGCGTTTGCCAATGCCATACTACATGCAGCATACTGCCCTGCCCGCGCCACAAAAGCGTCAATAGTCCTTTGCCCTTGCTGCACGCACAGCTTCCAATTTGCCGGGGGGGGTGGGGGCGCATGTGCACGCTGCTGCGCAGCTTTGAATTAATCGTCGTGCCCTGAATGGACGGACCAAATCCAAGCAAAAGATTTTGCTTGGCCTGGCTGCACGACGGTGTCTCCTCCTAGTCCTAGTCCACCGCCGAAGAGAAGGGTGCCGAGCAAATGGGGAAAGGCTAGATCGCATAGAGATTTGTTGCAAACGGAAACGGGCTGCAAAAGGGGGCTGTGCCAAGCGAATTACCAGGGCGACAAGGGCGAGATGCACCTGGCGGTCTCGGCAAGGAAAAAGGTTGATATTTCTGGGTGGGTAACCTGGCGTCTCAAAAAAGCAAGCGTGCCGGTGTCCCATGTCAAAATCCAATGAGTCCAAATCCAATCACGGCGCCAAGACTTTAGAGAGAGAGCTATGGGATAGAGAGTAGCGCAAAGGAGAAGTACTTTATATACATTTAGTTGAATTTTGAAAAATAACTCTTCCAGTAGCAAAGATGTAGAAGTATTATTGTTTCCTCAAAAAAGATGTATAAGAATTAGAGAAGGATGTATAGCAAGTCGGCTATAGGAGGTTGGGTTCGATTGGCACTGCTGACATTTGCATGTGACTTTACCTCGATCCGCAGCTCCTGATATCGATCGACCTCCAACTTGTACGGTGTCGCCGGCAATTAACTCAAGATCTTTCGTGCACAATTAGGGGTAGGCCCCGCGAAAGTTACACCAGCAAATGGCTGACGTGTATGTGTACTAGTAGTATTGTACATGTCGCGTACGTGTACTGCTGGCCGGGTCTACATGGAAGTAAAGCTACTTAATGACGGGTACGACTTTGCTGCGCACATATGTAGAGTATCTATGTCCACTTTCCTGTCAGCAGTAGCAGCAGTTAGCAAATTTGCAACCTGTGAGTTCTCTGTTTTTATGGATGCAAGGCACGTCGAGACATTTCACATTAATAAGCAAATTTGATGACCCGAGGGAAAGCTAAGCAATAGCGCATTGTTGCGGCATTGGCGGTTGGCGCTGTTTACACTAACTTTATTATAACATTTTAAAGATCCGTTCATCTTTCATAAGGTTTGTGGCACTTAGCACTGACACTAACCTCCTAATGTAACATCCTGTGATTCTTGCTCATTTTGCTGAAACTGTAAGCAAGTGAACTTAATTGGACACTTCTTTTGTAAGATGTGCTGAAGCAACTGCCAATAGACCAAGTGAACAAGAGAGGGCATAGTGAAACCCCCAAGGGTTTTGCCGCCTCAACAAACACCATCACCATTCAACCAGAGTTTGTAGAAACTGTGCTTGCACTGTATATAATATATATGTTTTTTTTGAAGAGTCCTGTATATAATATGTAAACCATTTCCCGGGAAATATGGGGAATCTTTGCTTGCTCTTCCCTCCTGCTGGAATTGCATGGACCTAGCTAGCTATAGCAGACGTGTGTGGTGTGAGGCGTGTGTGACAGGGGCCAAATCCCGCATTTCCTGGGCTGAATTTGCGCGATATACGTCAGGTGTGCCGTGAGCGTATGCATATACGCACAGCTAGCGTACTTCTGAGCCCGCTATACATGTCGACTCACTGTATATAGACAGCACGAGAAATAACAGCATCATCTAGCTTAGCTAGCATGCATATACTGTATTTTCCTTTCGTTGCCCGCCGCCGCGGCTAGCTCAGCTATATGACTCCTGATTTGACTTGTTGATTGGTAGTGGTATAACGCTAGCGTGGAGAGAGAGAGAGAGGATTTGGAAGATTGATACGACGCATATATAGGCATCGATATGATCCAGATAGATATGTGTCGATTTGTTCCTGGAGAATCTCTCTATTTATGACCTGTGTGTGTCTTTCTTTTACCCTTGGATCAATTAATATATGTTAATCTAATGGTCTATTATTAAATCACATGTGGGCCACACCAAGTCTTACAGCCACCGTAAGATTTCTTATGCGTTCCTGCCCGCCAACCAGGTAGTCGACGCCCTCGAGCGAAAATTTTTTCACACCATCTACTTTCGTACCCGCCCTTGTACCCGCATATCGGCAAGCCGGTTCCAATTCTCTTGCTTTTTTGTTCCTCCCTTAAACCCTCCCGTCCCGATCCACGCCGCCGCCCCTACCCAGGCCCCCGAGGCCCCGACCTTGCCCTCTGCTTCACCAGCCAACTCAACCATTCGTCGCCGGGGATGGCGCCCCCAGCACAGCCGTCGAAATCTCCTACCATCAAATCGACCACGTCCGGAGCCTGCTCCCCCACGGCAAGCACCGTGTCGTCGTCTCAGTCTCTCAGACGATGTCTGTGTCGGCGACCCCACCAGCCCCGAGCAGGTACACCTCGCGTTCGCGGCGACTGCAGAGAGAGGGTCGTCAGGTACATGATGCAGGAGGAGGACGGGAAGGAGTGGAAGGAGGTGGGCACATATGTGAGCACGTACGAGCTCGATTGGCCGGCGAACAGCATCGTCGCCTGGAGGTACTTTTACAAGGTACTGTGTATTATCCCCTGCTGTAACTTGGAATGGTTCAATTTTTCTGATTTTAGGTTGGGCCTGTGTCATTTTTTATAAAAAAACAAAAGCAGAATTTTACTTATGTAAATGTAAATTTTGTCCCAGAAACAAAAAGGTAGTAGGTTCTCAAGCCATATATGTTGCATCCAAATGTTGCAGTTGGGTTACATGAGGTGCACAAGGGTTGGAATTAACTGTGCTTTAGAGTGTGCTGGATGGATCATTGTGTTCCTAAGATTAAAATGTGTTGATTCAGAATTGGCAGTGCGTAATAAGATTTATTATCTATGCTGATGCAAATTGATAGCCCTTACTGTATTTTGCAAGCTTGATCGAGGAAAGGTGTGCTGTCCAAATTAAGCTGACATCGTTTGCTGCTAATTTATTTTTTAGGCATGAAAAATCTCAGGCTGTTCTCAATTACATAAAGATTAGAAAAGTTATGGCGAAGGAGGCTTTGGAACTGTAAGGTCAAAATCCATATATATTCTGTCTGTGATCCTTTGCTAATTTAAAAGGCAACTAGCTACATACTCCCTGGAGCCTCAGGTGTGAATGTTTAGCTGAATTTTTAGAGACATCACTGAATTTGATGTGAACTGTCCCTGGAATCCATGCATGGGATCAAGGGATTCCTAGCTGAAATCCTTCTCAACTCTCATATCGGTTTCTTTGGGTGTTCCTGCAAGTCACAAAGCATCTTGGGTTTGAGCTACCGGCCACCACACGCGAGTTTTGCTGTTGGAATTTTTTTTTATGCCAACCGATGAAAAGCATCATGACAAGGGCAAAGTTGGGTTGAAGAAAGGTTGGTGTAACACTGTTAATTAGTTTGGTATGGTAGTCTGAGCAATGCAGGATTTATATGTCATGCTCATTTCTCCATTACACTCTACCTCCACACCTCTTGTGGCAATTGAACAGCCAATGATCCATTGATAAACTCATTAAATAGAGAGAGAATCGATATCCAGCCATGGAGCACTATATAATTATAAAAAATAAAATCCAGTTACTACCACTACATTATTAAACTAAATCTTTTCAAATTGGATCCCTAATTAAACTCATTGAGCTCTTTCTCTGCAGAAATCGTTCTAGGAGCTCCTTTATAAGAAGAATGGTGATAGAGTATTGTGGGCATATCCCTTCGATGTTATACATCCATGCTAATTTAGATGTTTGATCTTCAGGCTGGTTCGTTTATGGAACTTCTTAGCATTTATTAATAAGTTGATCGGTCACTTTTTAAATAAAGTTTGTCATGTAAAGTTCTCTTAAATTAAACACAAATCACATAATACCATAACCTTTAAAGAACAATTTTGCTGCTAATGGTGCCAATTTATACTTTTTTTTGGTAAAAAGTTACATTTCTAAATGGTTTCAATCTCCTTAATTTTTAGTTGAATAATTTATTTATTCCTTTGCACCATCTCTGAGTATATATGGCTGCATGGTTGTAGATACTTAGCTATAGATCAAATACAATTTTTTTGAATAATCTATGCCCCGAATATGAATGTTTTTGTAAAAAGCATGGTGATTTGATTTTCACTCTTCTGGGCTTCTCACATTATGTAATGGGAAGATGATCACGAGTTGTGAAAAAATGACATTATTATTGCTCCTCTGATGTTTATTAATTGTTTAATAGACACGCACACATGCATATGTGCTTCATAAAAAAAATGAAACATATTGAAATGATTTTTTTTAAAAAAACAACAAACTTACCAATACAATTATAAAAATATTGGATTAAAAAAATAATGACAATAAGCTAGAAGATGGCCAAGACAACACGTGCGTGCCGCAGTGCATGTTAACTAGTATTATATATATGTATAAATCTCTTCACGCGTAGGCGATGATGTTTGTCCGTAGTCTTCGCTAGCTTGCAAGAGGGGCATGGTCCTCCAGGATTAATTAAAACCCAGGAAAACGGGAATATATAACGAAGGCTGCAGGCACACACAAAAACTTCCGGCTGAACCAAATATTCCGTACAACTAAACAGAACATGTCACATTTTGCCATTGTATATGTTCTCTCCATCTGACCAAATATATGCATTCTTTAACTATCAAATCCCTACAACAACAAGTATTTAATACTCGACATTAATGACGGCAACGGGATATGTTAGAATCTAAGACCCTATTTTAATTTGATACATATGAATATAATAATCAAATTATATATGATTGATAACCACTAGAACCCCATACATTGACTATTATAATCAATAATCTTGATTATAATAATTCTATCATAATCCAAATGATAATAATCCATTTGTGATCTAACTAGACTTTAAGACCTATGGATTTTAGACCCAACGTAGGCGAGCGCTAGTTTTCATAACCCTCACCGGAACTTCGGCCCACTTTGTCTTACAAATATATCCACGGTAGCCCAAAGCTAACCACTGGCCCACCTCGCCTTACCTTTTCCATCAGCCAACACCTAGGAAACTACTCAACACTCATTGTCGCCACCCCTTTTTTCCATCCTTATGCACTAGCAACTCTCATTGAATCAATGTCGATCATCTCTTCCAAGCAAAGCACCCACGCCATTCGGCCTTTCCTCTCCCCCCTCCTCCCAACCACTCCAGCGTCACCTCTATGAGGCTCCCATGCTGGCGTTCAACCTAGTCCTTAAGATTCATTTGTGTTGGTTGCTGGCCGCCACACATGGCATCATAGATGGCAATCTTGTGTGCTAACTTCGTTGTTCAAGCTTAGCTAGCCTCATGTACTATGATTTGACACGCAGACTCCATCTGTTAGTGATGAATCTCATTCATCACCACCGAGAAAGCCTCCCCCACCCCACCCCTAATGTAGGTGTTTCCAATGATGCCAACATGTTGCAAGCCCGACCCCTCAACCTCATCTACCACAACCGAGAGCCATGACCCCAACTGCTAACATGCTTGTTTGGTTAATCAATAATCCAAGGGGACCATAAGGGATTGGGGGTTTGACTTATATAAATCCCCCTCAATCCACTCCTTAATCTCCTCATATTGGAGTTAACCAAAAACCTTCTCTACTAGGTTTAGGGCGTCGAGTTTTGAGATGAGTGGTGATTTTCACCATATTCGCATTGGGGCTAGCTAGGGTATGTTTCTTTTGAGGCTTCAAGTGCATGTTCATGGAAGTTCCACCTACCCCAGACCCATAGTTCTGGTGTCCCTATTCCTAATGTTGGCCTAATGGAGATGGTTCTGCAAAAGGATCCATAACCAATTATTGCCAAGCAAATAAATCAACATTTTCTTAGCATATTGCATACAACAACCTTTTCCTTCCCAGTTTCACAAAATATAAGATGGTAGTATCATGCACGATCATATACATTTTCGTGGATCATGCATGATTCGCTTGTTATTCCTTTTCAAGTTTTGGCTCCAAGCTAATCATGATATATGAAAAGGCATTTAGCCTAATGGTTAAAACCTCTGAGTAACACCCAGTAGGTCTAAGTTGGACTTCTATACAAGTGAATTTTAATATGTTAAAATTTTTTAAAAAAACAGACTAGGGATGATTACCTCGCTAACTTTGGTCAAGAAAAAAAAGGTAACCACGCTATATTCAATTTCAAAGAAAAAACATCAGTCCTTGTGTAAAAGCAATGCATGCGTATTATATAAAGGCTTGCAAGCGCTTAGTGCTAGCTTTCTTGAGAGTTGGGGCTGTCCAATTATACATGGCACTGACAACTGTTGGCAATTCAACGTGATCGCTGAAGCACCGTACCCTAGGATGGGTTTTGGGTTCGTGTGTGCGCGACCTTTTGGCTTGGCTATTGGGCCACACCACAGTCCACAACCACTCATAACTTTTTTGCATTGCAGGTGCACGCACAGTGGCCGGAAGGAAGTGCGTCTGTATCGACCGCCCTGTTCCCAGTAAAAGCCATGCCTCGCCGGAGTTGGCATAGCCCCTATTTGGCGATAGTGTGTCATAGTGATGGAGCCCGGCAGCTGTTCATCCGGGCCACGGAGGCTGCACGGCTTTGTTGCGAGTTTTTGGCTAGCCATTGGGAGCTAAAAGTAGGAAGGAAGAAATACCCGCCATCGAATGTTGCTAAGCAGGACCAGTACAGGCCCAGCAGATTACGAAAACTCGGGCCTTGGCTCCTGGGCTTCTCCTCAAGACCCAAGTCCAAACGTGTAACATCTGTTCGATACTTCGATGTGTATATAGATTTTTTTGTCAAGGGGAGAAAATATCTGTTTGATGTATAGGCGGAGGATCATATCACGTGAGTTCGTGTGGGCTGACGATCAATGCAGGCGGAGGATCTGAGGCTTGCACCACGGGTGCCGATCGCGGTCAGGGACTACTGGTCTAGTAGGCCGGGTGAGGTGCCGTGCTGGTGATTGTTGAGGGACGGCATTTGACTGAACCATCGTCATCCACCGCCGTGCATCCCGGGTGGTGGCCTGCTTGCATCGCGTCGCCATTTTGGAGGGATGGGCCAATTCGGCGAGGTAAACAAGCAACGGAAGCCCCAACTTGCTGCTGCTACTACTAGTTGCGAATGAACTCGCCATTGCGATACGTACAAAATCAGAGTTGAACGACCGAATCAGTGAGAGAAGAACAAGAGATGGCTTTACAATTATGATGATTGCAAGTTGACGGATAGAGTTAGGGATGATTTGTCAACAACTCAACATGTGCAGGATTATGCAGATCAGTCCGGTGCACCTTGATGAAGGCTTGTAGGAGAAACATAGGAAATTCGAAGGAATTGGATTCCTATAGTATATAGGAAAAAGTTATTGTCCGTTGTTTTTGATTCAGAGGATCGGGACAGAGGAATAACATAGGAAAGAATATTCCTTTGCAACCACTAAAAAGAGGAAAGTACAGGGAAAAAAAAATGGAATCCACTGTAAGCTCTTGTTTATTTCTCTCTTGCGTAGGATCGAGGTAGGTTCGTATGTGTTTCCTGGGGGTTCATTCAAGTAACATCTCCAACAAAATTCTTACATTTTCTGATTCTTTTTTTTTTGGCCTATGGATTCCTATCATAATTCTATTTTTTCTTATCGTGTGTCTTTTTGTTCAGTCCTGCAGTCCAAATAAAAACCTTGAAACTAACGGAAGCCACTACACAAAACAATTACTAGTCTTTATACCGTTACATGCATGGTATGTTCTGTATGTATCCACTGGACTGGACCACTGCAGCAGCACTACTACACGATATACGTCGATCATTCGTCTACTCACATCGATAGTACTTGTCTCTGTCTCTGCGTTGCTAGCTAGTGCAACAAGGTGAGAAAATCGTGAAATTCTGGGTGCGTTGTCGCACATGTAACTTCTCTCTGCTGCCTAATCTTGGAAACAACTGCCAAGTGGCGCGTGACGTGTCCTGGACTTTGCAAAGCAGAACCCGACCGTACCCGGGACTAGACAAAATTACTGTGGTCGTGGTCGGGGTCGTGGACATGAACATCTCGTCCAACGGCCTGAAGTTACAGCCGGAATGAACGGAGGTTTGACCTTCGCCTCGCAGTTTGCCTTTCATCTGCCGCGGTCTGCGGCGGTGCGGCCTAATTTGACCGTCCAGGCACCACAAGTTCGCCTCGCCTGTCATGGCACACGCCTGCGTGCGCCGCCGCCGCCGCCGCGTGTGCAGGCTTCGCCTTGGCTTCTGCTACCTGTGCCCGCGGGCTAACGGAAGAGGATTTTCTCCCCGTGGTGTGCGTCGCCAGTTTTCCCCCAGCTAGAAAATCCATAGAATTCCAGGCAAGCCATAGCGAGTACCGCCGCCGCCGGCGCGCTCGGGTGCGGCTTTTATTTTTACCTCGTCACTAGAGAACAGTGGTACTAGCGACTAGAGAACGACAGTGGTAGCGATCGAGTTGTGCTTTGCCACTGATTATATTGACCCGCCTTATGCAGCATCGGCCTGGACCTGGATCATAAGCTAGCTAGCTACGACTTGTAAGCTTGGCCCAGATCGTGCCAGCACGCACGCTAGGTGCTGCATGCCGGCCGCCACTAGCAGATTACTACGGCCGCCGCCTCTGCCGCCGCACACTGAGCCCGGCTCAATTCGTTGTCGCTGCAGCCCGTCATCCTCCACAGACAGATTCGCAAAGGAGGCGGCTCTGGGCAGGTGGGATCTCTTATCCCTACATAGTACTACAAAGCGTGCAGTACTCCTACTCAAGATGTGGACGACGATCGAGCAGGTACAAGGTACTAGTTGTGGCAGGCCACCTAATAAGCTAACCAATAAGTAGCACAAAGCATCATGGATTACGAAATGGCTGTTGGCTGTAGCTCAGATGGGATTCTCTTGCTTTGCTTTGCGTGGGCAGTTGGGCGCCAGCTTACGGTTCATGGAGCAGTGTGGGCTGCCTCAGCGAGCACTTGGCTAGCGAGTGGCGACGTAGCACCCGACATTTGGGGTACACGGGCGGTCGACGTCACGCGGAGGATTCCTTGTTCTCCTCTCCAACAACTTACTACGGTGGATCAGTGGATGCGATGCTGTCCTCTGCCTTGTCTCTAAAAGAGCAATCCTATACTGTGTATATATAGATGCTTTTGGCAAACTGAACCCACCATCACCAAGGCTGCAGCTCTCTTATCCACCAAAATGACACGGAATTAGCTACTGCTGCCTGCAGGTTCTGCGTGTTGATGTACTATCTAGCAGCAAGCTACTAGTAACCATTATTACCCAGACCGAGGCCTATCGTCGTTTGAGCTTGAGAGTTGACTTTGTGCTCATGGCTGCTTTTGATAGCCTCTCATCTAAAGTACAGTTGCAGTATCTGTTCGGATACAAACACACACCATCACACAAACGCACACACACCACCGCACACACTGTATACAAACAAATCTATAATTATGCTTAGGCACTGAAACGCAGCTGAAAGGTACTCGAACATTAGCAGACTCCGAACATGACAGGCACGTCACTCGACCATTATGGCACATCTACGTGAGAGGCAACGAAAATTATCTAGGGAACAGTCTTGTCCCGGTGAGACACCGGACTGTCGATCCTGGGGATCGAACCCGGGTGGGTGGGCCGCACTGCTTGTTCATTTCTGCATGAACTGGCTGGTGGCGTCCGTGTCTGACCCAAGCGAAAGCAACGTGTCTTGCACACGCCATAGCGCCAGAACTCACCACTCGAAATACATTAAAAAAGAGAAACTACTGGTCCAAACGGTCTCGATAGGTACCTACGCGTGGACAAGTACGGTAGAAAACATGATGCAGCCATGCAGGGGGACGGTAGCTGTAAGCTGACCACTGTGTTCGGTCACGGCCTTCAGATTTCTGAATGTCAACTACTGCAGCTGAACAAAGCTAGCACCGCTGCCGCCACGCAGCACGCAGTGACCCGTGGCGTTTACGTTGTTTCTTGTTTTTGTCAGCACCTTTTCTGAGGGGAAGGATCACTAGTAAAACCCACGGCTGTGTGTTTTGTCCAAGCGAACTGGCTTCGTTTCATCGTTTGAGACCAAAACTGGCAGCTGTGCGTGCGTAGGAATCATCCATGGGCGACACGTTGCGACTAGGTTGTCTTCGTGCGTGTGTGCTCAGCTACTCAAGCTCAACTGATGGTGCAGGATGGATGGAGCAGTGTGGGCTGCCTCAGCGAGCACTTGGCTAGCGAGTGGCGACGTAGCACCCGACATTTGGGGTACACGGGCGGTCAACATCATGCGAAGGATTCCTTGTTCTCCTCTCCAACAACTTACTACGGTGGATCAGTGGATGCGATGTTGTCCTCTGCCTTGTCTCTAAAAGAGCAATCCTATACTGTGTATATATAGATGCTTTCGGCAAATTGAACCCACCATCACCAAGGCTGCAGCTCTGTTATCCACCAAAATGACCCGGAATTAGCTACTGCCGCCTGCAGGTTCTGCGTGTTGATGTACTATCTAGCAACAAGCTACTAGTAACCATTATTACCCGGACCGAGGCCTGTCGTCGTTTGAGCTTGAGAATTGACTTTGTGCTCATGGCTGCTTTTGATAGCCTCTCATCTAAAGTACAGTTACAGTATCTGTTCGGATACAAACACACACCACCACACAAACGCATACACACCACCACACACACTGTATACAAACAAACCTATAATTTTGCTTAGGCATTGAAACGCAGCTGAGAGGTACTCGAAGATCAGCAGACTCCGAACGTGGCAGACACGTCACTTGACCATTGTGGCACATCTGCGTGAGAGGCAACGGAAATTATTTAGGGAACAGTCCTGTCCCGGTGAGACACCGGACTGCCGATCCTGGGGATCGAACCCGGATGGGTGGGCTGCACTGCTTGTTCATTTCTGCATGAACTCGCTGGTGGCGTCCGTGTCCGACCCAAGCGAAAGCAACGTGTCTTGCACACGCCATAGCGCCAGAACTCACCACTCGAAACACATTAAAAAAGAGAAACTACTGGTCCAAACAGTCTCGATAGGTACCTACGCGTGGAGAAGTATAGTAGAAAACATGATGCAACCATGCAGGGGGACGGTAGCTGTAAGCTGACCACTGTGTTCGGTCACCGCCTTCAGATTTCTGAATGTCAACTACTGCAGCTGAACAAAGCTAGCACTGCTGCCACCACGCAGCACGCAGTGACCCATGGCGTTTACGTTGTTTCTTGTTTTTGTTAGCACCTTTTCTGATTGGAAGGATCACTAGTAAAAAACCCACGGCTGTGCGTTTTGTCCAAGCGAACTGGCTTCGTTTCATCGTTTGAGACAAAAGCTGGCAGCTGTGCGTGCGTAGGAATCATCCATGGGTGACACGTTGTGACCAGGTTGTCTTCGTGCGTGTGTGCTCAGCTACTCAAGCTCAACTGATGGTGCAGGATGGATGGAGCAGTGTGGGCTGCCTCAGTGATCACCTGGCTAGCGAGTGGCGACGTAGCGCCCGACATTTGGGGTACACGGGCGGTCAACGTCACGTGGCAGAACCTCCTAAATCATATGGCCCACACGCACGATTATTGTCTAAACAGACTCTAAATAACCATGAATGTGTTCCATATGACTTAAAAAGTCTGTCGGGTAAATCCCGAATCATCCATAATTCTCCGAGCAGGATCAATCGTTATAAAGAGGCATTGCAGTATTACAACAGTTTAATATAAATAATATACATCGGAGTAAAATAGCGGAAGACTTACAACAATATAAGTTTACAAACCTTTGAGTTTCAAATATTTACAACCATAAGTTTAAATTGTACAAACCATAATAATAGTGGAGTAGCGGTAGATAACTTTATTACAATACCAAACGATAGGCTCTAACCAAGAGCTAAACATCTTACTCGTCGTCACTTTTCTCGACGACTGTCATGTAGCAGGACGCAAAGCACTCCTGCCCATGAGGCTCATCTGCAATGAGGGTTCAACAAACCCTGAGTACAAAAGTACTCAACAAGACTGACCTGACGAAAAAGAGGGGTGAAGACTCAAGAAATGCAGGCTAGAGGGACAAGATAAGGCTTGTAAGAGATAAGAAATTTTTGCGAAAAAGCTTAACAAAAAGTAAAGTTCGCTTTGATCTAATTCCAATTACCAACCAACTTCATTATTAAACCTTAGTCATTATTCAAGTTGTTACTACGATGATGAACACCGATCGAGTCTTCTTCTCCGAGAAGCAACGACGATTCGAATCCATTTTCATACCTAGCTGGGACCTAGATCACTGGGATACCGGAGACTTTAACTCCGATGCATACCAGATCACAGATATAGCAGGATAACAACCGCAGCCATATATCATCACATGATACACCTGAGTTCTTCTGCCCCGTGTACCGATATACATGGGAACTTAAACCTACAGTATAACACACTATGACATATGTGGGGACTCTGGCCCACTATATGTCACTCCATGATATGCGTGGGGACTCTGGCCCACTGTATACTACTTCATGCATGTGGATTTCTAATTTCTCGATATCACCAGTTCACAACGGACGGGACCTAGGGCATCAACAGACGGAAACACTACAGAGGGACTCCATTTCCAGTACAAGTTAGCCGTCCGGACTCGATTTATTAACTATCATCAAGATTCCAACAAGTAAAACCAATCTCATCTTTTTTATTCTTTTACTTTTGAACACTTAACTAATTAAGCATGGCTAAGCGTTACTACTTATCTTCCAAAGCAGGTAACAAGGAATAAGAAAATAAGACAGGTAATGCAATTGGTGGGTTTTCACTCAACTTCTATTACTTAATGTAACATATAATAACTGAAGCGGTAAAACTTTTATAAATAGAATAGGGTTTGAATGCATCCGGGGCTTGCCTTAGTATTCGGGGTAGACGGTCTCGAACCCTGGATCAACTCCTGATTCCTGAATCTGCTCGTCCTTGGGATCTGGTGCGACAACGTTAACTCTCCGTTAACGGAAACTATTCGATAATTGATATGCGTTAACATGATGGAATAGTAAACATGATGCTCGATGGATGCATGATCAGATTAAGGGCTTGAGTATAACTTTTCTTCACGATAAAGTTGCAAGCCAACAAAACTTTGCTTATCAAGCTCATTAGGGTTAACTACGCCATTTAAGAAATTAATTAAACACATGAAATAACGTTGATTAAGCCCTAATGACATGATTAAGATAAGCGCAAACAATTAATTAAAGTGTCAAAGGTCATTAAGGTTAATGACCCAAGGTCATCAATCAATCCCAAAGTCAAACAAATCATATAATGATTAAACTTAACTAAAGGGGTTAATTAATTGTTTAAAAGCATTAAATAAAGGCATAAAATTAAATTTATCAAATTAAGCCCAAAATTTTATTTTGAAAAGATCTTGGCCTAATTAGATGGCAAAACAAATTTCAGAATTAAAAGCCAATTATTTTATTTATTAAAAATCATTGAAGGTCCATTTTTCAATTAAAAGGGCTAATTTTAACATATATAAAAATACTCAAAATTGGCATTTCATATTTTTCCTAAGTAGATGACATCATAAAGAGCACACATAAAAATTTTTAGAATTTTTGAAGCTATATATGAATTACTATGATTTTTCAAAGAAAATAGGATTTAAATCATTTTCTAAAAATAGAAAAAGAAAAATCGACACAGTGCTCCCGCGCTGACCAACGGTCCGCCGGCGGTTGATCGGCGATTACTCACCGGCGGCGAGGTCTTCGGCGACAAGGTTTGTCCCTACAGGCTCATCTCGACACGGCGAGTCGATTGAGGTAGCTAACGTGGCGGCGGAGCGACGGCGGCACCCACGCCGGCGGCCATGGCGGCGCGGCGAAGATCGGGCGCAGCGGCGACGCTCACTGGAGAAATTTCTGATGATGGCAAGGTCATGAGCGTGCGCAGGGTATTCAGACGAACTCATTTGGCAACAAGATGAGGCCAAACTGGAACTCCAGCCACGACGCCTACGCGCGCGGCGGCGCTGGCAAACTGTGCCGGCGGCGAGCTACGGTGGCCGGCGACTGCCATGCGATAAAGATGAAATTGAAGGCACAGACAGATGCAGGAGCTCACCACGGTGCTGATGCGCACGTTGATGAAGGCCCGGAGTGTTTGAGTTGAGCTGCGGACAGCGACGGTGATGGCGGCGGCGGCGCTCTGACGACAAGAACGGTGTCACCGGAGTTCCTGTGCACCATCAAGCCAGTCAAGAAGCGCATAAGGGGCAGGATAGCATGGAGAACACGATAGCGGGGTTAATGGGCATATGTTTTCACCCTGTGCGGCGGTCGACGGCGAAAGAGCTCGCGGCGGCTCGGCGACCGGCCGCGAAGAAGACGACAGCGCGCGGGCAGCTCGGGCGAGGAGAGCAAGCACGAGCTAGCTCAAACTGACCGTAAGGATGTGGTGGAGCTATTGGCAAGAGAAATCGGGCAGTGGTGAATCGACGATGGCAAATTCAAGCGACGGAGCGAGGTCGTCGGCGATGGCGGCAGGAAGAAGAAGAAGAAGAAGTCGGCCACGGCTGACCTATTTATAGGGCGAAGGCGATGTATGGACGGGCGACACGACGACGATGAAGCTTCACGCGTCTAGGAGCGCTCTGGTGGCCGAGCATGTGCGGCGGTGGATGGCGGCGCGGGTTGAGAAGCCGGCGATGGCGGCCGACGATAGGTTTCGGTACTGTTCGAGAAAATTATAGAAATGCCATTCGTTTGAAATTATAAATTACTCCAAAATTTATATAAGAACTTGAAAATCTCCAAAAATATCATTTTCATAACTTGTCAAGAGCTACACTTTTTCTTTAACTGGCATCCTCAAATTCTATCTAGATTTTGAAATTTGAATTCAAATTCAAAAAGGGAATAAAACCCTAGAAACAAACATTTGAAATTACTTTTTATTTTTAATAAAACTTAAAAATCTTCAAAACTATGAAATGTTTAACGTTCCAAACTAAATCTTTTTCACATATAAAGTTTTCCAAAATTATGCATAATTTTTGAATTATGGTTTTAAAATCAAAAGGGGACAAATGCTGGAAAACTATATTTTCAAATTCATTTGAAATTTCTTTTGGCAACTTGAAAAACTTTATATACCAACTTTGTAGCTCTTATCAAGATCTACAAACTATATTTTTAGAGTATCTCCAAATTCTTTATAGATTTTGAATTACAGAAAAGGGGGTAAAACTAGGTTTTAAAATAAAGGGTTTTTGAAATTGAATTTAAACTCGATTTGGTTTCTAACTTAATTGGTTGGTCATTAGTGATCACAAACATCATCCAAGGACATTTTTAGGTCATTAACCCAATGACACCCTTGGTTGACCAAATTAACTTTTGAAAAACACTTTATAGCTTTCCGATTTGAATTTAAATTTGAATTGCAAGGCTTGGGAATAAGCTTTGAAACCCAAATTCAACTTCAAATATGGAAACAAATTTTTAAGGGTTGAACTTAGGTTTATACACTATGCTTGACACTAGTGTAAAGACGGTTTACACCTCAAGCACATAAAATATAAACCAAGTATTTGCGATGACATTCAAAATTAGGGTTTTATTATTTCATGTGACAAAACATTCTAGAAACACAATCAACCTATGAAATATAAACTTGTTTTAGTTAATGCACGTTAAGGTTGACTTAAACATGAATGCTTTGCAGTGCATATGATGACATGGCATGTTTTAGTTAATATAACACCAGAGATGTTACAACCCTTCCCCCTTAAAGAAATCTCGTCCCGAGATTTAAAGCCTTGAGTGAAGTAATGGAAAAGGAAATGTGTCAAGAAAACACACTTCAACTAAATTTATAAGGGAAAGGAATTGTACCACTCACACTAGAGGAGTTACAACTCGTAGAAGGAATTACCACTTAGATAGAAGCATAAAATTCCGGGAAGTTTTCTAACAAATAATTTTTCGATTCCCAAGTGGCTTCTTTCTCTGAATGTTGATTCCATTGTATCTTGTACTATTTGATTGTTCTGTTTCTAGTAATACGGTCTTTCTGATCCAAAACTCGAATTGGATACTCAGAGTAAGTCAAGTCAGGTTCAAGTTCAATACCTTCAACATCAACAACTTTATCTGGTACACGGAGACATTTCTTGAGTTGGGACACATGGAACACAATGTGTACAGCCGATAATTGTTCAGGTAATTGCAGACGATATGCTAATTGTCCACATCTTTCTATAATTTAAAATGGTCCAATGTATCGAGGTGCTAATTTACCCTTGACTCCAAATCGAGTAACTCCTTTCATGGGTGACACCTTTAGATACATGTGATCTCCCTTATTGAACCACAATGGTCGACGCCTTTGATCCGCATAACTTTTATGACGAGATTATGCCACTTTTATATTTTGTTGTATCTGCTTAACTTTTGCTTCAGTTTCTTTTACAAGATCAACTCCGAAGAATCTTCTTTCTCCAGGTTCGGACCAACTTAACGGAGTTCTACATCTGCGACCATACAATGCTTCAAATGGTGCCATCTTTATGCTTTCTTGATAACTATTGTTGTAAGAGAACTCTGCTAAAGGCAAACACTCATCCTATTTCTCTAAAAAATTAAAAACACATGCTCTCAATATATCTTCAAGTATTTGATTTAGTCTTTCAGTCTGACCTCCTGTTTGTGGATGGTAGGCTGTACTGTGCAAAAGGTCAGTACCTAAAGAATTATGTAAATGCTTCCAAAACTGGGAGACAAACTGTGTGCCTCTATCAGAAACAATGATTTTTGGCACCCCATAAAGACTTATGATGCACTCAAAATACAGTTTGGCATATTACGAGGCTGAATTTATACTTTAAACTAACAAAAAATATGCTATTTTTGTGAGTCGGTCCACTGTAACCCAAATAACAGTGTGGGCTGCCTCAGCGATCACTTGGCTAGCGAGTGGCGACGTAGCACCCGACATTTGGGGTACACGGGCGGTCGACGTCACGCGGAGGATTCCTTGTTCTCCTCTCCAACAACTTACTACGGTGGATCAGTGGATGCGATGCTGTCCTCTGCCTTGTCTCTAAAAGAGCAATCCTATACTGTGTATATATAGATGCTTTTGGCCAACTGAACCCACCATCACCAAGGCTGCAGCTCTGTTATCCACCAAAATGATCCGAAATTAGCTACTGCCGCCTGCAGGTTCTGCGTGTTGATGTACTATCTAGCAGCAAGCTACTAGTAACCATTATTACCCAGACCGAGGCCTATCGTCGTTTGAGCTTGAGAGTTGACTTTGTGCTCATGGCTGCTTTTGATAGCCTCTCATCTAAAATACAGTTGCAGTATCTGTTCGGATACAAACACACACCACCACACAAACGCATACACATCACTACACACACTGTATACAAACAAATCTATAATTTTACATAGGCATTGAAACGCAGCTGAGAGGTACTCGAAGATCAGCAAACTCCGAACGTGGTAGGCACGTCACTTGACCATTGTGACACATCTGCGTAAGAGGCAGCAGAAATTATTTAGGGAACAGTCCTGTCCCGGTGAGACACCGGACTGCCGATCCTGGGGATCGAACCCGGATGGGTGGGCTGCACTGCTTGTTCATTTCTGCATGAACTCGCTGGTGGCGTCCGTGTCCGACCCAAGCGAAAGCAACGTGTCTTGCACACGCCATAGCGCCAGAACTCACCACTCGAAACACATTAAAAAAGAGAAACTACTGGTCCAAACGGTCTCGATAGATACCTACGCGTGGGGAAGTACAGTAGAAAACATGATGCAGCCATACAGGGGGACGGTAGCTGTAAGCTGACCACTGTGTTCGGTCACCGCCTTCAGATTTCTGAATGTCAACTACTGCAGCTGAACAAAGCTAGCACTGCTACCGCCACGCAGCACGCAGTGACCCGTGGCGTTTACGTTGTTTCTTGTTTTTGTCAGCACCTTTTCTGAGGGGAAGGATCACTAGTAAAACCCATGGCTGTGCGTTTTGTCAAAGCGAAATGGCTTCGTTTCATTGTTTGAGACCAAAACTGGCAGTTGTGCGTGTGTAGTAATCATCCATGGGTGACACGTTGCGACCGGGTTGTCTTCGTGCGTGTGTGCTCAGCTACTCAAGCTCAGCTGATGGTGCAGGATGGATGTCACTTTTCACTAGTGCTCGCGCTCGCGCCAACGAGGGAAGGGCAAAACGACAAGCAAGAAAGCCAGCCGACAGGAGCTAAGTCAGCCACCATGCGCCCTCGAGGTGGGGCCGGCGCCACAGAATGGGAGGCATTGACCACTCGATCCAGATCCAATAATATAGAGACCCACAAGTCATTGGCGGTGTACATACTATGCCCTTAATAACTAATTTTAGTCATCAAACTTTGATTCTAAACTTTATTTAGACTAATAACTATAGTACAAGTCATCCAAATAGATCCTTGGCTATAACACCCAAGAATTGTGTCCTTTTTTTTATTTCTAGCACGTATTACTGTACGCAAGTGGTGTGCCAAAGCATCAGATAAGAACATTTGCCTTCCAATCGTTCATACAGCACCCGTCGTTGTAGAGAACACGTGGACAATGACAATCACAATACCAAATAATATTTTAGAGCCCTTTGGATTCGACTTTTAACAAAACATAGTACATTGTTTTTACACATAAACAACACACAAATGTATTACGTGGAATGGCACTCTCGAGGAATTAGAAAGGGAAACAGTCTGAAAGGTAGTCGGAAGGAAAGAGATTTTCTCTACCGACGTCCGATACAACCAACACACCAAGAGAGATTAACTCCCCCGGAAGAATATTATTTTTCGTTGACAAAGTTATCGTTCTACCACCTCTTTAGTTGTTCATACTAGCGGTGAAAGTGACTAGTGAGTGTTATTTAGTAGAAGTAAACAAGTAATTACACTCAAGAGAGGGCCTAGATAATGCCAACTGAGTCCAGAGACCATCACTCAGATTTTTGCTAATACTATTGTTACATACTTGTATTTTAGCGTGTGGGTCCATGCAATCTATTTATATCTCTCATCCCATAGATTTAAGATTGACTCGTATCTAAACTTTAGAAAATTCTAGAATTAAATTTCAAGCCAATTGCCTGATTTGTGGAGTAGATTCTATATAATTTAGCAAAAATAAAAAAGATCCAAAGGAGTTGCAAGGTTAATCTGATAATTCTTCTTGGCGTGTGTCCGTGTCTCTAATCAAGTTTTCTCCAACCTTAGTCGGTGGCGTGGCGTTCGGACCTCGGAGCACCTGCACCGGCACCGGCAGGTGTTGTGGGCGCCCGTGGATACGGTGGCCTCCCGACGAGGATAGATCATGGCTGACGCGACGTCTCCGTCTCGCTCCCCGATTCCACAGATCCTCAATCCTCCACACCACCACCTCATCACCTCACAAGTCCATTTCACCTGCCCGTCTTCGTCACTTTTTCCCTTGAGATGAAACGTTCCTCGTCATTGCTTACATGCGTTACCGGCAGCCTCGCCACGATCCCCCGAACGTATTTTCGCATCAAAACCCTGGCCCAAACACGGACCGATGACCCCGTCGACGTCGACGATTCGATTCCTCCTCGTCCATGGTAAAAGCCTGGCGGCCCCCAGACCCCCACCGATCGGTCAATTCATCCCAACCGCAGGCGCAGCAGCCCACGCCACGCGGCCGCGGCCATGCCGTCAGCGTCACTCGCCCTGCCGCACCGGCGTTGGCGTTGGCGTTGGCGTCGGCGTCGGATCCCAAGCAAAGCAACCGTCCGCTCTGGTTCGCACCGGGGAAAGTACTCTACCGTCAGGGTGGGCTGCGAAAGGCAGGCGATTTATTAGCGGAGCAAGGAATTGAATGTGCACGGCCGGTTTCTCGCTACGGGCGGGAGGGATTCCATATTATTTCCTGGCTCCTGCCGTCCTGCACGGTAGATTCGTCCCATCCCTCTTGTCATCCATCCTTCTCCCTCGCGCTTTCCCTACGACCCTGCCTGCCTGCTCCCGTGCAGCTTGCTTGCTCTGGGCTTCGCCGGCGGCATGGACCCAGCTGGCGCGCCGTGGTGCGACCCTCGCCGTGGGTACGCCTACGCCTACGGCGCCGGATCGGCCGCGCAGGCGCCGATGCTGACGACGCTGAAGAGGCAACCACAGCAGCACCAGCAGATGCTGCTCCCGCCGCGACAGGACGTGGCGGCTCCCGTGACGAGCGGCGGGGTGCTCAAGAGGAGCCATGGCGAGGTGGAGAGGTGGCAGCAGGCGCTGTACCTGCGCGCGGTGAGGCAGCGCGTCGCGGCGCAGACGCAGACGCAGACCGCGCACCCGCCGATCGACATCGGGTCCGTGCTGGCGGCGGGGGCCGCCATCGGCACCGCCTCCCGGGCCTCGGGTCTCTCCAGGCCGCCTTCGTCGGGGTTTGCCGGGCTCTCGCCGCAGCCGTCGTCGACGCTGTCGTCGCTCACCACCGCGTCGCACTCGCACATGGAGACGCCGATGCCGTCGCGTATGCAGATGGTGGCTGCGCCGTCGGCCGCGCCTCCGCAGGCTGTGGCCAGGGTGCCGCCGGCTGCGGCGGGTCGCTCGGCGGCCAGAGAGCTGGTGTTGTTGCAGGAGCTGGAGAAGCAGCTACTCGGTGACGACGACGAGGACGATGGCGATGGCGAGGCAGAGGCGACGGGGAGTGCGTGCGGCTCCACGGTCACCAGCTCGGCGTGGGGGGACACGATACAGGAGCTCAATTCGATCGCCGCCGCGCCCTTGCCGTCTCGTTCCAATCCCAAAAAGTACAACACCGTGCCTGCCATGGCAAGGTCTCCGTCGAATTCCTCGTCGTCCACGGCTTCGTCGGCAGCGTCCAGCTCGCCGCCGACCTCGACGGCCTCGTCGCGGCAGCTGCTGTCCGAGGCAGCCGCCGCCGTCACCGACGGCAACCACGCAGCGGCGGCCGCTCACCTCGCGGTCCTGAAGGTCGCCGCAAACCCTCGCGGGGACGCGGAGCAGAGGCTGGTGGCCATGATGGCGGCCGCCCTGTCCTCCCGCATCGCACGACCGCCTGCGCCCGCGTCTCAACACCTCGTGGGCCTATGCGGCGCCCAGCAGCGCGCGGCGTGCCAGCTCCTGCACGACGTCTCCCCCTGTTTCGGCCTCGCCCTCCACGGTGCCAACCTCGCCATCCTCGACGCCGTGGCCGACCACCGCGTCATCCACGTGATTGACTTCGACGTCAGCGTGGCGCAGCATATGGCCCTCATCGAAGCCCTCTCCAGCCGCCGCGTGGCCGGCACATGTCTCAAGGTCACGGCCGTCGCCGACCCCACGTCGCCGTTCACGCCGGCCCTAGAGAAGGCGCTCGCGGCCACGGAGCAGCGGCTCAGGAGGCACGCCCAGCAGGCAGGGCTGGACTTTCGGTTCAAAGCAGTCAGGTGCGTCGCCGGAGAGATCGAGGCGTCGAGGCTCGGGTGCGAGCCAGGACGGGAGGCGCTGGTGGTGAACCTGGCGTTCGTCCTCTCGCGCGTCCCGGACGAGAGCGTGTCCCCGGCGAACCCGCGCGACGAGCTCCTCCGCGGCGTGCGCGCGCTGCGCCCGCGCGTGGTGACGCTCGTGGAGCAGGAGATCAACGCCAACACGGCGCCCCTGCCGGCGCGGTTCGCCGACGCGTGCGCGCACTACGGCGCGGTGCTGGAGTCGCTGGACGCCACCATGGCCCGCGACAGCCCCGACAGGGCCCGCGCCGAGGCGGCGCTGGCGAACAAGGCGGCCAACGCCGTGGCGCGGGAGGGCCCCCACCGGGTGGAGCGCTGCGAGGTGTTCGGCAAGTGGCGCGCACGGTTCGGCATGGCGGGACTGCGGCCCGCGGCGATCGGGCAGGGCATCGCCGACCTCGTCAGGGCGCGGCTGGGGCCCGCACGTCCGGGTTTCGACGTGAAGCTGGACAGCGGCCGGCTCGGGGTCGGGTGGATGGGGCGCGTGGTCACCGTCACCTCCGCCTGGCGTTAGCCGTGGCACTAGCACGCCTGGTGATGTGGTCATCAGCTCCCGGTTACAGCATTGTTACCGGCGCCGATCCATCAGCTAGAGTACCTCAGCAACAGCCGTTGTGCATCCAACCATGCCTAACAGTTGTAATAATCTCTCTGAATTCTTTACGGCTACTGTTAGTTGAATATTGTAGTAGTGGCAGCACTAGTAATTGTTATCTTTGCGGCCACTGGTAGTTGAATATTGTAGTGGTAATTGATTGGATCATTCGTGGTTGCTATCCGACTGTCTCCTGTGGCTCGATTTCGGTGCGTGGTTACTTGTTGCCTTGCTGCCGCTGGTGTTGTTTTCTGTTAAACAATCCAGTGAACCTGACAGCCTCCCTTCGGTCTCCCGCCTGTAGCGCGCCCGGCAAGAGAGCCTGAAAATCGCCTCTCGGCTCGCTTTGATTGCGGCGTTCTCGTCACACTCTATTTTTAATGATAAAAATAGAATGTATAAATAATTTTATATACACCAGAAACAGTCACACATATATATAATGATAAATTATAAAGAGTATCTTTACCCTATTTGTTACGTAACGAACCAATATTTATTACAGAGTATTACGTATAAACAATAAATAACTATAATATCTTTATTGTGGAAGCTCCACACAGGGACACGTCAACTGGTGAACACCAAGCTTAGTACTCATCCCGATAGCTCTCAATCCAACCTTCATCTGTTACCCATCCGGGATTCTCCAAAATTGAAAGTAAAGCGAGCGTAAGTACACAACCGTACTCAACAAGCATAACATGGGTTAATAAAGCTCAAATAAGCTGACACGGTTTGACTGTATTTAGCTTTTATACATTAATCATATTGAGGCATAGCATCAAGGTAGTGAAGATTTCCATATACTCATGATCAAAATAACATCAACAAGTGTGTAGCAATAATGACATTAAGATGAACACATTAACAATTTGAGGACCATTATCTTTTGTAAATGTGTCAAGGCCGTCCTAACCAAAGGGCACGGATAATATATTGATTTAAAATCTGATCAGAGGTGTACACTTTCACTGTGAGTCATGTTTTACAACCGAGTGAATTTATAACTTTCAAACCACTACAAAATATATAAAGCCTCCTATAGGTTCTCCTAACCAATCAGAGATACGTAAATATGTTGTGTATAGAAACCCCCTTCTAATATGGCACAATCCTTCCCGGCTATACTCATAAGGACAGAGGCAGTCCTATACCCTAACTTTCAGACCACTAACCAGCTAGAAAAGGGCCTACAAGTGACTAGAGCCAGAGCCATATAGCCCTCGTAGCTATACGAATTCTCCATGATAAATCACTTACAGACAAAAGTTCATGTTTATTAAAAGTCATCGTTTTCATTGATAGCATAACACACATCAAGTTATAAGATCATGACCATTAAAGCACTAGCATCATAACTACCCAATGCAACCTAAAAGGTTCAAAGAATCAGGAGATCAAAACTAGTTATAATCTCTAGGTCATCAAACAGACACATGCATATGAATTGTTATTTATAGTGAAAAGGTAACAAGGATGATCCATGCTATACTTGCCTTGATTCACAAGTCCTGCTGATCCTCAAAGTAGCCTTGCTCAATAAAAACCTCACCGTCTGAACTCGACATTAACAATCAACACCAGACAATCCAACCGAGCATACATACACGAAGCAAACAAAGAATTATTAGAGGAACAATATATCAATCTCATCAAAATAGAATAAAAAATTTATAAAACTATTCTACTCACTTCTACGATCACCCAGATGTCAAGTTTACCGAAAACGGAGTTATAACGGCGAAGTTATGAATTTTCAAAGATTTCCTATAGACAAATAAATACTTTAAATATAGACTAAAAATATAAAGTTTTCAAAATACTTCAACAGTAGCACCACTGCATAGATTACAAAATTATGAATCTAACGGAATTTCAACGGACCAAATCGGAGTTAAAACGTGAAAGATATAAGCCTTTAAAGATAATGACAAAACTATAAATAAGTGAAAGCATATTCTGAATCTGAAAAGAGGAAATACGTTTTCCAGAGAAGGAAATGTATTCTGAAAGCTGTTACAAGAAAAATACGCTTTCTAGTGGATAAAGCATATTATAGATTTGTTAAACAGAAAATACGCTTCCTAGTGGGGAACGTGTACTCTGGCCAAACCGTCAAGGATTCTTAACAGATTACGCAGGAAGACAGGGGGTTATTTGCAAAACTACCTCGCGAAGGGTTACGGGCCGTTTCTGGCCGTCCGATTCAAAACCGATGGTTAGGATTCGATGCCGATGGCAGGCGACCGGAGACGACGGCGGCGCTGCCGCACGACATGGCCGGCGACGAGCCGAGCTCGCCGGAGAAATTGAACCCGGCGTTCCCGACCACCATTTACACCAAGACCGGTACCATTCGAACGGGAATCTCACGCCGCGCTCACCTATGGAGAAGTTGGAGACCGAGAGGTGACGAGGTCGACGAGAGGCTCGGTGTGGCGGACGGCGACGCACTGCAACCGGTAAGGGCACGGGTTAGGTGAAATTGAACCGAAAGTATGGCACCAACGTGCTCATGGGTTCAAGGCGAGGCTTGCCGGCTAGTCAATGATGAGGATGACCCGAGGACCACGGCCAATTGCAAGCTTTGGCGGCCGGTGGCAATGGCGGCTAGGGTTTGGTGTGGCGGCTATGACTCGAGCCGAAGTAAAGGCGGCTGCTAGGGTTGCGGGTAGGATTCATGACGCGGATTGAAACCTTAAATAGCCCGAAGGCAAGGCCAT
Organism: Bothriochloa decipiens; assembly: GCA_023333625.1. Classification (NCBI taxonomy): domain Eukaryota; kingdom Viridiplantae; phylum Streptophyta; class Magnoliopsida; order Poales; family Poaceae; genus Bothriochloa; species Bothriochloa decipiens. The sequence goes on along the minus strand of CM041635.1, from coordinate 46,731,981 downwards.
GCCACCGGACGTGGACAGCACGGGTCGGGGTGACGCGGTCGGAGTCAGGCTCGCGACGCGACTCCGGGTCAGAGGAGGACGACGATGACGTGGGCTCCACTTGTCAGCGACAGAGAGAGAGGGCGACGCGAGCACGTGGAGTGGCAGTGGGCTTGCTGGGCCTGGCTTGTGGCCCAAGATCGAGAAGGCGGCGGCGCGCAGCGCTGCTGCGGCCTTGATGGGCCGGCCAGGAAGGGAAGAAGGTCGGTTGAGGGAGTGGCCTGCGGGCCAGAGCGGAAACGGGCCAGCACGGGGAGGAGAAGCAGGCCGCTGGGCCGCTCAGGCTGAATGGTAGGAAGAGAGTAAGAGGGGAAAAATAAATATTTTTCTTTTATTTGAACCCTTTTCAATGCAAATTCAAATGGATTTTGAAATCCAAACCAGATTCAAACATCACATAAGAAAAATATGCACCAGCATGAATGCTCAAGCATGTTTCTACCATGATTCAACCTCATTTTCATAAAAATATTTATTTTTTGCCTAATTATTTATTCACCAAAAATTCATTTTACCTATTTTTGAAAATTTGAAAAATCTAGGGTGTTACAATTCTACATCCCTTAAGAGAATCTCGTCCTTGAGATTGGATTTTGCTTACTTAAATAACTGCGGATAAGCTGCCTTTAATGCATCCTCTGTTTCCTAAGTTGCCTCAGCCTCTGAATATCGATTCCGCTGCACTTTGCACATCTTGATAACCCGGCTTCAAATAACCTTTTCAGCAGTATCCAAGATCCTTACTTGAAACTCTTCATATGTGAGATCATCCTTAATAGTAAGTTCCTCCAAAGGCAAGTGCTCCTTCTCAGGTACACGCAAACACTTCTTAAGTTGAGACACATGGAACACATCATGCACACCAGCTAAACTCTCAGGCAATTCCAACTGATAAGCCACTTCTCCACGTCTCTTTAAAACTTTAAAAGGACCAACATACCTTGGTGCTAGTTTTCCTTTCTGGTTAAACCTCTTCACACTTCTCATAGGAGACACCTTCAAGTACACGTAATCACCTTCCTTGAATGTCAATTCCCTTCTCCGTGTATCTGCATAACTCTTTTGGCGAGATTGGGCTACCCTCAAGTTCTCCCTAATCACTCGTACCTGTTCTTCTGTGGTTCTCAGAACATCTATTCCAAACAATTGACTTTCCCCAGTCTGATTCCAAAACAACGACGTCCTGCACTTACGCCCATACAAAGCTTCAAATGGTGCCATCTTGAGACTCTGTTGATAACTATTATTGTATGAGAACTCTGCATAACACAAATTCTTATCCCAACTTGTACCATACTGTAATGCACAAGCTCTCAGCATGTCCTCCAAAATATGATTAATCCTCTCAGTTTGTCCATTAGTTTGTGGGTGATATGCTGTACTAAAGTTCAACTTTGTTCCCAAAGAACTATGAACTGCTTCCCAAAAATGAGATGTGAATTGAGCACCTCTATCAGACATGATCTTCTTTGGGACACCATGCAAACACATGATCCTTTCCAAGTACAGTGTAGCCAACTGAGGTCTAGTATAGGTAGTCTTCACAGGAAAAAAGTGAGCTACCTTAGCTAGTCGATCAATTATTACCCAGATAGAATCATAACCTCTCTTAGTACGGGGTAAACATGTTATAAAGTCCATACTGACTTCTTCCCACTTCCATTCAGGTATCTTCATTGGCTGCAATAAACCAGCTGGTCTCTGATGTTCAGCTTTCACACGTTGACAAGTATCACATAAAGCGACGTACTCTGCCACGTCCTTCTTCAAACCAATCCACCAATACTTTTCCTTAAGATCCATGTACATCTTAGTACTTCCTGGATAGATAGAATAAGCCGACTCATGTGCCTCATGTAGAATTGTCTGACGAAGAGCTTTGACCTCCGGAACACATATTCTGTTTCCATACCTCAAGGTACCTTCTTCATCAAGGCGAAAACCGGGTGCTTTCTCTTCTACTAACTTCTTCACTATATACTTTAGATCCTCGTCTTCCAACTGACCCTTGCGAATCTCTTCTTCTAAGGTTGGTGTCACCTCTATCTCCATGGCATTAGTAACAAGGGTAAGGTTCAAATGAGCAAACTCTGCACACAACTCATCAGCTTCAGGTGTCGTCCGAAGCTCATTAACGTGCTTCTTTCTGCTAAGTGCATCAACCACGACATTTGCCTTCCCAGGCTGGTAATACATATCAAAATCATAATCATTCAATAGTTCCAACCAATGACGTTGTCTCATGTTCAAGTCAGACTGGGTAAAGATGTACTTTAAACTCTTGTGATCCGTGAAAATATCCGTCTTGTGCCCAATCAGATAGTGTCACCAAATCTTCAAAGCATGCACCACAGCTGCTAGTTCTAGATCATGAGTAGGATAATTAAGCTCATGTTTCCTCAACTGCCTTGAAGCATAAGCAACAACTCTACCTTCTTGCATAAGAACACACCCCAATCCCAAACGAGATGCATCACAGTAGATTGAGAACTTCTTGCTTAGATCTGGTAATACCAACACTGGAGCTGTTGTCAATCTCTTCTTGAATTCTTCAAAACTAGTTTGACACTTGTCGAACCACACAAACTTGGCATTCTTCTCTAGTAATGTTGTCAATGGCTTAGCAATCTTCGAGAATCCTTCAATGAATCTCCTATAATAAACAGCCAACCCAAGAAAACTGTGAATCTCGCTAACATCTGTAGGCGGCTTCCAATCCAACACATCCTTCACCTTGCTTGGATCAACTGCTATCCCACCATTAGAAACAACATGGCCAAGAAAAGAGACTTTCTCTAACCAGAATTCACACTTGCTCTTCTTAGCATAAAGTTTGTGCTCTCTAAGCTTCTGCAAGACTAACCTCAAATGTTCTACATGTTCTTTCTTATTCTTTGAGAATACCAAGATATCATCAATAAAAACCACAACGAACTTATCCAGGTACTGCTTAAACACCTCGTTCATCAGGTACATGAAGTAGGCAGGTGTATTGGTCAACCCAAAAGACATAACTGTATACTCATACAACCCATACCTGGTCGTGAATGCCGTCTTCGGTATATTTGAATTCTGAATCTTCAACTGATGATAACCAGAGTGCAAATCAATCTTGGAGAACACACAAGCACCTCTTAACTGATCAAACAAGTCATCAATCCTGGATAAAGGGTACTTGTTCTTGATGGTAACCTCATTGAGAGAACGATAATCAACGCACATTCGTTGAGTTCCATCTTTCTTATCAACAAAAATCATAGGAGAACCCCAAGGTGATGCACTAGGACGAATGAAACCTTTCTCTTCTAATTCCTTTAACTGTTTCTTAAGTTCTTCTAGTTCATTAACCCCCATTCTATATGGATGCTTAGCTATAGGTGCAGTGCCAAGTAATAACTCAACAATAAATTCAATGTCGCGGTCAGGTGGCATACCTGGCAATTCATCGGGGAACACATTCGGGAATTTCTCCACCACCTGATTATGAGGATCTGCAATATCATCAAGCTGGTTTAGGGTAGCTGTAGGTGGCGCTTGCATTCTGACATCAACACTGATTCTATCTCCTTTTGGTGTAGTCAGATCCACAACCCTCTCTTTACACTTTATCATAGCTTGGTGAGCTTCCATCCAATCCAAACCCAGAATTAAATCAATACCAGATGCATTCAACACTACAGGGTTTGCTGAAAAGTCTATCCCCCTTAAGAGGAGTTTAGCTAAGAGGCAGTAGTAAGAAGCTGGTATAGCACCTCCCGACGAATTTACTATCATTTGGTTCTTCACGGCTACAACTGGTATGCTATGATTTCTAACAAATGCTTGTGAGACAAAGGAATGTGAAGCTTCAGAATCAAAAAGTATAGTAGCAGAGATAGAGTTGATGTTGAATGCACCCAGCATAACCTCTGATGCTTCCAGAGCCGTCTCAGTGGACACATGGTTCTCCCTTCCATGATTAGCATAGGACTTCTGATTACCATTCTGCTGCTGAGGTGTGTGTTGGTTTGATTTCTGGGGGCAACGATTAGCATAGTGCCCAGGCTCACCACAATGATAACACAACTGAGGAGTGTTAGGACTACTCTTAAGAGGCGTGTTGTTGGGTGCAGTAAGGCGCGGATTTTGATTTCCAAATTGCTGCGACGGCCGTTGATTCCCTTGCTGCTAGGTAATTCCTATTCTTGCGCTGAGCATGCTGACCCTGGTATCTCTAACTGACTGGTCCCTGGAACCTCTGCTGGAAACCTTGATGAAAGTTAGAGCAAAAATGAGAAATTGTTTCCAAATCCCTGTCTGTTCATCTTCCTCTTCTTGTCCTGTGCCAGGCGTTCATTATCCAGCACAATAGCACTATTCACCAATTCTTCAAAGGTGTCATACTTGTTGCACTTTAGTTGCAACCTGAGCTCATAGTATATGCCGTTCAGGAAATGACATCACTTATCAACGTCCCTTATAACTTCATGGGGAGCTTAGCGAGCCAACTCTTCAAACTTACCATGATACTCACTCATAGTCATAGAGCCCATCTTGAGATTCCTAAACTCCTCTGCCTTCTGTTCCTTTAATCCTTCAGAAATGTGGCGAGCCAAGAAATCCTCTTTGAACTACTCCCAGGTAATAGCAAAAGCATTGTTCAGACGTGCAGCTTGGTATGACTCCCACCAGGTCTGAGCAACTCCCTGGAGTTGCCCCGAAGCATACAACACTTTCTCAGTATCATTGCACTGTGCAAGATTCAACTGCTTCTCCACAGCACGCAACCAATGTTCAGCATCCAGAGGATTAGTAGTATGAGTAAACATAGGAGGATGGCCTTACATAAAGTCCCTGCGTTTATCCCTTGGTGGTTGAGCATGTGGTAGCCCTCCAGCTTGCATGGTCTGCACGAATTGGGTCATAGTCTGCATCAGCTGTATTTGTGCCTCTCTCATTTTCTCATTGGTAACATGTCCAGCACCTTGGCCTCTAGCAAGGTTACCTCTTCCACACCAAGTAGCCATCTGTATTCCAACTAAAAATTAAAGCTTAGAGAGATTCAGGATACAAATCACTTATATAATAATAAGGATTACAATACTGAAAATTTCTAGGCAAGCCTCAATTTTAGCAGTACAGAGAAATAGACATATCTCAAGATCTAGGTATCAAAAGGAGACGTTCTATACATGGTTGGAACGACCAAGAAATTCTCTACAAATTCTATTCAGACTATATTACTAGATTCTATCATCTAAGCTGTCGAATTAATCAAACAACAGAAACTGTTCAGAAATTTCAGACATCACTGAACATCAGATTGCGATATACATAACTTCCAACTCAGAACTGATATCTATATGATTCTTGTGGTAATTGTTAGATAAATGAGTCTAGTTTCACCCATAAAAATCTTATACTCATTGGATAAACTAATTTTGAGATATAACCAAAATATTATAGGTTGCTTAGAAAACAGCAAGGATGGAGATAGGGTAAACCAACCCAAACTTAATTTATTCAAACTTTAACCTTAATATTCTTAACTAAGAAACTTGCAGACATGCCCACAAGCTCCAGCACTCACACAAAAATCAAAATCATCTATATTACATAATCATAATTCATCAAGCACTCAAGGTTCACACATACCAGAATGACACGACCAACTTGACTCACGATACTAATAACGTGCCTATTACATAAGGGTTTTCAAGCTAAGGTCGAAGCTCATGGTCCAGCCGTTCATAGATCTTTGGTTTCCCAGTCATGGTCCTGAGCCTATCATTTTCTTCTTGCTGCTCCTTAACCTTCTGCGCCAGCTGGTCCACCGTGCTTACCAAGCGCTGATGCTTGAACATCATGTCGCAAGCAAAGTGTGCCAATTCCCGTGACTCAGGTGGAAAATCTTGAGGATTCATCATAGCCCATCCATCCTCCATTCTGTGGTCAGCGCGAGGCAAATAGCAAAACTCATCATCTCGTATATTCCCAAAGCGAAGGCCACGGAGAGCAATCCAGGCAGTAAAAGCAGCACCCTCTATGCCATCCTCTTGAGTTGGGGTAGGACCAAGATGCTCATAAATCATCTCTATGTTGTAAGAGTTCTACATTCTTCCTGGGGAACATATAGCCATATTTGTCTCCCAGTAAGTACCTTCTAACGAATGGATGTGTTGGAAATAAGTGTACTGCACAGCGGGGTCCCAATCAGCATAATAGTCACGAAGAAGCTTCATGAGTCGTATATGCGATCTGGTGTGGCACTCTGGTACGCGAGAGATCTTCACAGTCCATCCCATAGGAGCGTGCGGTTCACCTCCTCCACCAGAACCACCAGCAGACGGCGGTGGAGATTGACCACTATCTTGAGCTACTCCCATCGTCTCACCATCGCTGATGTCGAGAGCCTCCTGCTCCTCTTCCACAGGTGTCACTTCCTCCTCTTCTTCTTCAGAAGTTTCCATTGCTTCTTCCTCTTCAGCTTGAGGTGATTTAGGCACCGGGGTTGGTGATGGCGGAACAACTTCCCTAGTCTCCAGGTGGTTGAACAGATCACAATACGCAGCTGCAATCATGACTGCGGCGAGTATAAGGAGGCATCTACAAGATTTAGACATGAGTTAGAGTGGAGTCAAGATTTTTACAATAGAGTAAGTATAAGAGCATAAAAATTAAGAAAATAACAAGGTTAAAGTTAAGAAGCATGAAACTAGTGAAGCAAAGGAGACTAAGAACGACCATTCTATCTAGACTTGCGTCCTACAGTCAACACGGCTCTGATACCAACTTGTCACACTCTATTTTTAAGAATAAAAATAGAATGTATAAATAGCCTTATATGCGCCCCAGGAACAGTCGCACATATAGGATGATAAATTACAAAGAGTATCTTCACCCTGTTTGTTACATAACGAACCAATATTTATTACAGAGTATTGTGCATAAACAATAAATAACTATGATATCTTTATTGCGGAAGCTCCACACAGGGACACGTCAACTGGTGAACACCAAGCCTAGTACTCATTCTGATAGCTCAATCCAACCTTCATCTGTTACCCATTTGGGATTTTCCAAAATTGAAAGTAAAGCAAGCGTAAGTACACAACCGTACTCAACAAGCATAACATGGGTTAATAAAGCTCAAATAAGCTGACACGGTTTGACTGTATTTAGCTTTTATACATTAATCATATTGAGGCATAGCATCAAGGTAGTGAAGCTTCCCATATACTCATGATCAAAATAACATCAACAAGTGTGTAGCAATAACGACATTAAGATGAACACATTAACAATTTGAGGACCATTATCTTTTGTAAATGTGTCAAGGCCGCCCTAACCGAAGGGCACGGACAATATATTGATTTAAACTCTGATCAGAGGTGTACACTTTCACTGTGAGTTATGTTTTGCAACCGAGTGGATTTATAACTTCCAAACCACTACAAAACATATAAAGCCTCCTATAGGTTCTCCTAACCAATAAGAGATGCGGAAATACGTTGTGTGTAGAAACCCCTTCCAATATGGCACAATCCTTCCCGGCTATACTCATAAGGACAGAGACAGTCCTATACCCCAACTTCCAGACCACTAACCAGCTAGAAAAGGGCGTACAAGTGACTAGAGCCAGAGCCATATAGCCCTCGCAGCTGTACGGATTCTCCATGATAAATCACTTACAGACAAAAGTTCATGTTTGTTAAAAGTCATCGTTTTCGTTGATAGCACAACACACATCAAGTTATAAGATCATGACTATTAAAGCACTAGCATCATAACTACCCAATGCAACCCAAAAGGTTCAAGGAATCAGGAGATCAAAGCTAGCTATAATCTCTAGGTCATCAAACGGACATATGCATATAAATTATTATTTATAGTGAATAGGTAACAAGGATGATCCATGCTATACTTGCCTTGATTCACAAAGTCCTGCTGATCCTCAAAGTAGCCTTACTCAACAAAAACCTCACCGTCTGAACTCGACATTAACAATCAACACCAGACAATCTAACCGAGCATACATACACGAAGCAAACAAAGAATTATTAGAGGAACAATACATCAATCTCATCAAAACAGAATAAAAAGTTTATAAAACTATTCTACTCGCTTCTACGATCACCCAGATGTCAAGTTCACCGAAAACGGAGTTATAACGGCGAAGTTATGAATTTTCAAAGATTTCCTATAGATAAATAAATACTTTAAATATAGACTAAAAATATAAAGTTTTCAAAATACTTCCACAGTAGCACCACTGTGTAGATTACGAAATTATGAATCTAACGAAATTTGAACGGATCAAATCGGAGTTAAAACGTGAAAGATATAAGCCTTTAAAGATAATGGCAAAACTGTAAATAAGTGAAAGCGTATTCTGAAACTGAAAAGAGGAAATACGTTTTCCAGAGAAGAAAATGTATTCTGGAAGCTGTTACAAGAAAAATACGCTTTCTAGTGGATAAAGCGTATTATAGATTTGTTAAACAGAAAATACGCTTCCTAGTGGGGAACGTGTACTCTGGCCAAACCGTCAAGGATTCTTAACAGATTACGCAGGAAGACAGGGGTTATTTGCAAAACTACCCCGCGAAGGGTTACGGGCCGTTTCTGGCCGTCCGATTCAAAACCGATGGCCAAGATTCGACGCCGACGGCAGGCGACCGGAGACGACGGCGACGCTGCCACACGACATGGCCGGCAACGAGCCGAGCTCGCCGGAGAAATTGAACCCGGCGTTCCTGACCACCATTTACACCAAGACCGGTACCATTCGAACGGGAATCTCACACCGCGCTCACCTATGGAGAAGATGGAGACCGAGAGGTGACGAGGTCGATGGGAGGCTCGGTGTGGCGGACGGCGGCGCACTGCAACCGGTAAGGGCACGGGTTAGGTGAAATTGAACCGAAAGTATGGCACCAACGTGCTCAGGGGTTCAAGGCGAGGCTTGCCGGCTAGTCAATGACGAGGATGACCCGAGGACGGCGGCCAATTGCAAGCTTTGGTGGCTGGTGGCAATGGCGGCTATGGTTTGGCGTGGCGGCTGTGACTCGAGCCGAAGCAAAGGCGGCTGCTAGGGTTGCGGGTAGGATTCATGACGCGGATTGAAACCTTAAATAGCCCGAAGGCAAGGCCGTGCGACCGGACGTGGACGGCACGGGTCGGGGTGACGCGGTCGGAGTCGGGCTCGCGACGCGACTCCGGGTCGGAGGAGGACGACGATGACGTGGGCTCCACTTGTCAGCGACAGAGAGAGAGGGCGACGCGAGCACGTGGAGTGGCAGTCGGCTTGCTGGGCCTAGCCTGCGGCCCAAGATGGAGAAGGCGGCGGCGTGCGGCGTTGCTGCGGCCTTGATGGGCCGGCCAGGAAGGGAAGAAGGTGGGCCGAGGGAGTGGCCTGCGGGCCAAAGCGGAAACGGGCTAGCACGGGGAGAAGCAGGCCGCTGGGCCGCTCGGGCTGAATGGTAGGAAGAGAGTAAGAGGGGAAAAATAAATATTTTTCTTTTATTTGAGCCCTTTTCAATGCAAATTCAAATGAATTTTGAAATCCAAACCAGATTCAAACATCACACAAGAAAAATATGCACCAGCATAAATGCTCAAGCATGTTTCTACCATGATTCAACCTCATTTTTATAAAAATATTTATTTTGCCTAATTATTTATTCACCAAAAATTTATTTTGCCTATTTTTAAAAATTTGAAAAGTCTAGGGTGTTACAGTTCTCGCCTGCTTAAACCTAACTGTGATCTTACTCTTAGTCACCATAAAGTAGAATACAGGATAGCTTTGCTTCCTTCTAAAATACTTCGTAAATATGTACGGAGTACTAACGTAACTGAGGCCTGACGCTGATTGAATGGGATTTATCGCGTATATCATTTGCTCTGAACGCTTTGCGTTTCTGTACTGTGCTAGCAGTTCATGTGCTTAAAACCGGTGGCAAATATGTGTTGCATGGGCCCGGTCCGTTTCCCTACCTGTAGTTTCCAGACACGCAGGTACGGGTGCTTTTGGTGACAAGACCCCTCGTATCCTATCAGACTACGAATTCCACTTTCAAAGGCCTTGTTTATATCGTGAGAAAAAATAAATCCGATAAATAGTACTATTTTTATTTTATTTGATAAATATTGTCTGATCGTAGATCAACTAGGCTCAAAAGATTTATCTCGTGATTTTCAACTAAACTGTGTAATTAATTATTTTTTTACCTACATTCAATACTCTATACAAACAGTTAAATATTGATGTAATAGAGAAAGAGCGAAAAAATTATAATTTTTAGAGGAATCTAAACATGGCCTAAGACTAGGATCTGCAGACGTTACCATGGCTCGCTGGATCTCCAAACTCACACTAGGATCTCGCGCGGGGCCGTTTGGTTCAGTCGCGCGGGGCTGTTTGGTTCTCGTCGTGGCCAGGCGCCGCCCCCAGACAGGTCGTTAATCTTTTTTTTTTAGAACTACACAGGGGCTCAAAAGTCGATCTACCTCTAGAGGCTCAAAACTAAACGTTTGGGATGGACGTCTATCTTAAGCAAAATTTATTTTAGATCAGGAGACAAGCATGTCCTATATACAAACATACGGAGTTTATGAACTCGCAGGACGTTGATTCGATGAATATGAATATATGATAGGTGGAGCTCTGCCGCCCTTGGTAAACAATTCAAAATTTCCATAAACATTAAAACTTGGATCGTGCAAGTCGTAAACTCAATCATTGCGTTTACTTTTATCCAACATCGTCCTTCTAGTTTCGCTAAAAAGTCAGGCTAAAATGTATAGGGTGATCTGCTAATATTTTCCTCCGTACCAATGGCGATCTGCTAAGAAAAACACTATACCACCATAGTTTCCGTGTTTCGAGTTCCTTTTCATTTGCGTCTAGGGTGATCTACTAAGAAAAATACCGTACCGGCCACTGTTTCGTATTCTTTTCCATTTGCACCTAGGGTAATATGATGTTATGGACTAGCCATGTCCAAAACCAAATGCAGACACTTGGTAGACATCGCATAAGGACCACTAAACATAAAAGAGCAAAAAAAAATGTTACTTAACTTTTCTCTGAACTGAGCATGCGCATACCGCTGGACTTAGGGCTCGGTTCCAATGGGACTCCAGAATAGGGACTAATTTTTAGTTTTAAGTAGTCCCTAATTTACCAAACATATAGGGACTAGAAGAGGGACTATTAACCCCTAGTCTACTAATCTCTATTAAGAGGATAATTAGGACTAGTGGCCGCATGTGTAGTCTCTAGTCCTTAGTCCCATTAACCAAACAAAGCCTTAGCATCAAGGAACTAAGATGCCTTGGTGCCCAAAATTTTTATTTCAACATCATCAGGTGCAACATGCAAACTCATGCTTCGAGCTCCTCTCTCCCATCTCAAGCATTAATGCTTCTGAGTTAAATGCACCGTAGGGCCATAAACTTGTACAGTTGTGTCAAATGGGTCTATGAACTAGGAAACTAGATATCTGGCCCCATAAACTTGGTCCAAAAGCCAAAACCAGGCCGGTTTTGCCAATGTGGCCTGTCCATGTGGACTGAGCCCCACACCATTTATCAAAAACACCCCTGCAGCACTGTGTGCGCTCTGCCTTCGCCGCCTCCATCTCCTCGCTGCCGCACGCGCCCTCCGCCGTTTCGCACGCGGCTGGTCCACTCCGCCTCGCCTCCCTAATTCACAAGCGCCACCAGTCCCCTCTGCCCCCGTCCTTTGCACAGCGCTGCACGCCTCTCCTACGCGCGACCGTGCGCCGCGCCTCCCCAACTCGCGAGCGCCACTGGTCCGCTCTGCCGTCGTCCTTCGCGCTTGTAGTGGCAGGGCGGAGCTCGCCTACGGCTGTTGGGGACGGAACGGTGGCCAGGCCATAGGAAGGAAAGGGTGCCGGGAGGAGGAGGATGGAGTTGGAGCGGATCGGGAGTCAGCGCCGCATGGTGCGGTCCCGGTTGGCTCGGCTAAGTGTGGGCGGGCATGAGCTCCGCCTCGCCGTGGCGGGCATGGGTGGGCGCGAGCTCCGCCACGCTGCGGGCATACGCGGGAGCGCTTCGCCTCGTCGCGCGCGTGGGCGAGCGCCACCTCGCCTCGGGCGTGCACCGACGGGCGGGGGCCTTCGGGAACAGGGGTGGCGTCGTGCCCGCTGGAGCAGAGCGATGGCGCCTGCCAACTGGAGTAGGGGCAGGCGCGCGTCGGCTGGAGCAGGGGCGACGTCGCGTTGGCGAGGACCTCCGACGCATCGCGAGAAACTCCGCCGTGAGCCGGCCTCCATGGCTCTGCGAGTGCGCCTTTGCCGTGCCGTGAGCCCCTCACGCGCTCCGAGGGCCAGCTGTTGCTCCTCAGCTGCCCCACCACACCGTCGCACGCACGCTCCATGGCTGCGACGTCGTGAGAGCTCCGAGGGCCGGCCGCACTGCTCCTCCGCGCCAAGCTACTCCTCCACGCTGTCAGGTTCTGCAGCCACTACAGCGCACGGCTATCTCCTGCTCTGCCCCTACGTAGAAGAAGGGTGAGGGCATACGAGTGAGATGAGAGATGGCTGCAAGGTTATTTTTGATAAATGGCACAGGGCCCAGTCCACGTGGACAGACCACATCGGCAAAACCGCCCCGGTTTCGGCTTTTGGACCCAGAGTGAACCTAATTTTCTAGTTTATGGACCCGTTTAACATAACGCTATATGTTTATGGCTCTACAACGCATTTAACTCAATGCGTGCGTGTGTGCTTAAACAGATGCTACAGTTTTACTCAGGTGAGAGGCTTAAAATAAAAAGCCCGTTACCAACTCGCGTGTGTGAGCACGGCACAGGACGAAAGCTCCGGTCTCTCGGTGAGGCTCGAAAACACAGTGGGAATATGCGCAAAGGGTGAACGTGGATAACGCGGAACAGCGCGCTAGCTGACACGTTTGTCAATTGCCTCCGTAAGCGAATGATGTTCTTATTTTAAGAGCAAGGATACAACGTGAGCCAATATCCGTCAGCGATTGTAGCGTGAGCGAGCGAGGCAGAGCAAAACGCATCTGCGACGTGCCGGAAATATTCGTTAACGAAAACGTTTTTAATGCGTTCTTCTGGACCTAGCGGCGGCAGGCTGCCTACTTCACAAACGCTGACCTAGCCGACGGGAACAACTATGCTCCTTTCGTTTCTCCTCGGATTAAGAAAGGACACCGGCACACAGCCTAGATAGATCCACTGGTTTATACTCCGTAGCCCTTTGGCCAATTGCCCGAGCAGTGAATGCGGTGGATACGGGGATTTCAAATCGATCGCGTCGAATCTAAAATTCCGCGTCGGCGATGCAACGCCGGAGCATACGCATGATGTCTCAGCAAGGAACGTGTTGACTTGCTCTGTGGTAGGCTGGTAGTGGTAGCTGTGGGTTGTGCCATGCCATGTATGTGCGCGTCTCGTTTGTCATATTGAGCGAATTTTGCATGAACATGTACGTAAGATCAAGTGAACCTAGCTATGTTAGGCGACAATCGTTTCTTCTCTGCTGACCCGTTGATCGGCGGCGTATGCATCCACCAGTTATGCACCGAGCAACGCGAAGACAAGAAAGTTGTCATCGTCGCGAGGACGCGAGCGGACTAACTGAGCCCCACATAAAAGTTTGATTATTAGAGAGCAACAGCTGAGATTTGAGACCTGAGCTGACCAACCTTGCTGTTGCGCCAGTTCTCTGCTCCGCTAGCACTTTCATCAACAAGCGTCGGTACCACACTTTGACGCGTGCGCTCACCAGAACGACAGAACAGAACGGGTTACGGCATTGGCCCTTTTGGCTCCGATCATCTTTCCACGCTTGCATATGCGCGCACGCTCTCGCTGTGGGCACACGGCTGCAAAAGGCGTTTAGGAGCGAACGTGTAATGTGCGACGGATGATTACATTTGCCTCGCCGCTAAGGCATTAGTGTGACTTTTACTAAAGAGAAGATGGACCTGATATCTTAGGCAGGAGCGCTTTCTCTCTTTGTTAGCAAAAAAACAGCATACTAGATTTAGTTTACGTAGCTAGAAATCTACTTGTTCTTTGTGCTTCAGTATTAAAACTTTGGAGTATTCATTGAAAAAAGGTTACAATCTTATCTTACTATTACTAATTAGAGGCTTTAACGGAGGCGTCACATTAACTCTCGTTAGACACGCTAGGAAAAAAGATAAATCCTAAAAATTACCACAATAATCAGAAACATCTGGCCATCCATCTATGGGCTCTGACGATATGTAATCATTAGATCTATTTTATATTTTATACAAAATTACCCACCTCTGTCATTATTATATATGAATAAAAAAGTAAATCTAATATATGTATATACCAGAAAAAGAAGAGAAACTATGACGGCCAGCTGGAAGGGCGTCACATTTGCACGGCCGCAAACAAAATAAATAAATCCTTTGTTTTGGTTAGAATTAGATACGTACATACAATGAAAAGAAGGAAATAAATCCATGGACCAACCGGAACGGCGTCACAGAGGATCAGTTGCATGGCCGCAAACAAAAACAACCTAAAATCTAGGCATCCGAAAACATCTATGATGAACTACCGAACTCCAAACCAGGAGGAAATGTCCATCAAGCACGTGAGGGTTTCATAACCATCGAAGAAAATCCATCCATGCACCGACCATAGCCCCGCACCAACAGCCTCCAAAGTTTGAGCAAGTTACACGTCAAGGGGAGGAAGATGGGCATGTGCCAATATCAGCACCGTAGCCATCTACTTCATGCCCTGGAGAAGATTGACGGGAGACCAGCTCAACATGGTGCCAGGAAGCAGCTCATCTACGTCATGGAAAAAAGATGGGTGGCATAGGAACACACAGGATGCCGGTGTGTGACGACATGACGTCCGACGTCCACGGCATCTACATCAATACTGGCACGGACTACACCTGCAAACCAAAGGTGTGGCCATCTTGCGAGATCTCATTATTATTAATTTCTCTAATTTGATGCACTAATTTTTTTGGCCATCTTCCCAAAACCCATAATTATAATTTAATTTTCTCCTACGACATACCATTTTTTTATTAATATACTTGAAAAATCAAAGCATGAGTGACTAGAGTATGGAATGCAATCTTTCTTTGTAGTGAACTAATAAGTCATAATACAATATTTACTGACCATTGGGTATAATTTATTCTAATTTAATGTCTTTAAATTAGTTTGAACAAATAAGTTTGATATACTATTTATTTACCATAAGGTATAATTCATTAATAATTATGTCATTGGGTTAGACTGTTTTAGTTGGCATGGTTAGTAAAATTTAAGTGTGCCAGGACAAGAATTATGAAGAAATCAAACCAATAGTAACTAGAGTATAGGACACACAATGTTTCTCGATTGTGGTCAATAAATAAGCCATGGTACGATTTTTATTGACTGTTACGTATAATTTTCATTTTAATTGTATTGACTTTTTGCATTATTTGAAACAAATAAGGCTTGATATAATCCTTATTGACCATCAAGTATAGTTTCTTTGTTCACTTTAAGAATAATGTTATTGGGTTAATTGCATCGAATATACGTGCTAATGATCCTAAAAAGTTAGGGGACAATGGTCCATGGTGTAATAAATAAGGCCTATATTAAAAAACTCAAACCTCCACAATTATAAAGATAATTAAACTAATATATTTTAATAAATTATTGTCCACCTCTATCATTATGAAAGACAATGTTTTGACTCCTAAGTTTGCATTCAAATTACCATATGTGGAATTGTGATATAATTATATCTTTGGTACCTAAATTTGAAATACAAACTTCCACCACTATTAAGTTAAAATTATGCACAAAGTTAATTTCCACTGCATGGACAAAGGAACCATGTATACATTAGGAAAAAATATTTCTTTTATAAGCTTATCAAGCATGGAATTATATCGTTAACAAACCACATAGTAATGACACTTATATTTCACTATAAGATATAATATAATACTCATGATAATTAATTTTGTCAGTCATTATTTTAAAAAATTATTTAAATGTTTTATTTTAAACATTATATCATATGAATTTTTGTAAATTTTAAGCATTATTTGTTTTTAACATCTTGAGTTCCATGGTGCATGCTAAAACAACTATTTATGCAATTGTAAGAATTAAAAAGTTAGTCTAGGGCCTATAATGATCTTTTAATAAAATAAAATGAAAATTTGAAACAAACAATAAAATTAATATGTATGTAAAATATTACAACAACTTGATAAAAATGTTGAAAGTTAAAATAGAGATTTTCATGATATCACATAAAGAAATGAAATAAAAGTTTATATACTTCTAGGTTATGGTTGAACTAAAGACATTTCATGCTAAAAAAAGATTTATCCTAAAAGTTAATACTCACGAGACCAAGACAGGTCCTAAAGTTCATATTGTTGTCCTAAGCAATTTAGGATTAAAAATTAGGGAAAAAGAATAAAAAATTTAGGTTGGTGTTGTTAAAATATTCATTATCTAAAGCCATGATAGTTTAAGCAAATGACCAACCAAATGTATTTTTGAGATACGTGCTATCTAATAAAACAATAGACATGGATGAAAATTACATATAAATAAAAAAATTGATAGATTTTCATAACCGAATATATATTATAGCTATTATTTTAAATATTTAATATATAATTTTAGTTAATGTCTTTCCATGTTCTAACCCGTGCGTGAGCACAGGTTGATAGACTAATATCATAAATGATCATTACATGTTAACCTGGTAATGGTCTGGGATCCAGACCAAACCCACCCCAAACCGCGCATCATTTAAAGCTTAATCAGCTCACTCCAGTCCATTCAATCGTCGCCTGCACAAACTGAACCAAACCGAACTGCACAAACTGCAGCCGATATGTCATACCTGCAGGACCTACATAGGACCAAGCAGGAGCTGTACGTCGCCATCGGCCGGGGACCAAGCACGACCGCCGGCCCTGGTAGCGGCTCAGATTCGCCTCCCTCTGATGGGGATCTACTGCTGCCGTCTCCCTCCAACAGCCGGCGTGCTACAGTCTCAGGAGAGGAGGCGTTGGACTGTCCGCCCGCGCGGGTGGTCACAAGAGCACGAGCCGCGACGGTCACCCGTCGTTGCCATTTTTTTTTTTCCGAACGCATGCGCTGTACGTGCTTCATTAGAAGAAATTAGAGTTTCGTTACACGACCGGTTGTGTTAGACGGCGAGCTGCCATAGGACACGACGAGTAAAATACTAATACAAGTCACCGGCTGAAACAGTAGAGCGTCGGGGTTATACTAAAGCTATACAATGACGCAACAGGGATCGGTGTCTCGGCCAAGTTGCCGACGATGGTGGGGCTCATTCCAGCGCTACCACGCTAAGTGCCCAACGGCTATCGCGCACGGGAAGAGCGCATGCATCACCTCTCTCCTAGTGTTGGGGCTGGAGGTGGCAAATGCTTCATAGAACTTGACCGCAACCATGCCATCTGACTCGTCGATGACAACAGCAGCTGGATGACCTTTATATTTATTGAGCATGATCCAATAAGCCTGCCTCTCGGGGTTCGGGTGCCTCAGAGCAAGGCTAATGGATGCGGCCGTTCGCGGACTGCGAGAACCTCCAGGTCACCCAAGCTACCATGCAGTAGTGGCGGGGCCCACTGAGCTTTAATGCTTTTGGCCAGCGTGGAAGAATCACACTGGGGAGCAACAGCTACAGGGCATTTCGCCTGCTTTTGGCCCGCGTCTCGCGAGTCGCTCGCTTCCTTCTCTCTCATGTCTCACACGTAGGATTTGCCGGCTTCTCGCCAATTATATATAATACCTGCTCTTAGTCGATGGAGACGGGCTGCTCAGGCCCAGACCCAACTAACCCACCAACCTTCTCAGCCCATTGCTCCCCAAACTAAATTGGCCTAGTAAAGGAATCAAACTAAAAAATCGGAGCTAGACCAAACCATTACCAGGTTGTTATATGCTTGGCTGATTGTAGTATAAGGGCACTCGTAATACAGACTTTATCATAGAGTCTAAAGCTATTTATTACCTTAAATATTATGGATCTGGAGTCTAAATAAGATTTAGAGTCTTATTTTTTACCTCTTTCTTTATTAATATGTTGCCACATCAGCAAAATACCATAAATAAAGTGTAATAAATAGTCTTAGACTCTTGAAATAGAGTCTTGCATTATTAGTGCCCTAAGTAGGTCGACACAATCGATGCCAAAATAAAAATCGTTCAACGACCTCATTGCAAGCAGGCAAGATCACCTATCGTAGATGAAACTTTAAAAAGTTTGATCTTAATGCAAAAACATCTACGATCTTTTTTTCAACACAAAAATATCACCAAGATATTGACAAAGTAATATGAGAAGATATTAAAATACTAAATTTATTTTTGTAAATTAAACATTGTGAACAATGTTGGGATTTTGTATTTAAAATTTTAATTGATTACCCAAAATTGTATCATCAATCCTTTTAAAATGTCAAATCAGCAATGGAAAAAAAATAAGTTCAAGATTTCACGCGAAATGTTGAAAGTGTATTTGTTTATTTTTAAAAAATGTTGAACCAAGTTGTTCCAAATATTGAATGCAATAAAATAATATCTCCAGGAGCATCTTAATAGAATGATACATAACTCTCATGCGTGTTAAAAAAAAATAGTATTAACACAACTATAAGAGTAGAAAAGAAAAAGGTAAAGAGTTGAAACTAAACAATTCCTGATGTCCGTGGACCGTGGGCCATCACTATATTGAGCTTGCGGACGGCAGATGTATAGGCCCAATTTACGGTTCTTAGTAGGCCTAATTCAGGAGTCCAGAAAAAATGGGCCAGACGACCAACGAACGATGTCATCAGTTGCTTTCATCAGTAACCCATACCCATTTGCTACTCACGAATTGATCCTCATCTGCCGATCTCAGTGTATAATACTAAAAGATCATATTCACGTACCCCGCAAGCTCGCAGAATGCCGGCGTCATTATTCAATATACTCACTGCTGATTCATCCTCCGCTCACTAGACCTTGATTAACATTTACAAGTCGAACTGATGGCTAAAGAAACCTATTACTACTGTAGAAGTACTAGCCAAACGAAGGATTTGGTTCAGCGAGCAGCGATCTCGCCGCTACCGTCAACCGACACGCTCTCACCGGAGTAGTCGGCGAAGTGCTCGTCCGCCTTGGACAGCGTGTAGGCCACGTCCACGATGCTGGGGCGCTTGGACGGGTCCTTGTGCAGGCATGCCCTGGCCACGCTCACCACGCTGGCCACGCTCCCCGGCGGGCACGTCTGCTCCACGAGCGCCGGGTCCATCCACGCCGCGACGCGGGCCTCCAACCTCTCGTCGCGGCCCCGGAACACCCTGTCCTCGGCGTCCGCCCACAGCGGCTCGCCGCTCTGGTCGGCGGCCTCGCGCCCGGACACCAGCTCCAGCAGGACGACCCCGTAGGCGAACACGTCCATCTTGGTGGTGACGAGGCCGTCGGCGAGGTACTCGGGCGCGATGTACCCCTGGGTGCCCACGATGTGCGTGGTGACCGCGTTGTGGCCCGTCTTGGCGAGCCCGAAGTTGGCGATCTTGGCGCGCATGCGGCCGTCCAGCAGGACGTTGCTGCTCTTGATGTCCTTGTGCACCACGCGCGGCCAGGTGTGCTCGTGGATGTACTGCAGGCCGTGGGCGAGGTCCAGCGCGATGTGCAGGCGCGCGCGCCAGTTCAGGCTGCGCGCGCGGTCGCGGTCCAGCAGCCACAGGTCGAGCGAGCCGTTCTCCACGTATTCGTACACCAGGTAGCAGTCGCCCGTCGCCGAGTTTATGCAGAACCCCTCCAGCTTTACCAGATTGCTGTGGTTCACCTGCGCACGAAATAAACAATTACTACGTAGTACGCATGTTGCAAAAACTAAAATCCTGCAGTGTGTGCATCTATGGCAACATGTTCGCACAGATGCCATCATCCTTAAACCGTTTGACGAATTGGTGATGATACTGATTCGAAGAAAAATTCAACGACCTAGTCACTACGTGTCCGCTCTCCAGCGTCAGGACAGCAGACTTCGTTGAAAATTGGCGCATAGTTCAACGTCGTACATCAGCGTGAGAAGACTCGTACAGTGATGCGCATCTGATCGAGAAAAAAAAAGCGCCAACCAATTGCCCTATGCCCTGGGGCGGTGGGTGGCTGGAACGTGAGTGGTGACTGATGAAGTGATGAGCAATCTTTTTTTTTTTTTGCAAGGATGGTGAGCTAGGCCTTGATTATCTCCCTCTCTTAACATCGAGTTATCTTTTTTTTCAAGAAATGATACATCTGTCCAAAAAGATGAAATTCCTTGTTCGATCTAAGTCAAACGAACAAAACTTTAGCTAAGTTTAAAGAAAATAAGATAAAACTTTATGAATTATAAATAAAATATACTATAAACATGTCTAGTTAAAGATAATAAATATTAGTATACTGTTGTCTGATCTACATTTGATTAAATTTAAGAGAATCCATACTATTCTATAATGGTAGTATCTTTCTTTAGATGGAGGTAGTGATCGAGACCTGCCCACTCTCTCGGCAGTCAACCCTCTGCACAATACATCTACAGGTTGCAGGTCAATTAGGATTTATTATGAGAAGAACATAAGTCCATAACCAAAACAAATGGATCTCTCCATTACAAGGAGAGGATAATTAAACAAAATACTCTTATCAAGTTGTTGGCTGATCTATGGTTGGATGTTCTTGTACTTTTCTATGGCTCGTGCGATCCAGTTAGAGCCACTGCCAAGTGCTGCCCTGCAGAACGGTCTCAATGCAAGGCATCTGATGACACTCTCAGCTACAAATCTAAAAAATGATTTCCTAAACCCACTACCATTAATAATTTGGCTTGTGGCTACAATTAACCAAAAGAAAGATCAATCAACCAATAGAGAGATGCACTCTTGCTAGTTGATGTGATGATGTCAGTAGCATGATTCCAAACTAATGACCTATGCCTTACAAGGTCACAAACATGACCTCAGAATACTGCTACATCACTAGTTCACTACTTCGACTAGTTCTGTTGGCTGTTGCTAGTCCACTTAATGACTAATTAACCACATGGATCCATAATTTGGAAGAGAACAATTATAGAAGTGTGTTCCTTTGTTTTGCCTCCCAAAAAAAATGAATATAAGCACAAACGTTCTATAACCATACTGTCCCAATCAGAAATGCAGAGATTGTAATGGTCATCAGACCAATAATCAATAGGCCAACAAGCCTTAGTGATTAGCCGTTCTTGGTTAGTGACAACAAAAATAATTCATAGCAATTTCTTTTTTATTCTGAGTAGTGACAGCACTGCCACTGAAGCGAGCAATTCATTTCGGGTTGGGGAAGAAACAGGGGGACGTACCTTTTGCAGGATCTTGAGCTCCTCGCAGGCGTCCCACTTCATCTTCTTCACGGCGAACACCTCACCGTCGATGTTGGCCTTGTACACGCTGCCGTTGACGAGGTGCGCGTCGTCGAATCCCCCGGTGCCGCGCTCCAGTTCCTCCACCTTGAACACCCTGTACTTGTCGAGCCACTCAGATATGTCGCTGACAAGGAACCTCTCCCCGGCGCCACCACCGCCGCCGCCGGACGAGTTCTTAGCGAACCTGCCGCCCTCGACGCCGTCGCCGCTCACCACCGCGTCACCTCGCCGTCCCTTGGCCTTGAGCCGTCTGCACAGGCAGGCCAGCAGCAGCATCTGCAGCAGCCCGAGCGCGCCGACGACGCCCAGCCCGACGGCGAGCCCCGTGACGACCCCGTTCCGGTCGTCGGTCACCACGGTCGCGTTGGGAGAAGCCGAGGGCGGCGGGGCCGCCGGCGCCGTGGAGGCGTTGTTCCGGAGCACGATTGGGGGCAGCCACTCCGGCACCTGGCGGCGGAGCGGCACGAGTATCTCGGGGAACTGCTGCGTCCTGGGCTCGGGCCCGTTGAGGGAGACGAGCGACTGGGCGTCGACGGAGAAAGCCGCGGCAATGGACGCGTACGTGTCCCCGGGCTGCATGACGTAGGTGACGAGCGCCTTGGTGGCGTTGTTGGCCTTGTCCGGGCACTGGCAGAAGATGGGGAACGTGACCATGGTGCCGACGTCGAGGTCGGTGGGCACCAGCGTGGGGTTGACGCGCTCCACGGCCTGGTACTGCGTGAGGTTCTGCAGCTTGGTGGTGGAGATGATCCAGTAGGTGTCCCCCGGCGCGATCTGGTACTGCATCGGCGCGTACGAGTTGGGGGAACCCGACGGGCACTCGCACTGCAACGGCACCAGCAGCGGCTGCCCGTTGGCCGGCACCGCGGCGGTGGAGAGGTTGTTGGCGTGCGCGACCATGAAGCGGCTGGCGGCGAAGAGGTCGCCGATGGCCGCGAGGTCCAGCGGCACGCCCGCGAATCCGGCGCGGTACAGCGCGTACGCCTGGCACGGGTACGTCCGGTTCGCGGAGCAGTTGAACCCCTCGACGGACGCCGGCGCCGCCGTGGCCGTGGTCGTGTTCTGCGACCGCGCCGGGGCGGGGAACGCGCACATGCAGAGGAAGAACAGCAGCAGCAGCGCGCTGCTCACCCTCAGCGCTGGCGGCGGCGGTGGCGGCCGCATCTTGTCTGGCTTTCGCTGTGGATAGGCGCGGCACGCGCGCACCGGGGCTGGGCCAGGTTGGTGGCGGTGGTGGTGGCTGAGCAAAGCAAGTTGCAAATCTAATCCCAAAAAAAAAAAAAAAAAAAAGCAAGTTGCAAATCGATGTGTGTTTTGTTGGTGATTGATATACGCGCCCGGCTGCCGCGCTGGTCACCGCGCCTGTGTTCGGCTGCTGTCCTGAGCGGCGGAATCGTCGTCAAGCGTGGGCGGCCGCTTGCCTTCGTCTTTCGTCCTCGTCGGGATCCTTGCCCGGCCGGGCTTGACCCTTTGACTTGCGAGGGCCGCGGCCGTGATATTTTTCGTTTCTTTCTGTAGTGGATGGATGGGGGAGTGGAATTCCTCTTGTTATCCCACTCCGGTCGCCATGGACTAGTTCCCGTGGACTGGAGCCTGGTTGCTTTTCGTAATTGGGCTTGGACTAATAGCAGCAACAGATTGGCCCAGGTCCATGAATTTTCCATGTTCCTATACCACCTACCAAGAGGACCACCGTGCTCACACGGATCTGGACCTAGGGAAAGTAAGGTGTCCAGTCTTCTTTGTGCCTCAGTGAATTTGTGCCTCTTTCTCGCTGGTCAAAAAAAAAAAAAAAACGTGGTGAATGGTGATTGGTTGGTGCTGATGTTGAGGGTGATGCCAGTGTGACCGTTTCAGTGTCACGCTAACGTGAAACAGGGGATTGGAGAAGAAAATTGGAATTGATTTTGTCCTCCCATCACTTTAAAGTCTCAACTTCTGGAACGCCTGTATTAATTGGAATAGGTAATCCAGATTTGTTTGTTCTCCGTTCATATCTGATCAGGTTTTTAGCTGAGGTTTAGGTTCCTTCTGGTAAAAGCTAGAGTTGTTGATTCGATAATGGTGTTCACATTATATTATTTGCTAACTGTTCTTTAAACTGATTCTGTTAAGTGCAAAATCTACTGGTCCAATCTCTTAGATGTCCTCACAAAGTTGGTATATGTCTGTCCTTGTTTTTACATTAGTGAATACATGTGAGCCTCTATATGCGTGTGTTTTTTTTCTTTTAGCAGTAGTTATTTTTTTCGTTCCGTGCAAATTAAATTTAATTTTGATAGATTCATCACTGAAACAAAACCTGAGATTCCAATCGATGCGAAAGCCATGCTAAAAATGACCAATTGGTTAACCAGATTTCAACCCATTTTTTTAAAGCAAGCTCTCGACCATAAAAAAAAGGATAGCACTAACCGTTAAGAGCTGGCTATGTTAGTTTCGTCAAAAAAAAAAGAGAGCTGCCTACGTTGCTGTTGGACCATGAAACAAAGACGAAAATAGTTGTTTTTATAGCAACACAAAAAGACGAAAATAGATGCAATGCAACAAGTTCTATTCTAAGTGCACCTTGGACCCAAAGTTGGTTTAAGACGGACTGGGCATTCAAAAGAACCATGAACAGGCTACAACGTTTTTTCATGTTGGGCTGACTCTGTCAATAATTGTGGACTTGCACGTCAAGAAAGCTCAAACGGCCATTGGGTCTGTTGGGCTGGGCTAAATCCGGTCTGGAAGGTCACTTCTTCGACATTTTTGTCCATCACTCCTTAGTCACATTAGCAAATATGTCCGTGCGTTGCAACGGGACGTATAATTTATTGTATGGTTATCTATATAATTTGTATAATGATTTGCATCGTATGCTTTGATTCATCTTGGAATAAGAGTATCTTGAGAGACTCGTGATTTGTAACTCTTATAGGCACAAGTCAGACTTGAAGTTTTTATCTAATGATCTTGTCATACACTCTAGTGCTTGTACATTCTACTCTTCGTCTTGGGATTAGATTCTAAAACGTGTTCGGATATGATGTTTTAACCCATTTATTAGGTGTGGGTGTGCTATTACAGTTCGATCGAATTTTGCACCAAAGCTGCATTCAATATTTTAATAATAGCATTTTTTTGCCCGTGTAGGTATTAAATCAACTTTTCAACCGGAATGCTTTTTGCCCGTGTAGAAATTTTGTTGGCCACGACACCACATATCAACACCGATGACGCCAACATCTGTGTGCCACTGCCACCATGGCCGCAGCGCAGGCAACAGGGAGATGGCATGGTCTGAGGTGGCTACGGTCTCCTGTCTCCGTCCACAGGCGGGCGATGACGGCTAGCTACGACAGGCACGCTGTTAGCGACGAGATGGTGAAGGTAGCCAGGGCCAGGGCGAAGGACTCACACCTCGCCGACGTGGCATCAAGGTCGAAGGCCAGGGTGCGTCGCCTCACCATCTTCAACCTTTGCTCGGCCGGTTGGGTAGCCGTCGTCTCGCCAATATTAATACAGCTACATACTTCCTCGGCTTTAAATTATAAGTCGGTTTAATGTTTTGGTACATCAATTCTGTTTTTTAGTGTCATAATATATTTAGATACATGGTAAAATTAATAAACAAATAAAGTTAAAGTGATTTATAATTTCATACAGAGAGAGTAAATTTATTAGATAATAGGCTAAGTCATAGTTCTTTTTTATTGGAAAAAGTGACCTATCCAATGACACTAAGATCCTATGTGTCCTATTAGACTTAGAATCCAGAACCAAGAGTCCTGTGACCGAGCAAAAAAAAAAAAAAACAATGTGGCTTGCATATACTTGGTTTAAAAAGAGAAATATATAGGAGATTTGTTACCTGCTAATGAGATTATTTGTTTATGCACGTAATTTGATAGGTGTATGCTTATGTGATTGGCTAGTTTTGAATAGAGAGAGCAAAGTCTGTTTCGGTCTCTTTTCCATCACCATACAAAGGTTTTTTTTTTTTGCCACGATGATATACTTTTTAGATTTGTTTTCTTCCTCGAATTTATGAATATATGGATGACGGATCGATGTGAGACCTCATGTCCGTTTCCAACTCGTTGTCCAACTCTGTTTCAATTTGAACGTTTTTATTTGGCTGACACCAAGCCATATAGGGAGAGGGAGAGACGGAAGAAAAAAGAGGTGGACAAAAAAGTGGTTGAAAATTTTGCTAATTTATTATTAGGTAGAGATTTGAGCTGAAACAGACGCAATGCAGTTTGCGTCAACACATAGTAATGATCAATAATCTTAACACTATCTGGCCAATAGATGATGTTACCAGGAACATTTAAGGGGATATCCCTTGGTGTATGTTGTTTGCGATGATGTAGTGTGTTAGTCGATGAAAGCCATGTAGGACTAAAAGAAATACATGAGACGCATGACTTTAGTGCAGCTACACAGAAGGGGAGAGATGTGAGAAGGTCAAGTTGTGCTTTAGAACGACGCCTTCCGTTATCTGGGATTGATGCTACTAAGGGATTATTGGGTTATGATTTTTACATACATACAAGATGAAAACAACACTTAGTTGCGATTATATTCCATTCTGTCCTCGAAACATACATCCTAGGGGGTATTTATAGACCCCCTTGGCTTCGCCATTCAAGAAATCTTACAAAACTTGCCACGAAAATTCCTATACATTTAGCTAGAAAGGACATCGGCGAAGTGGTGAAACACACTTCGCCCCTTCTCCTTTTATCTTCTTAAGCGACTTTGGACTTGATGATGATTTCTTGACTTAGCTGAAGACCTCATGGATTCTTCATGCAAAGCATCTATGTCAGCTTCGCTGGTCGTCAAAAGTCTGGCGAAGTTACCTTATCGTGCAGCCTGAAACATGTGAAATCGTATGTGCAAAGTTTGATAGCCGCAGCGAAGTGTCCACGTCACCTTCGCTGGGCGTCCAAAGTACGACGAAGTCATCTTTGCCAGTCAACTTGAAATATGTAAAAATACATAAGCGAAGCTGAAGATACATGCAGCGAAGTGCTTTTGCTATCTTCATTGTTTGTGTTAGTATCTCAAGTGTTTATGATGAAATGTTCACTTCCAAAGTTTGGAAAGGATGTTTGTATGTCAAAGTTGACCCCCAACAGCAGCCCCTCGCGGGCGAAGGCCTACTCCAAAGGTCTGAATTCCGCGAAGTTTATATGAAACTTTGCCTAACAAACGCCATCCAAACTTTAGAGTTGGCTTGTTGGAAATTTGAATTTAACGGCTAGCTTTGACCGGTTGACTGGACTTTGCCTATAAATAGTGAGGCCCTCCCCCTCCTGCGGCTGTCGTTTTCAGAAGAAGGGAAACTCTGCCGAAATTTTTTCTTGAGTTCTAAAGTTTGAGATAGTTTTTCGTGACTTCTTGTCGTTGTGCACGTCTGGTCTCAAATCTTCGTTTGAAGTTTGAGTCACGTCTTCGCCAAGGTTTGTTCTTTTGACTTTTTATTTTCGCAATTTTGTTGAATAGTGTTTCTGATTTTGGTTTTCACAGATGTCTTCGCGCAACTTCCAAGATCAGATTCAGTCTCAGGAAAGTTCTAAGGCCGAAGAGGGCAGGTCTTAGATGGATTCTGATGAAGAGAATCTTGAAGATATTGATGCTTCTGTCGAAGATTTGGTGAAAGACGATGAAGGTTTTACCTTGACTTTTGGTAAAACTTTGTTTGAAAAAAGTCACCTTGACGAAATGGTTCGATTGAAGATTGTTGAACGTGATCAAGTGAGGGTTCCTGATCCTGATGAGACTAACCTGAACCCTCGTCCTGACGAATGCATTGTTTATCGGGAATTGTTTACCACTGGCCTCCGGTTCCCTTGTCAGGATTTTGTTGATGATGTACTCAAAGCTTTCAATATTCAAATGCATCATTTGACACCAAATGGTGTAGTTAGGCTATCACAGTTTGTCTGGGTTGTGAAATCTTTGGAGTGTAATGCTGATATTGCTGCGTTCTGTGAGCTTTTTGAGATGCACACTCAGTTCAAAGAATTTATGCTTGATGGGCGGGTTATCATAAAGTATTTCGCTTGTTCGAGTTTTAAAATGGCTCGTAATGCCGTTCAAGTTTCTCCTGCAACTAGGAACAAGTGGTGTACCAGAGATTGGTCGAGATACTGGTTTTATCATAAAGTGGCCATGGTTGAGGAGCAGGACTCTGTTACAAAGAAAATGATGAAGAGGTATCTGATGGCTGCCAGAATGGAGATTGAAAAGTTTAAGCTATCTCCGTCTCTTCCTTCTTCCATGATCTCAAAGACTGCAGTGAAGGCGTACAAGTGTACAGCTTCGCTGCAATGTGCTAGGGATCTGGTTGAGGAGTATGCTGCTGCCAAAATTTGGCCATTGAAAAAAGGATGGTCTTTTTAACGTTTTCATCCTAAGAAGATCCGGGGTATAAACTACAAGTTCTCGGATAACGATTTTCATCGCCCGAGGACATTATCTTCTGATGAAGA
This sequence comes from Bothriochloa decipiens, assembly GCA_023333625.1. Classification (NCBI taxonomy): domain Eukaryota; kingdom Viridiplantae; phylum Streptophyta; class Magnoliopsida; order Poales; family Poaceae; genus Bothriochloa; species Bothriochloa decipiens. Next base: position 46,703,985 of record CM041635.1, on the reverse strand, counting down.
ATTTGTGAAGGGATTGGCTCCACTATTACTTACTCCACTTAATGAAAACTTGCAAAATTTGCAAGCTCGTGGTGTTTCTGCTGGTGGTGTTGGCGAAGTTGGTGCGGGGGCTGGTTTGGCCTCTGAGAAAGAAGCTTAAGCTGGTGTTGGGTCGACTTTGCTGAGGTTTGGCTCTGAGGCTCCTGTCGTTGAGTCTCATGATGAGGGTATTGATGCTGGGAAGACTACTTCGCTTGACGACCCTACAACAGTTGAGGTTGGCGAAGTTGGTGCTTTCAAAGTGCCTAAAAAGGTTGGTGGTTCTAGTATTTACTCTCTTGGCTTTGATAAAAGTGATGATGATGTTTTTGATGATGAGAGCAACGATGAACGCTTGATGTGTTTGTCGAGCTCTACTATTCATGTGGAAAGTGGCAAGACTATTGAATGCAATTTAGGTGAACGCGTTTCTACTGGTGAGTACTGTGACTTCGTGTTTCTTTTAGGTTTAAGTTGTCTTGTTTTGCTGACTTTTGATTTTTCTGCAAAAACTATCTTTCCTCACGCGCCCTCTTCTCCTCAGAAGAAAGTTGATTTGAGTAAGTTTAATATTCAATATCCTGCTACTCCCATAGCCCCCACTGATGGTGAAGGAGAGATTTCTGATGCTCTTAAATGTGGGCTAGCATTTTGTCAGGATAAAAGTTTGGGTCTTGATAGTTTCAAGTTCATAGGAATCGGGACTGACAAACTTCGAATGATGCCTCGCACCTCTGAAGTTCAGCTGTCAAAATGTATAGACGAGGCTTTTATTGTCCCTGATGCAGAACTTGAGATATCAAAGAAACCCTTACTCGAAGTTGCTGATGCCGGCTTATTGATGATGTATAAGGGTTCTCTTTTGATGAGGGGTTTGTAGGCAGGGTTGGAAGAGAAAGAGAAAAACTTTGCCCTCTGCGAACGTGACTATCAAGTTGAGATTGAGAACCTAAAGAAGCAACTTGTCGACAAGAAAAAGGAAAGAGCTGATGCTGTTGATGCTCACAATGTTTTAGAGGGAAAGCTTATCAGCGCTCTTGCTCGGGTTGAAGAGAAGGAGGAAGAGATGAAGGTTATTGTCGCGGAGAAGGAGGAAGAGATGAAGAAGATTGTCACAGAGGATGAAAGGTTGAAAGAAAGTATGCGACGTATTGAAAAAAGTTGGCAGAGCAGGATAAATCTTTTTTTGACAACTGCAATCGTATCTAGGAGCTTTGCTTCGAATGTTATGACAAATTTGGAGCTAGGCCGGGAGATAAGTGCTGGGACCTTGGTGACCATGATAGTTTTTTCAGCTGGCTTTGTCGCCAATATGAAGACTTGTCCCAAGTCATGGAGACCATAGTTGATATAGGAGTTTTCTATTCTGCTCGTGCTTTGTTTCACCTGATGAAACAAAGTCAAGATCCCTTGTTTGCACAGCTTTGCGATGACAACTATAAGTTTCCCTCTTTTGGAGACCTGGCTAACGTGACGAAGGCCACACAAACATTGTGCAACAAATATCTTGAGCAGTACTGGAGGTCTGGTGGTCGAGTTCATTGCTTCAATAAGGCTAAGGAGAAGTTGCAGAAGGTATGCGATGTATTTGGTCTGTTATGGTTTTTCTTGTTCTATGCGTCTAACTTTTTTGTTTTTCTTGTCAGCAAATTGCAAGGGAATCGGAGGCAGCTCAGAAGGAGGTGAAAGAAGCTGCGAAGAAAGAGGCCAGGGCTAGGAGTCAAAGCGAAACTGGACCGAGCGATGTTAGTGGAAGCCGACTTTAGGCTCTAGTTTTTTCTTTTGTGAGATAAGAGAGTTTGAAGATACAATGGCTCTCGAATTTTGTAAGATATACACTTGGAAACTGTTTGACTATTTGTCCATCCTACGCAGGTTCCTCACGTAGAGCCTGTGCAGGATGTCGAGGACGTTACCTCGCTGTTAATGTCCAAAGATAATTTTATTTTTGAGCCTAGCGAATTTTATAATTTTCGTGTGAAGTGTGACGGTTGTGATGTCGATGATTTTCTTGCTCGTAAGTTTTTTGCTTTTGTTGTTTTGAATTGGGATTTTCCCTTCGAATATTTTCTTATAAACCTTTTACAGATGTGAATACTCGATGCTATAGTACCAGGCCTCCTAAATGTCGAGTTTTTGATTTCATGGATTTTGCACAGGTAAAGTTTTTTATGTAAAGTTTAATTTGTCGTCTGTGGATACTTTTGTTTTCTAAACTCTTTATTGTAGTCATCTGGGTCGAGCGCTTCGCCAGCGAATGTTTGCGAGGACTTTTTGCGTCGTGAAGCGGACGATATTATAAATGAGGTTGCGAACAACATACTTGATGATGCTATCGAAGTAGTTAGTTCTCAGGATGGTTAGTTTTGTAAATATATTTTTGTAATTGGATAGATTGTATTGCATGGCATCTTGAGTTGCGAAGTTTGTGAGTTTTCTTCGCTTGTATGACTAGGTATAGACTAAGTGCCTTGAGTTAAATTGTGTATGTACTTTGTTGAGAAACATGTAATCGAGAACTTTACCTTGATGAATTTTGAAATGTTGTCCCTTCTTTTTTGTCCGAAGTGGATGTGTGCACTTCGCTTGGGAGCTTGAGACGTTTTCGCCTTAGTGAAGCAAAGTCAAAAAATTTATCTTAGCTAATTTTTGAAACGCTGTCCCTTCCTTTTCGAGCGAAGTGGACGCGTACGCTTCCTTAGGAGCTGAAAATATTTCAACTTGATGAAACAAAGTCGAAAAATTTGCCTTAGCAAATTTTGAAATGCCGTCCCTTTCTTTTCGAGCGAAGTGGACGCGTACGCTTCCTTAGAAGCTGAAAACATTTCACCTTAGTGAAACAAAGTCGAAAAATTTGCCTTAGCAAATTTT
>CM041635.1:46671866-46701086 GCA_023333625.1 Bothriochloa decipiens | reverse complement strand
TTTCACCTTAGTGAAACAAAGTCGAAAAATTTGCCTTAGCAAATTTTGAAATGCCGTCCCTTTCTTTTCGAGTGAAGTGGACACGTACGCTTCCTTTAAAGCTGAAAACATTTCACCTTAGTGAAACAAAGTCGAAAAATTTGCCTTAGCAAATTTTGAAACGCTGTACCTTCCTTTTCGAGCGAAGTGGACGCGTACGCTTCCTTAGAAGCTGAAAATATTTCACCTTAGTGAAACAAAGTTAAAAAATTTGCCTTAGCAAATTTTGGATTGGATAAGTTAGCATTTTTAGATTTAATAAAATATTGATGCTAACTTAGTTTTACAAAATTTATGCCGATATTAGAGTATATGTTGGATATACTCTTCGGCGTTTGTATTTTTGGTTGTGCAATGTAGAGACATATTTCTGAGGAAACTGGTTTCTCATATTATTTCATAAGATTTACAAAGAGACTGCCTCGTTAAAAAACCACTCACCCATCGAAGGGTTTTCCCTGAGTGAAAAAAGAGTGCGGCTCGGTTATTGTTGCAAGAACGTAATTTTTCTTAAAAGGGAAAATCTACTTCTACTTCTGCTGAACTGTAGACTAATCCTGTAGTATTGCTTATGGATAGTATTTGCGGAGTGCTTCTATGTTCTAGGTGTGATTGAGTTCCTCACCTTTGAGGTTTGCCAGATGATACGTACCTTCTTTGTTTGTTCTTGTGACGATGAAAGGGCCTTCCCATTTTTGCTGAAATATTCCCACTGTGTCTTCATCTCTTTTTTTTAGGACGAGATCTCCTGGTGCTAACTCTCTTGGCTTAACTTTTTATTGTACCACTTTTGTGTTTTAAGTTGGTACTTCCTGATATTCTAAAGTGCCTCATTTCTTTCTTCTTCGAGCAAGTCCTTGCTTATTTTTTGGTCTTCTTCTGTGATCATTTGAATATTTATTCTTGGACCTTCGTATTTTACCTCTTCAGGGGTCATTGCTTCATCTTCGTAAAGTAACTTGAATGGAGAGAAATCTGTTGGCCTTGATTTTGAAGTATTGTGTGACCAGATTACTTTTGGTAATTTGTCGACCCATTTTCCCTTTTTGAGGTCTGTTAGGCACTTTGAAATTCCAGTGCAAATTATCCTGTTTGCTCTTTCGACTGCTCCGTTAGACTGTGGGTGTTTTACTGATGTGAAGCAAAGTTTGATTCCCATTGAGTGGCAGTATTCTCTGAAGTTTTCGCTGTCAAACTGGGTTCCGTTATCTACAGTGATGTGTCTTGGGACTCCGAATCTTTATATGATGTTTTGCCATAGGAATTTTTTCATTGTATGGGAAGACATGTTTGTGATTGGCTTCGCTTCGATCCACTTGATGAAATAATCGACTGCAGCTATTGCGTATTGATAGTTGCCTTGGGCTGGAGGTAACTTTTCGACTATGTCAATTCCCCATCTTGCCAGTGGCCAAGTTGGTTCGATTGGTTGTAAGTTTGTTCCTGGTGCTTTAACTTTGCTTGCTGCTATTTGACAATTATGACAAGTCTGAATGATTTCTTTGCTGTCACTTTGGGCAGTTGGCCAGAAGAACCCTTGTCTGAAGGCTTTTTCCACTATTGATCTAGCCCCGCTGTGACATCCACAGATTTCACCGTGTATTTCTTTCAACAGGTTTTTCCCATCTTCTTTTGAGATGCACTTTAGTAGTGGTTGGCAAACTCCTTCCTTGTAAAGTTCTTCGTTGATGATTTTATAGTTTCTGGTCTTTTGCTTCATTCTTACTTCATCAACTTCGTTTTCTGGCTCGTAGAATCCTTTGAGGAATGCCATAATTGGGGCCCTCCAATCTTCGCTTTCTATGATGTGTACTTCTTTTGGTTGTTCAACTTTCATTTTTGTTGAGGCTTCGATGATAGTTTGGAAGAATACTTCTAGTGGCAACTCTAACTTTTGGGCGGCGGCCTTTACAATTTCGTCTGCATCTGTATTGTCATTTCTTGATATGTATAGTAGTAAGTCTGCTGTTGGATCAGGTGTTGCCAAAGTTGAAGGATTGGATAGGTGCTTTTTTATTTCTTCGAAAGCTTCTTGCTGTGCTTGACCCCAGTTGAATTTTTCCTTTTTTCCTTTTAGTGCTTGGAATATTAGGAGGCTTCGCTCAGCTGATTTGGATATAAATCTGTTCAGCGAAGCTAATCTTCTCGTCAACTTTTGGATGTCCTTGATGTTTCTTGGCACTTGCATGTTCAGTATTGCCTTTACCTTCTCTGGATTTGGGTCAATTCCTTTTGCGAATACGATACATCCCAAAATTTTGCCTGTTTGGACTCCAAATGTGCATTTTTCTGGGTTCAGCTTTAAGTTTGCTTTTCTGAGATTTGAGAAAGTTTCTTGTAAGTATTCGACGTGGTCTTCTCTTTTCTTGCTTTTGACTACCAGGTCGTCAACATACGCAAGCAGATTTCTTGGTATTTGATCTTTGAGAACTATGGTTGTCATTCTGATGAATGTTGTTTCTGCATTGCGAAGTCCCTCAGCCATTCTTTGGAAGCAGTAAGTTCCAAATTGTGTGATGAAGCTTGTGAATTCTTTATCTTCTTTTTTCATCCAGATCTAATGATAGCCTGAATAGCAGTCGAGGAAACTGAACATTTCACTTCCTGTTGTCTGATCTACCAAAGTATCTATTCTTGGTAGTGAAAAGTTATCTTTTGGGCATGCCTTATTGAGATCTGTAAAGTCTATGCACATTCTCCACTTTTTGTTTTTCTTCTGCACCATGACTATGTTTGCAAGCCAAGTTGTGAATTGGACTTCTCTTATGACTTTTGCATCTAACAATCTTTGGACTTTGGCTTTTGAAGCTTGTATTCTGTCTTCCGACACCTTTTTAAGTTTTTGCTTTTTTGGCCTGAAGTTTGGGTCGATGTTTAACTTGTGTTCTATGACATCCCTGCTTACTCCTCCTAAGTCTTGTGCAGACCAGGCGAAGATGTCTTTGTTACTTCGTAGGACTTGTATTATCTTTTCTTCTTCTTCTTTCGATAGATTTGTACCGATGATAACTTGTCTTTTCGTCACCATTGGATCGATTGGTACTTTCTTTGTATCTTCACAGGGCTTCGCTTTTTCTTGTGTCTTCGCGTTTTCAGTTTCAAGCTCATCATCTTCTTCTTCTTATATCATGTGGATATTTTTGAAGGCTGGGCTTACATCTCTTTCTATGTTTCTTGCCTCTGTTTGATCACCAAAGACGGTTATGATGCCATTGACTGCTGGCATCTTCATGCATAAGTATGGGTAGCTTACTGTGGCTTTGAAAGTATTTTAAGTTCCCCTTCCAATGATTGCGTTGTACTAGCTGTGCATTTTAACAACATCGAATGCTATTTGTTCTGTTCTTGCATTATTCACTATACCAAATAAAACTGGCAAGACAATGCCAATGGAGTTTATTTTCTTTTCGCCGAAGCCTACTAATGGGTGCTCGGCTCTTCCCAAAGTTTTTTTGTCGATTTGCATTGCGTCTAAAGTTCTTGTGAATATGATATCTGCTGAGCTACCACCATCTATCAGAATTTTTGTTACTACCCAACCTTCGATGTTTGCTTCTATGACCATTGCGTCCATATGGGGGTAATCTTTGAGTTTGAGATCTTGTTCTGAGAATGTGATTGGCATGTGAGACCACCTTGTTTTCTTGAATGGACCTTCAACTGCTATGGAGTTTAGTCTTCTGAAATAATTTCTTCTTTCATTTTTTTGTATCTAGCTCCATGCTATTTCCTCCGAAGATTGTCATGATTCTACCTTTGCTTGGGATAACTGTGTTCCCATTGCTTGTTAAAGCTTCGGGTGTGTTGTTGTTATGCTGGGTTTGGTGATTTCTATTTGCCACTGAACTTTTAGGGTAGAAACTTTGCTGCTGACTTGGGCCCCATTGACTTTGCGGGCACATTGCTAATGGTTGATAGTTATAGATTGGCGGAGGTGGTGGCAACATGTGTTGAGGGTAAGTTATTGGCACGTAACTTGTTCTTTGGGGAGCTAGATGGTTGACAACTTTTAGCTGCGAAGTTGCTCTATTCTTTTCTTGCACTTCTTCAATGCTTTTCTTTACTTTTCTTTTGGGCACATCTTTGATGTGTGGCAAGCCCCTTTGTCATGTATAATGCAATATAGTTTTTCAGGCCTTAAAATTTTTCTTTCGAAGTTTCTGCTTTGGTTGTTATAATTTGGTCTTTGTTGGAAATTTTCCTTGAAATTTCTGCCATTTTGGAAATTTCTTTGATTGCTCGAGCTTGGACCTTGGCTGTTGACTTTGCTTGTGTTGTTGATATGGTTTATTTTCTGAAATGGTCTTCGTTCTGTTTTTGTCACTCTTGAGTGTTGGAACTTGTTGTTTGCTCTTGACATGTTTCTTTCTCTATTTTCTTCTTCTATTCTTTTTCTGTAGTCTTCGTCGGATTCACAGTACTTTCTCATTTCTTCGTATAATTTTTCAACTGTGGTCGGTCTTTCCCTTTTGAAGTGCGAGGAAAGTTGGCCTGCTCGCAGTCCTTTGATTGCTGCTATGATGACGACTTCGTCTGGTATGTTTAGTATTTGAGCTTTTGCTTGAACAAATCTTTTGTAGTATTGGCTCAGCTGTTCTTTTCGTTGCTGCTTGATATTGAAAAGATCATCGCTTGTGAGCTCAACTCTTTGTAGGCCTTGGAAATCTAAGAGCAGGGTTGTGCGAAGTTGATCCCAAGATTTGATTGACCTTGGTTTTAGCGAAGAGTACCATTGCTGCGCTGGTCCTCTTACTGCCATGATGAGTGACTTCGCTAAAGTGTTTGCATCTCCCCCGCTTGATGCAACTGCTGCTTCAAAACTCATAAGGAATTGTCTTGGGTCGGACATGCCATTGTAAGTTGGGATGATGTTGAATTTGAAACCTGCTGGCCACTTCGCTAGCTGGATGTCGATTGATAAGGGCGATTGTGTCAATTGTTGCTATTTGGCTTTGGTTTTCTTTGCTGTTGGTGTTTTTGCTTGCTGAGTTTGGTTCTTGAATCATGACTCCGCTCTTATTTTTTAATTCATCGTTGAGCTTTCTTAATTCAGCTTCTGCTTCTGTAATTCTTTGTTTTAAAGAGTTTTCTCTTGTCTTTTTTCTTGCTTCCTTCAGCTGTTTTTTCTTGACGATGAGTTGATCTTCGAGTTCTTTGAGTCTTCTTTCTTTGTTCTGAGTTTCTTCTTCTTCTTGGAGACATCTGTTTTCTGTTTCTGTCTCATCTTCCAAGAGTGGGTCTCTGTCCTGGTTGAATTGTCTCCGGCCGAAGTTGCTTTTTTGCTAGGTCTTGCCATTTTGCGTCCGCGTGGTGGTCGTGGGTGTCTTCGATCACACAAACGGACGGCGCCAGATGTTGGGTTATGATTTTTACATACATACAAGATGAAAACAATACTTAGTTGCGATTATATTCTATTTTATCCTCAAAACATACATCCTAGGGGGTATTTATAGACCCCCTTGGCTTCGCCATTCAAAAAATCTTACAAAACTTACCACGGAAATTCCTATGCATTTAGCTAGAAAGGACATCGGCGAAGTAGTGAAACACACTTCGCCCCTTCTCCTTTTATCTTCTTAAGCGACTTTGGATTTGATGATGATTTCTTGACTTAGCTGAAGACCTCATGGATTCTTTATGCGAAGCATCTACGTCAGCTTCGCTAGTCATCAAAAGTCTGGTGAAGTTACCTTCATCGTGCAGTCTGAAACATGTGAAATCATATGTGCAAAGTTTGATAGCCGCAGCGAAGTGTCCACGTCACCTTCGCTGGGCGTCCAAAGTACGGCGAAGTCATCTTCGCCAGTCAACTTGAAACATGTAAAAATACATAAGCGAAGCTGAAGACACATGCAGCGAAGTGCTTTTGCTATCTTCACTGTTTGTGTTAGTATCTCAAGTGTTTATGATGAAATGTTCGCTTCCAAAGTTTGGAAAGGATGTTTGTATGTCAAAGTTAACCCCCAACAGGGATGGAGATTTTTTATGTGGATGTTAGCCATACAATCCAAGCTTGGTATATCAAGTGGCGACAAGCTTCAGGCATTCTATGTGACAAAAGGGTACCACGAAAATTTAAAAAAAAAGGTTACCACAAATGCTAAAGGCAAGTTTTGTAGGACGACGATTGGAACTGCTGTGTTGTATGGAGCAGATTGTTGCCCTACAAAATCAACATGTTCAACAAATGTGTGTTGTAGAAATAAGTATGTTGCGTTGGATTTGTTGTGACAAAAGAATATGGACTGAGTTTAGAATGATGATATACTAGATTGACTACGGGTAGCACCAATTGAAGAAAAGCTTGTCCAACATCGGTTGAGATAGTCTAGCCATGTCCAAAAGAGACCGCCAGAGGCACTAGTGCATTGTGGAGTCCTAAGCCAAGCTAATAATGTGAGGAGAGGCAGAGGAAGACCGAAGTTGACACGGGTATTGGAAGTGAAAAAAGATTCAAAAGCTTGGAATATATGAGATTTATGTTTAGATAAGAATGCTTGGAAAGCATCTATTGAAGTGCAACGTGACTTAAGTATCTTGCTAAGTTTTACCTCTAGCCAACCTTGATGACTGACAAGCTATGTTGTTGTCGCATAACACAATTACTATCTCGTAAGAAACTGTTACAACTCGACTAATGTTGAATTAATGCAATCTCTAAAAGTAAGAACACAAGATTAGTGATAATCTATCAGTAATGCACATGATTACATTGCATCATTCATTATTAATTAGAACAGTAAAAACTAATTTTCTTGGCAGTTTTATAATTTTTTATTCACATAATTTAATGTATATGTCAATGGTATTAATGGTAGTACTAAAAAAGCGAGATAGGACCAATAAGCAGGTAATCTCTATATCTAGTTCTAGGTTTTTTTTTTGTAAATTGTCTCTATTTTTTTAGAAATTTATATTGATCAACTGGTTGTTGTGGAATGTGTCTATGCATTTAACACACTCACTGTGAGATTTGCAAAAGTTATACAAGATTTATCGCAAGCACACAAGGATGTTATTAAAGCCATGGGATTTGGGGGGCTCCTTCAGATGCAAGAGACGAGTCCTAGGCGGCACATGACACTTGACCTCGCAGAAGTATACCAAATCAACGGCCAAAGTTTCAATGTGTAAACAAAATTTAAATACTTATCTAGAGGATGTCAATAATATAATGGGACTCTAAATCTATATGGAAACAATGAATGACAGTGAAGAGAAAATTGTGGGCAGTGAATTGTATAAGAGGTATGCCGATGCAAAGCTATGGGCTCATGCTGCTGCAACACATGATTTGTACAGGAAAAAACTCTGGATGATGACTTCAAAAGAGCATTTGTCTTGTTCACTGTTGGTCTCTATGTCCATTGGAGTTATATACAAGTTGTTCGAGATGTATCAGTCATTTTGAAATTGAGTTATGATCAATTCACTCTGACCCATTTATTAAACTCATGCCACAATTACAAGACACGTCCACAAACCACACTACAGTTGTACCGTATAGAGCTGACTTGTAGCATGTGGCATGAATTTAATAAATGGGCCAGAGTGAATTGGCTCCGATTCAATTTCGGAATGACTCATACTTCTGGAGCAACTTTTATATAACCCCAATGAACATGTATCCTTGTATTTGGTGCTAGAACGAGACCAATTATGAACAAGACAAAGACTCTTTTAAAGTCACCACCCAAAGTTTTTATTGAAAAATCATGTGTTGCAGCCTACTTAGCTCGAGCTTATGGCTTGTATTGGTTTACCTCTAATACAATTCACTGCCCACAATTTCCTCTTCACTGTTCATTATTTCCTTTACATAGTTGTCTACATCATAGCCTTCAATCAGGAGTCTCATTATATTAGTGACATCCTGAAGATTAATAGTAATGTTTTGATCAGATATATTGAAACTTTAGTAGCTAACTTGGTATGCTTCTGCAAGGTCCGGTATCATGTGTCTCTTCGACCCATCTCTGGTATATAAAGCAGCCCCCACTCCAAGTGCATAAATGTACAAATACATGCTTGTGGTGCATTTCTCACCAGTTTTTGTGAACCTGATAAACGCAGCATCTCTGCTCCCACTCGGAGTGTCCATGGCACCAGGTACTTCTGTGAACGGTGCAGAACCAATCTGTGGTCCTGTGGGGCTTCTGAGTTCTGACCCACCGACTCCGGCTCACAACAGTAGATCCCTGAAATGAAGCATTTGATTGAGCAACTAATTAGAGAAGACTGATGAGATGCGATTGGGATCGAGGCAAAGCAGCATAAATATTTTCCATGGCTATGTGTTTGTCACAACAGCAGTTGTAGCATATAGTTGGCAAAATACATGAACGACATTGCAGGTGGTCGGATCAATCGCTGCTACTCGCATAGGTAGTAGTAGGCGGGCGGGGCTTGGGATCACGGCGGCGTTCCGAGCACCAGAGAGCGAGAACTAGCATGTACAAGAGATTAACTCGATCAATCACCCCTGAATTTTCATTAACAAAGTGTTTTGGTTTTATAGCCACCCGTAACAAAGAACCAGCTAACTGACTAACAAACCAAATCTGAGATCCTATAATCTAGGACTGGCGTCCATCTCAGCCACGGCTGTGCTTACGACGCTGGTACACCTAGCCCCACTATCGAATATTCTCGATCGTATGCCAGGCGTATCGTTTCGCGGAATCGTGCACGTACCTAGTTTGCTGTTTGCGCAATCGTTGGCGGAACAGGCAGAGCGTGCACGTACCTTGAGATTGGAGGCGCGGACACGCGGCCTGCAGGGTCACCAGGCGCCTAATGGCGTACCGGTACTCCAGGATCTGGGAGGGGCCGAAGGGAGGCTCGGCGACCCGCGGACGAGGCGTAGGAAGGCAAGGCAGGAGCACCTTGACTCCGGGAGCGGGGAGGAGCCGAGAGGGATGACACGATGCGGCGGCGGCGCGCGGCTCGTCGACACGCGAACGCGGAGCGGCGCCGCGTGGCACGCGCTGGCCTGTTTGAGTGCGCGGAAACCTGTTGCGGCGGCGGTGGGCGAAGCGACGGTGCCGAGCGGCGGATTCCACAGCGAACCTGATACGGAGGGCCACCAGCCAGGCTCCACAGCGAAGCGCCAATTCGGCCGCATCACAGGAGCCTGCACTGCATGCCATTGCCAGCTTTTGCATCTGCATGTCAAACGCCTTGCTCTGCGCCGCCATTAAGCATGCGCATGCAGGCTGGGCACATCCGCACATGCGGCCCATCCAAACACGTCCTACTAGTAGACTAGACGGTTACGCAGTTCATCGGCCGGGCCGTCCATGGCGAAGCCGTCGCGCCGTCGTCGTCCTCTCCTTCGTTTGCTCCTTCTCCCTTTCCCTCGCCTCATCCGCTTCATTCTCTCCCATCCCCATCCTCTGCCACTGCGAATGGGGGAGAAGGGACGCCGGATGCGGCGCTCGGCGCCAACGGGGAACACCATCATCAGTGAACTTAAGCGTGGTCGTTCCTGTGTCACCGGGCGCCGCACTTGTCAGACCCTAACCTCCTCGAGCAAGGTCGAAGCTGCGTCAATGTCGGACAAGCGCGAGACCCGATTCGATGCCGATCGCATCCGAGGCGCATCAGGCGGTCCAGGACAAGTTGCCCAAATCACGCACAGAGGTTCTCCTTCCCGACCGCCGCTGGATCATTTAAATTGCCCTGGTAACTAATGATTCGTTATTTGAGCATCTTTTCATTTGGTTTGTTTAATTTCCCTCTACAGTTCATCACGTTAACTGTGTTCTTTTTTCCCTTCAAATGTCCTCATGTGGCTTCCGGATGATGGCGAAATCAGATGAATTCAAATTTCTGGAAATTTTTTTAAAAGGACGGCATAGACGAATAAAGAAAAAAGAAGATAAGTGCCTCGTCTAGTTTTTAAAGTGGAAACTGAGCGAAAACCACATATACAATTGTGCAGGGTACCCTACTCCATGTGCATACCTAAGTACCAAAAATAACTCAACTCGCGTCACAAGGCGCCAACTCGACTCAACTCAACTTCATGTTTGGTCGGATTGGGACATCGACACAGGCCTCGAACCACTAGAACTCGGTCGGATTGGGTCGTTGACGCGAGCCTCCACTTGGACCACTAGGAGCTCCACAACTGAGGCAGCAAACCACTAAAGACTAGAAAAAACTAAGAAAATTAAACAACAAAAAGCAAACTAAGCCTACTCCACCACAGGCACCAACCCCGAACCCGATGGTTGAAACGACGAACTAGCACAGCCCGAAACATCCAATCCGAGTCGAATACCACAACGACGCCTTCAAGAAGGTTACGACGCCCAAGCGCCGCCGTCGTCCGTCCACAACGGGATGAGGTTCTCACCCAAGGTGTGCTGGGGACACGACGCCCTCAACAGGATAGCGGCACCCACAGATGTCGCCGTTGCCAGGCCTTCGCCTAAAGAAACTCCAGCACAGATGCCGAACAAGATGACGGGTCCCCGCCAGCCACCAAGACGTCACTGCCGCCACCCAGAAGAAGCCGCACCAGGATCAACACGCCGGCCACGCAAGCAGCCGCAAAGCTGCGCCAGCCCCCAGCTATACCCCTGCCGAACACCAGCCTTCCGCCACCGAGGACGACCACCAAAACGCCCACCGAAGTCGTAGCCCCCGTCGACCACCGCTACCGACCAAGCTTCCGTTGCAAGCACCGTCACCCCCAGAAGGTACCGCATCTGGAGCAAAACCCTGGACCAGCACCCCTATGGACGCCAAGGCCTCCATCTTCATGACAACCACTCCACGACAGCAGCCGGAGGCATAGGGGAGGGACGGCGTAGACGAAGACCGCCCTCAACGCCAACACAACCCCAACCACCGCCACGGCACGACTATCATCAAGAGAAGGTGGAAGGAGAGCAGAGGGGGAGGGAGCCCCTCCACCGCCCCCGCACCTGTAAGGGCAGCGGCCCCACGACGCCCTGCCGATGAACCCCGCCTGAGAGGAGCAACCATCACCGGACCCGGCACAGCCAGCAGCACCGCGGCGGCACGGCAGACCTGCCAAGACCGCAACCGGCGACGCCACCACGGTGCCGCCAAAGGAACCGCTCCACCTCCCCCGAGCACCCCCCATCCCAGAAGCCGACGGCTGCCAGCCTACCGACGCCATGGCCAGCAGCCAGCAGCGTCCGGCCACCCAAAGCAGCGGCCAGCAGAGGCAGCCAACAACAGCACCGGGGAGGGAGGAGGGGGCAGGGGGCTGAGCTGGAGAGCAAGGAGCACCGCAGCCCCAGGAGCCACGCGCCGACAAGGGGCGACGGAATCCGGGAGGCGGCACCTCCTGCGCCCTCACCGTGGCCCCCGCCGACCGCCGCAGGGTTAGGGGGCGGCGCCCATGGCCAGGACGGAGGAGGAAGGCGCCAGGGAGAAGGAGGCCGAAGAATCCCCGGCGTCAGCGCATCGAAGCCGCTCTGCCCCCATCCCTCGCCAGCCCGGCTCCTCCAAACCCGCCGCCCGCCGGACCGCCCCGATCAAGACGACCGAGGGCGGATCCGCCACCTGGACCGCGGATCCGGGCGCCCGGCGTCGGACCACCCGTCACTGCCGGCCGTCCTCCGCCTGAGCCCGCACGACCGCTCAGAGTTGGAGGGTTGCAGGCCCGCCGCCAAACGCCCCGCCGCCGCCATCCCGGCCAGCCGGGCGGCCTTGCCGGCGGCCAGCTCCGGCGGCGGCGCAGCAGAATGGGGGTAGAAGGGGGCGGTTCTAGGGTTTCGGTGGGGAGCCTCCCGTGTCGCCCGTCGTGGGGGGCGACCATTAACAGAAAATTTTAAATCTCCAAAATTTGCGTCATTGGACAGGGGAGCAGGGCATACTAGCCGGCCCCAACCTTTGGCATAAAAAAATTTTAATCTCTGGAAAGTGACAGACTACATCCTTGCGACTTAAAACCTCTAGTCCAAGTGCCTTGCAGCAGTATGATGCCTACCTTCACTGGTATTATTACAACACTCATAGAGGTCCTGCTCCTGTTGCATCCCTTTCTGATACTGCCAAAATGGTAACCCGCTCAATTCTCTGCTTATCTCTACGAAATCAGTACAAAGTTGCTGTGTTGGGTCACGAAACTCTATCCGAAATTTGTTTTTCATTTAAAGAAACTATGCTAAAAATGTTAGTCATTGGATTTGTCCAATACAAATTTACTGATGATGACTTTAATAAAAAAATCCATACCAACTTTCTAAGTGTTAACAGACATGATTTTAATTGTTGTTAGAGCATCTATAAGAGTATCCTAAAGTTTCCTCCTAAAAACTTCAAGTATTCCAACTCTTAAAAAGGTATATTGGGAGAAATAAGTAAGTCAATCTCAACCGGCAAGGAGCAGCAGCGGCGAGCGGCACCTGTCCGGGAGGGCCAGTCGTGTCGTTGTGTGAGGGTGATCGAAGGGCTCCTGGTGCTGGGTTCTCACGGGGAGGTGCCAAGGTGAGGGGAAACCCGAACGGTGGCGACGAGCTCGTGACCACAGCTTGTTGATCCGTGCGATGTATGCGCGCGTAACTTTATGCGGTCTGGCCGAGGGAGATTTGAGATTTTACCAAGTGCTAATAAAAGATTAGGAGGATGGATTCTTTGGGTATTTTCACTTTTTTATGTGTTCGAGCCTATACCCAGCCCTGTTGTGTCATTCCGTGGGCCGAATGCTTTGACGCTAACTTCAGCGCCCGAGGCGGTTTTTGTAATTGCTCCGTAGCTCCTTCCTTTATATTCACAGCAGCATTCACTTAAATTGCACCATTTATCTTTGAAGTACTTATTTGGAATGATATGCATAAGTAATGATGGTTTCTTTCTTTGAAAGTATTTGGAGAAGGAGAACAGCATGACGTCCTTGTGGGTGAATTCACACGCCTGTAGTAATAAGCCTGATGCCGTAGTGGCTGACTGCATTTACGACTCTATGGATGTTGTGATTAAAGAAAAAGGTGAAATACAACTTCCATTTGCCTTCGATGCTGCTGAGGTACATCTCAATCTCCTGGCTGTTTTGTTTGACTGATTGGTTACCATATTCATTCTGTTTTAATGATTGAAAGAGAGGCTCACAAGTTTCTTGTATTGGTTATTGGCAAAAAAAAATGATGGATGGTTTCAAGTGTCTTGCTAAGGAGGCTGAGTTTGATTTGTGAATGGCTGAGGCGTGGGCGCAACATTTTTACCGATGATGAGTACATCTTGTGCCATAACATCCGGGTTGCTGCTGCTGGACTTTTCATTACCCGTCGGAAGTGGTCTTTTCATATTGCTGCTGCCCTTGTGGTGCGTGCATGCCTACCTTCACCTGACAACGTTCTGGTACACACTTGTCTGAAGTTTGTGTTACATGACTTTGATCAATTAATTTGCACCATCAGGGTATCAGAAAGGAGGCTGAGTGGTTGATTGAGAACTTGAAGCGTAATAATTCTGGTGAATCCATTAGTACCTCCACGAAGATTCGACAATTTGCCTTGGATTTTGTGTGGGAAAAGTTTAATGAGCTGGAACCAGTTTATACATGGGGAAATAAGGAGCCCGGTGAAATTGATGTGTCCTCTGAGAGTGATGCTGATGTTGCTCAAAGCCAAGATAACAACTACATGGTACGGTGTATGTTCTGAATAATATGCTCTTGATTTTTACTCAATGGAGATATCAATCTCATGCTACAGTTGACTCATGTACGATTTTGGTTTCTTGACTACATGAAACTTTATCGTTAAAAGAATGTTGAGATCAAATATATCAGCTGTTTACTTTTGATGAATTTCTCTAGGATAAACTATCTTTTGCTGCATCGGTCTACAGGGTCGTCCATTATGTTATGAATTTCTATTTTTTTCAGCACAGTTATGTCCGATCATATTGAACCTTTCAGTTGGAAGTGGCATGGCTGCGCGCCAACTGCTATAGAAGACCACTAATATTTACCATATCCAGGTTGGGTGCCATATTTTTCTAGGGTTGATTTGATCTGTGTCAATGCAAAGGTGCCTATCCAAACTCATCAGCTTGCTTCCGCTCTCGTTCATCAAACCAGAGGCTGCCGACGAGCCTACAATTTCTATAGCTTCATGAAGTGGACCAGTGTAACACCTCCGATGTTATATTAACTAAAACATGTCATATCATCATATGTATTGCAAAGCACTCATGTTTAGATCAACTTTGATGTGCATCAACTAAAATAAGTTTACATTTCATAGGTTGATTGTGTTTCTGAAATGTTTTGTCGTATAAAATCATGAAACCCTACTTTTGAATGTCATCCCAAATACTTAGAATATATTCTGTGTACTTGAGGTGTAAACCGTGTTTACACTAGTGTCAAGTATAGTGTATAAATCTAAGTCCAACCCTTAAAAATAAATTCCATATTTGAAGTTGAATTTGGATTTCAAAGCTTATTTCCAAGCCTTGAAATTTAAATTTAAATTCAAATTAAAAAGCTATAAAATTATTTTTAAAAAGTCAACTTGGTCAACCAAGGGTACTATTGGGTCATTGACCTAAAAATGTCCTTAAATGATGTTTGTGATCATTAATCACCAACCAATTAAATTAGAAACCAAATATAGTTTCAATTCGCTTTTAAAAACCCTTTATTTTAAAACCCTGATTTATCCCTCTTTCTATATTTTAAAATCTATAATAAATTTGAATATACACTAAAAATATGATTTGTAGATCTTGAAAATATCTACAACAATGGTATTTAAAGTTTTTCAAGTTTTCAAAAAGAATTTCAAATGAATTTGAAAATACAGTTTTCCAACATTTGTCCCCTTTTGATTTTAAATTCATAATTCAAAAATTATGCATTATTTGAGAAAACTTTGTATTTTAAAAATGTTTGATTTGAAAAGTTGAGAATTCCATAGTTTTGAAGATTTTTAAGTTTTATTGAAAAATCAAAATTAATTTTAAATATTTGTATCTAGGGTTTTGTTTTCCTTTTGAATTTGAATTCATATTTCAAAAACTAAGCAAAATTTGAAAATTCTTGTTAAATAAAAAATGTATCTATTGAAGAATCATACAGATGATATTTTGAAATATTTTTAAGTTCCTATAAAAAATCTAGAGTAATCTGTAATTTTTATCGGATGACATCATGAGCTATAGTACTGCTGACGTCACCATCTTCAATGCTTCCTCTGTTCATGGCGTCGCCGGGGTCGCCGGCGCCATTCCGGCCTGCTGCCACCTCCAGCTCGCCCCCTCGCACGTGAAACTTCATCGTGGACGTGTCGGCAGCCTCCTCGTCGCCGTTGGTGTATAAATAGCAAGCCGGACGCCGCTTTTCTTCTTCTTTTTCCTCAGCCCGCCATTGCCGACGACCTCCACCCGCCGCCCAAATTCGCCACCGTCGCGCCACCGTTGTTCACTTGCCCTTGCCAGCAGCTCTGCAATGTCCTTGCGCTTTGATTGAGCCTGCTCGTGTCAGCTCTCGCCGTCAAAGCCGCCCGCACGCCGTCATCTTCCTCGCGAACGGCAACCGCGCCGCCACGAGACTTTTCACTATCGACCGCCGCCATGGTTGATTATATATCTTCATCAACCCCGCTATCATGTTCTCCATGCTCTCCTGCTCATCGTGTGCTCCTTGGTCTGTTTGTTGGTGCACAGGAGCTGTCGTGACGCGGACCTTGCCACCGGAGCACCGCCGCCGCCATCAGCGCCGCCGTCTGTAACTCGCCTCCGTCCACCTTCGAGCCAGCTAGTGTGCGCATCATCACCGGGGTGAGATCCTTGTCACACCTGTGCCTTCTATTTGGTCCAAGTCGCATCGTAGTGGCCGGCCACTGTGGCTCGCCGCCGGCATGACCTTGCCAACGCCGCCGCGCGTGTAGCCGTCTAGGCTGGGAACCAGGCACGACTTCATCTCGTAGTTCATCGTGTCTACGTGAGTGTTGTGCATGTGCCCGTGCGCTTGCCGTCACCGGAGAAGCTTTGGTGAGCTCTCCAGCCGCGTCGCCGCACCGCCATGCCGCCATGGCCGCCGACCAGTGCGCCGTCGTGTCCCCGCCGCTTCTTTAACTAGCCTAGCGTGCTCGCCGTGCCGAGTTGAGCCTGTAAGGCCAAGCCCCGTCGCCGGAGACCTCACCGCCGGCGAGAAATCGCCGGTCAACTCCGGCGGGTTGCTGGTCAGCGCCGGGAGCACTGTTCCCTTTTTTCTTTTTCTTTTTTAGAAAATGTTTAAGAATGCTTTTTCTTCAATAATTCATAACAATTCATATATAGCTCCAAAAATTCTGAAAATTTTTGGGTATGCTCCTTATCATGTTCTGGACCTAGGAAAATATGAAATGCTAAATTTGAGTAATTTTTGCATAAGTTAAAATTAACTCTTTTAATTAAAAAATGCATGTTCAATGATTTTTAATAAATAAAATAATTAGTTTTTATTTCTAAAAGTTGTTTTGCCATCTAATTAGACCAAGATCTTTTCAAAATAAAATTTTGATCTTAATTAAACAACTTTAATTTTATGCCTTTAATTTATGCTTTTAAATAATTAATTAATCCCTTTAATTAAGTTTAATCATTATAGGATTTGTTTGACTTTGGAATTGATTGATGACCTTCGGTCATTAACCTAATGACCTTCGATACTTTAATTAGTTGTTTACGCTTATCTTAATCATGTCATTAGGGCTTAATCAATGTTATTTTATGTGCTTAATGAACTTCATTAATGGAGTAGTTAACCCTAATGAACTTAGTAAGTAAGTTTTGTTGGCTTGCAACTTTACCGTGAAGGAAGGTTGTACTCAAGTCCTTAATCTGGTTATGCATCCATCAAGCATCATGTTTATTATTCCATCATGTTGAAGCATATCATGTTATCGTGTAGCTTCCGTTAACGAAGAGTTGGACGTTGCCGAACTAGATCCCAAGGAAGAGCATAATCAAGAGTTGGGTGTTGATCTAGAACAAGAGACCGTCTACCCCGACCACCAAGGTAAGCCCCGGATACATTTAAACCTTATCCTTTTTTTTATAAAGTTTTATCACTTCAGTTATAAAATGCTTCATTAAGGATCAGGAGTTGAGTGAAAACCTACCCGTTTGCATTACTCATCTTAATTCCATTTTCCCTTATCACCCGTTATTTGGAAAAATGCATAGTAATGCTTAGTCCTACTTAATTAGCTAGGTTTTCAGAAAGTAAAAGAATGAAAAACATGAGGTTGTCTTCACATGTTGGAACCTTGATAAAAGTTAATAAATCGAGTCCGAATGGGTAACTTGCATTGGAAAAGGAGTCCCTCTATAGTGTTTTTGTCTGTTGATGCCCTAGGTCCCGTTCGTTGGTGAATTGCGTGTATCGAGACTAGATACCACATGCATGGTGTGATATACTGTGGGTTTGAGTTTTCACGTATATCGATACACTGTGGGTCAGAGTTCCACGTGTATCATATGGAATGGTATATGGCTGTGGTTGTTATCCCGGTATATCATGTGATCTGGTATGCAGCAGAGTTAGAGTCTTCGGTATATCAGTGATCTAGGTCCCAACTGAGTAAAAACAATTTGAATTGCCGTTGCTTCTCAGAGATGAAGACTCGATCTCTATTCATCATCGTAGTAACAACTTGAATGATGGTTAAGGAATAAGAATGGAGTTGATTGATAAGCTTGAGATAGAGCAAGATAACTTTACTTTCTGTTATAGCTAATGATGAGATAAAATTTAACTCAAGAGCTTTTCTGCAAAAATACTTTTCTTGCAAGCCTTACCTTGTCCCTCTAGCCTGCATTTCTTGAGTCTTCACCCCTCTTTTTAGTTGGGTCAGTCTTGTTGAGTACTTTTGTACTCAGGGTTTGTTGAACCCCTGTTGCAGGTGAGTCCCATGGGCAGGTTTGCTTTGCACCCTGCTGCATGACAGTCATTGTGAAGAGTGACGACGAGTAGGATGTTTAGCTCTTGGGCAGAGCTTATCGTCTGGTATTGTAATAAAGTTGTCTATCGCTAATCCACTACTACTATGGTTTGTAATATTTAAACCTATGTTTTGTAAGGTTTGAAACTAAAAGGTTTGTAAACTTATGTTATTGTAACCCTTTCGCTATTTCACTCTGATATATATTAATTGTATAAAACTGTTATAATACTACAATGCCTCTTTGTAATGATTGATCCTGCTCGGAGAATCATGGATGTTTCGGGGATTCACCCGACAGACCTTTTAAGTCTTATGGAACACATACATTGCTATCAGAGGTCTGTTTAGACAATGATAAGTGCATGTGGGCCAGGTCTGTTTAGACAATGATAAGTGCATGTGGACCATATTAATTAGGAGGTTCTGCCACAACCAGGAGCTTTCAGCATGGACTCAGCTGGTTAGAATCCTCACAAACTTGCAATAGAACCTTCTCATCTAGATCCAAGTCCTCGACTTAACTCAGGTTCTTACATTTGTTAGCTGTATTCTAATAATTAACAACATTGTTTTTTAAGTAATAGAATAGATTACATGTCCATCTTGTGGTAATTTTAAGACCTCATAAAGTAGAGTGTGATATATAAATATATGAATATAGCTTAAAGCTAATCCTAGCCGTGCGGGTGACCTCAATTCGTGGTTGGAGAATATAGCTTAAGGCCTTTTCTTTTTTCCTTTGAGCTTTGCAAGCTTTGTAAAAGCACCTCACGTGCACTTGTAAAAAACTTTGTTCTTCCTATATATATGTGACGCAGCGGGGCAGCGGAAGCATCAAAATTAGAAAGCTAATCTCTCATAAGCATTTCATCGAACACCTTGTGTGCATACAACAAAACAGCCCATAGCATCCATTCTATAAATATGGTGCTGTCCAAACTTCACACAAGGAAATATACTTATAAAGATCAGCTCACTAACACAACAAACCCCATCATCAACATATCAAAGAACCCATGTATGCCTCATATGCCAATCTCATCCATACACCATGAACTTGAACAAAATGACACCAATAGCAAGCAAGATAGGAACTAATCAATAAGTATGGCAAGATAAATATCGAATCACAAGTAGACACAAGGATTTACGTGGAAACCCCTTGCGTGAAAAAACCACGGGCGGCGATGAGCAAGAAATCCACTATGAAGATGAAGATACAAGAGGTGGGAGCCAATAAGATTGGGGAGGCTCCAAATCCCCTCTGATTTCACTCTCTAATGGATGGATTTGGTAGATCAAAGCCTCACCGTCTTCTCTCTCAACCCTAGCTCTCTCTCCCTCTCTCAACCCCAAAGGGGGAAGAACAAGCACCTCAAGAGGAGAGCTCGGGATCCCCTTTTAGGCTGAAATTGACACATTGTAAAACGTCCCCCAAAGTTACATTTTATCACAAATAAGTCCCTAGACACCTAACCAAACATATAAGCAACATTTTTCATAATATAAATGCTTAAATGAGCCTCAAATGGTGTCAATGGGAGCTGTAACATTACAATTCTCCACCTCAGCGATGATTGAACCATAGAGCAAACACATCAAGATTATTGACATCAAAAGTCCAATCTTCAAATGCTTCATCTTCAAATCAATAAGCGACAACTTCATCGCCTCCAACATGGAGGTAGCTTGGTTTTACTTGACAAATGATTGAGCCACAAGAAAATGCATCAGTGAACTTTGATGAGTGAACAACATGGCCAACACACCCATGATCATGATGCCAAATGCTCAAATCTCCAACTCCAAGTCAAATGCACAAACAGAACCTCCAACAAACGCTTCACATGAACTTGCCAAATCGAGCAAGAAACATAACTAGGAAGTCCATATCAAATCTAACCAAATCCAGACAAATAAAGTTAGGTCTTCAATAAATTCTAACTCCAATAAATGTCTGAACATGTGCAAATGACCTCCTAACTCAAATCTGAACAAATTGCTCGATTGCGAAAGGATTTGCCAAGAAATCACCTGAGGCATTGAACAAATAGTGAAGAATGCAAAACCATGCTTTCCAAATATGCTCCACCTGAAACATATAACTTGGCAACCAACACTCACTAAATGAGCAACTTACACATGTGAACACCACTATGTGCACCAAACTACCAACTAATGAAAGCAATGATATTTACATTTGCTCCTCCAGGAAATCTGAGTGAAAGGAACAATCAAATATGTAGCCAATAGAGTATCAACAAACTCTGCACTAGATCTCCACAAGCAAGGGGAACCACAATGTACTAATATCTACAGCACCAACCGTTGACCTCAACTTAGACTAATGATCCATGTAGAGAACAAACTCCATGCTGCACCAAATCCTTCAGCTCAGACTCAAATAGGAGCTCAACCTTCACTTCTTCATAAATAATTCAGATTGATACAAATGAGCTGCAACCAAGATGTCATCATTACATAACAGCTCTAATATGACAAACCATGTGAAACTGCCTCAAGATGAACAAACTTGCAAAAGGGCTCTTCTTGAAAAAATAACCAAATCAAGTGTAACAATGCCACAAAAGAAGATGCATCTAGCCCATGTAGCAATCTCCAAAGGACAAGCGATGTCCACTTAACAAATGCTAATGCTAGCCACAAACTATAAATCTGAACAAAAGGTCTCCCAAGACAAGTAATCTCAAATAACAAACTGCTCCAACCGCAAACAAGACTTTAGAGTGAAAAAACCTCACACAACCTAAGAGAATACCTGATGGTAACCAAATCCCTTAAAAAGACTGAAGTCACAAAGAGAACCTCATAATGGAGATACACTTGAGAACAGATCAACATCTCCAAAAGGACCAAAGGAGATAATGCCTCAAGTAACACTCACATCTCCAACCAACAGAAGAAACCAAAGAACTTCATGAATGAGAGATACCAACAGAATGACAAACCTCTCTTAACAAATTGAAATCTTTCATAACTAACAAGTCTTGGATAAAGGAGCAACAATAGATTATCTTGTAAACCAATAGACCCAATTATAATCTATAAAGTGCATCTCTTTCATGATGGACAACACTAGAAATCAAATTTCCTTTTATGCATTCTCGAGCCCAAATAGTTGCATACGAACCACATGGATTTCTTGTATGAGCTTGGCTCCTCATACATTAACCTGAAATGCAACTAAACCATATGTCAAATATTAGCCCAAATTTGACAATATACCATACCTGGATAGTGGCAGCCGATGAATCCTCATTCTCATAGCAGCACACAGTAGGAATCTTCACATATGGGCTAATTGTCAACTCAATCACATCATCAACAGTCTCAACATCTATGGTGGCTATCTACTTTATGTCAAATAGCAAATGACTGGACTGATGTGCCAATGTAGTACATCCTTTCAAAGTAGCTTGGACAATGGCTGAAATAATGCTGCCCAAATAGTGGATAACCAATGACAATAGTCTCCACCTCAAATGTTACTGCCCACTACTTATTCAATCTCTTATTAGAATAGCTGACTGAACTCCATTTGAATTAGAACATAATGCAGACTAGTAGAAAGGAGCAAGATTGTCAAGCAAATTATGGTCGCTAGACAAACTGACAATCAAACAAGGGTAAGAAATGTATCACCACAAGCGGCACCCTTCAACTCCAGAAATCAACCATAAGGATCCAACAAACTGCCAAATCTCTAAAATGCCCAAAAGGACATACACACAATACTAGGCAATATATGATTCTCAAGTCATCACAATGAGGAGAAATAGTAGTCAAAAGTTATACCTCCTCAAATGGTCTGCAACCAGTCACCGTAGAGAAAGAATGAATCACCAAGTAGCAAGCCAACGCAGCAATCTCAACATGCATGGGAGAGCATGCGTGAGATTACACAAATTGATGTTTTTTTTATCTTCCAAACGTCACCACTGTGGTGCAATGGTGCAATGGTGAGATTACACAAATTGATGTGCTGTTTATGTTCTGTTTTATCTCCATTAAGCGGATCTAAACAAGGTGTGCACCGGCGCGCACTGCTGCGCGCGTGGCAAGTAAAGAAAAAGGATTACGCGCGTAGCGGCAAAAGGTGACGAGAGCTAATATATAACAACGTATTAATTAAAACACGCAGTTTTTTTAATTAAAACACGCAGTTGGTTGGCACTACGTGAGACCATCAGATTATTATTGCTTAAACCCACGAGCTACTACTGCGGTGCGATAAGAAATTATAGCTGATCGATCAACGATCGATCATGAACGGGATAAGGCAACTCGAGCGAGCGTGCTCTGCGTTACTTTCCGTTACGCTCTATATATGTCACTTTCGTAGCGATCGGCTTCATCTCAGAGAAATGGACAAAATCACATGGCGTTTTGATTATATAGGATATGTTAGATTAGTAGATTATCGTCTATGGATAAAAAGAGCGAATTGACAGGGTTCGGTTGGATCGCCATTAACTGGACTAGCATGCTTTTTGCTGGTTAAGTAGAGACCTCATGATGAAAGGGAAAAAATACTCTGAAGTACAACGCAAAAGCCTATTTTTGATCATCCAATTATCGTCAGAGTTTGTTTCATTCATGGAGCCCATAAATTTCAGACCATCCAACTAGCTATTAAATCATTCATATTTAGCTGAGTACCACCCCTTCACAAAGAACATGGCGCCGACGAGCAAAAGTTGCGTGCATGCGTAGGAGTTGAAGGCGGTGATGGCTCCTAGGTGAGTGTGTCCTTGATCGATCGAGTAGAGCGGAGACTCGGAGAGGATCTCCATGGGTTGTGATGCTAGTCGAGACAATGCATATACAATGGCCAATTAAGCTTTGCTCCAGTCCCACATCAAGGTCAACAAGCTGAGATCAGAGACACCCTCATACTGGCAGATCAAATGCTTCTCATGACAACAATCTGACATGTACCTAGGGTTCTTGAGGGCTTGCAAAATCCCACATGAAAAGTGATGTGGAGGCTCAAACAGCGTACAAGAACGTACAACTAATTAGTGATGGAGGGTCAGGATTTCGGTAACGAACGGCCGTGGTAAGAGCGACATGGTTGGGCGGATAGATGGGGGAGATAAATGTCGACCACTAACATATGGGTTTTAAGTAGGATGGTGTAAGGTTTTGTTTTTTTATTAGTTCTATTGGCAAAACAAAACTCCGGCGATAGTTTGATAGTAAAAAAAATAGACATCTTCTCAAGAATAATCCAAACTACAATTGGTCTTAACTCTCATATGCGGATCCACATCAAGAGTAGACCTGACCCGCAAGCTGAATTTTGTTTTGTTTCTCCTTGCTCATGTCTCAAATGCATCTTTTAATTATCTATCCATCAGTAATGTGAATTATTAATACTCCATTGTTTTGATGTATTTTTAAGAATGAGACTATATATAGGAGCACCTAAGGAGGTGGGAGCACGGATACATTCTCAAGCAATGCAAGAACCACTACTTTAGCATGCCATGTGGACTACAATAGGTAAGAACAAAAGTTTTCTGTTTTTTGCACGTGTGGCATTCGAGTTAAAAGATATTAGGAACAATAACAAAATCAAAGTTAAAGAAGATCAAGTGAACTGCATTGATATTCAATTGTCCGGTAATCTTGTACGTTTTGGCTTGCCAGCCCTATCGTCTGATTATATTATTCTCTCAATTATAATTTGCTGCCACCAGTGAGTGTAGTACTAGTTGAGCACTGTGATGCCGGCGGCCGTCAGTGCTGTGGCGTCTTTTGGCAACAGCTGGAGACTCTGAAAGTCACGCACGACCGATCGAGATTGACTAGCGCTATGCGCTAGGTGCTTGTGGCTGGCTCATCGTGGAAGTCTCTTTCGGTACATCCTTGTCTGTTCTGCTTCGATTTCTGTCCAGGATGCACAGCTGGTTGGATTTGATCAGCAGACTTGTACGCTCCAGAAACAGAAGCAGTTCAATTATGAGGGGTGAAGGGCAAAATAAAGGTGGTTTTCATCTGACAAAATCAGGATTGCAATTGCGTGGAGTTTGTATGCACTGCCAGAAGTTTGTCACTCAGCGACAGAGCTCAGTTTTTTTCAATTGTAGCTCGTTAACCCGCATATAGAATCATATGTCTTACATTAAGACTTTTCTCCATAATTACCATCCGTGTAATAGTATGGATCGAAGGAGCAGTAGTTTATTTAAGTTGGGAAATGCAGCAAGCAGATCACCCAGAGAAAAATAGCAAAGATCTCCGAGAGATGCCATCTCTGTCTCTCCTGCCGGCACCTTAACGTACGTCTCCAGATTCTCGCAACTCTGAAAGAAAGTGGTTTGGTGCTAATTAGGCTCCTAGTGCTAATCAACGTATCGCTCTTTTGTCGAAGGATCTCATGGATATATTTGGTGGTTAGCGTGCTGCTAACGAATTGGAAAGGAAGCTCGTCGTTTGTGTCGTCCTCAACTAGTCCAAAGAAATTGGATGCCGCCTATGACGATTATACATACATGTTTACATCTACGTACTGTGGTGTGCAAATGTGCATGAACGAGAAGAACTCGAGTCAAAACCAAATACGTTTTTTCCTCGTTGAACTGTCGTACGTGTAACTAGGGAAGGAATTGTAGGGCCAGAGTTTGCATCTTGTGGTCAAATAATTGGAAGACGGCATCTCCTCGTCAATTGACGGACGGCAAGTAGCTAGCCAGCCGGTCCAATGCAAGTTGTAGCAGATGACGAGGCTTGGCCGCTTGGGAAGCTCCTCCAGCTGCGAGTGAGAGGAGACGAAACGGGACCAACCTCCCCGCTTTGAGTCTTGACCTCTGTTCCCCCGCTCGAACAAAGCGCGACAAAGAATACAGAGAACCTTCCTGCGAACATCCTCCCTTTAATCCCCGACAGGACAGCCCACACAGCTCACAGCCTTGAGCTCACCCGATTTGGAGAAAAAGAATTGGCTCTTGACACGCGGCTATACTGCATTGCCCACTGTTAATTACGGTGCGGGAATGTAAAAACTTTGCTCAACTACGCAAAGTAAGTACTACGACAACAGTCCACAGTTAGTCAGTTACGGATGTGGATTAGGAACAACTATAGGCATCGTAATTACGCAAGGAGCCAGAGTCACTCACGTCGCACGCCACGCCTCCGAAACAGTGTGTGGGTCGTCGAGGTGCAACACGAGTCCGAGTCCACCAGGCCACCGCTGGTCCAATCCCAAGAAAGACGCCGAGACCGAACGACGCGCCGGCACACGCAAACCACCAACTTGCCGCGGCCGTCGCCAGTCCGTCACCCATGGATGTTTCCGCGTTACTCCCCGCACTCCTGCTCCGCTCGCCGTCGCCGCTGCCTTTTATATGCGACCCGCCCCCGGCTCAGTCGGTCAGCCCTCCGCCTCCTGACCTCCTCCACGCACGCACGAGCGCGCGAGCTTGCCACGGCAGACCTGACCACCACGCCCGCCCTCCCGCCTGCCCGCCACTGAGCTCCGTCGCTCTGGTACTGGTACCACCCTGCCCAGCGGCTCCAAGATTGACGCCACGACCACGACGATGGGGTTCCCCGTGGGGTACTCGGAGATGCTGCTCCCGCGCGTGCTGCTGCAGGTGCTCCTCCTCCTGGGCCACCTCCACCGCTGCCTCCTCTGGGCCTTCCACGCCGTGGGGCTCGGCGACCTCGTCGACCTCAGTTGCAACTACCCCTACCCGCCACCTCCCTCCTCCGCTTCCGCGTCCACGGCGGCGGCAGAGCAGGAGCACCAGCACCAGGGCCGCGACGCAGCCGCGCCGCTGCAGCACCGGCGGGCGGAGTTCCGTCCCGTCCCAGCGGTGCTCGTGGACGAGGCGCTCCCCGTGGTGCGGTTCGACGAGCTGGCGGGGGCGGCCTGCGGCGACGGCGACTGCGCGGTGTGCCTGAGCGGCATCGGCGGCTCCGACGAGGTGCGGCGGCTCAGCAACTGCCGCCACGCCTTCCACCGCGCCTGCCTCGACCGCTGGATGCTGGCGCACGACCAGCGCACCTGCCCGCTCTGCCGCGCGGCGCTCATCCCCGGGGCCGCCGCGGCGGCGGCCGCGGACCCCTGGGGGCCCGACGCGGCCGGCGACTACGACTTGTTGAACTACTACCCGTCTTCGCTGCCGTCCACGCCGCTGCTGGCGTTGCCCACCCCGACGCTGCTGCGGCCTCACGAGCTGCTGCTCACCGGCCTCGGCGGCTTCCAGTGAGCTGCTGCGTGTGTGCGTGGCTGGCCTGGCAGTTGGGCAGGCAGGACACGCGAATCCGATCCGTGGCAAGGCAAACCGCGCCC
Organism: Bothriochloa decipiens; assembly: GCA_023333625.1. NCBI lineage: Eukaryota > Viridiplantae > Streptophyta > Magnoliopsida > Poales > Poaceae > Bothriochloa > Bothriochloa decipiens. The sequence goes on along the minus strand of CM041635.1, from coordinate 46,674,806 downwards.
TCGATCATGTGCGGTCCACCCCGCCCGGTCGGTCGGTCAGACGGGTGACCGCCGCGAACCTGCCAGTCTTCGGTCGTGTCTCCGTTGGTGAAAGAAAGGCGTTTGAGAACCAACGGCAGAAGAGAGCGCTCTGGTTTTTACAGCGGCTCCTCCCAAGGGAAAAGACAGAGAAAGGAGAAACAGAGGCAGGCACTAGGAACTAGCCAGTTTGTGTTGATGTATGTGTAGGACGATTCCATCTTCCAAACCTGTGGAGTTGTGAATCCTTTTGCAGATTATTATAAACTATATGTTAATTAACAAGAGCTCTAGATTTCCCAATCGATCGATGACTCGAACCCTTATCCCCATCCAGCCGATCCTGTCCAGCTAAGAATGGAGTACTGGCATGCTCGGACAAATCTACTCGATGGTATCTAGATTTCAGCCTGGTTTAACAATTGACAGTTTATAACTGAACAAGATTAGCCGGCAATCTGCTCACTGTCCCACTTGACCGCCCACTTGGCCTGACTGAGAGGCAAGGCGCACCCGTAAAATACGCGGCCGAATCGGGTCGATGCGTAGCGCTGGACAGCGACTGACTACTGGCACATGGCAAGCGTCAGCCGCGGGCGGGCACCATTCTAAGTACGCATAGGTTCCAAGTAGCTGCGGCGAACATTCGTTTGCCGTTTGGAGAAGATGATACGATTGCCAATTGCCATGCAGGACGACCATAATCTTCCTCTCCCACAAATATAAAAAAAATAAAGAATGAACATCTTTCTGGTGCGACATTCGTACGTGGGTCCGTGACTCTGCCCATGTGATCCCGCGTCCCCTCCCTCCCCCCTTCACGTGATGATATTTGGAAACAAAATTGAAACACGTAATTGGCACAGGTGGCATGCGTTCACGAAAAATGAAAACAAAATTAATCATGCATGCCTCCAATCCAGCGTGATGATATTTGGAAGGTGCCATGCCACATCCAATCCCATGCGCTAAAATTAGAAGGTGATTCCCGTGTGACAAATATAGAATGTGACTCCCATGCGGCATAATTGGAAGGTGAACCCCCGTGCGGCAAAATTGGGAGCTGAATGCGTCGTCCCCCTATCTCTTCCCCTCCGTTCCATGCGACTACAGACTTTCGCCCCTGCACGTCTTCCTCACCGTTCTCCCGCGACGCCGTCGACTACGCCGTCGTCCTCGCTGGCCTTTCGCTCCTGCACCATCGTCCTCACCGTTCGCCGTCGTGGGCGCCGATGCGGTCCTCACTGGTTGATCCCAGCCCCCTCGGCGCTTCAGAGCCCAACGAAGATGAGGAGACGTCGATCGTCACCGTGGAAGGTTCGTCGAGATCCACGACCTCCATTCTCCCTCACTGCAATTCAGCTGGTCGCCGAATGAACCCACCTCGATCTGCTTGTACGACGGGTTTGCCGATCTGCGTCGCTTTTCCAGGTGGAGCAGCCCCTCCATGCTCGAGCGCTGCCTGCAGAGCACCGGTGCAGGTCGGCAGATGCTCTGCGCCCAATTGCCATGTGCTCTTGATCTCCTGCTGGTCCGCTCCCTCGCTGCAGCTTTCTTTTCTTGTTTGCTGGTCAGCGGCGAACAAATTCCAGCTGCTACATATAGCTAGCTGTCCAATCCTCCACCCAGTAGGAAATAGAACTGCTTGTTTATTTGATCGAGAATCGAGATGCACGGCAGGCAGCAGCAGCACCTGCTCGGCAACAACAATTCATTTCTTGTTCAAGTACTAGCCCCTTTGCCTTTTGATTGCAACAACCTTCTGCCACTTATGTGTGCTCACCATCATGCTATAATAGAAAGAATTACATGCAAAGTTTTGGGAAAAACAGTGTGCAAAGTTTTTGCCTGATGCTTTAAGTTAGATTATTTAATTGGCTTATAATAGTTTTGCAGCACAGCTTTTATTTGCATAATTGTTCAGAGCTCAACTACATCTGACCGCCATTCCGATTGAAGTTCATATTTATTAGAACTGAAAATTATGGGAAACTGGTAAGAGAAAGGGGCTGTTTGGTACCATGTCTGAGGTGCTTCCATTTGCTGTACCTTCTTTCTCTTGCATTGTCTCAAAAACGCAGGGATCTCAGTGAGGTAAGACAACAAGATGCTACTATTTTGTGGGAGATTGCAATGCACATGCTTTATTATGCACAAATAGTTCAGTTTGAAGCCATCTTTTTTTTCCTTTACTGGCCTTGATCATGGTCCGACTACATCGAGTGCACAAGGCTGACCGTTTCATGTTATGTTTATACTATTCGGCTCACTGATATATCTGAAAAATAGCATCTCTCCCTGATATACCTTCTGCACGTATGGTTTTGAATTAGACATTTATTTAAATATATCATTTTAATCCCTTTACTATTTTACTATGATACGTGTTCGTGGACGGCGACAAGCTCAAGCGGCACAAGGTTGGAGCCCACCTGTATACAGACCATCACCCAACCATGAAGACGACGTACAATTCACAAAAGAATAATATATAACTTGTTTTTTATCATTATCATAGTAAAATAGTAAAGGTGGCTCCGACCTTGTGCCGCTTGAGCTTGTCGCCGTCCACGAACACGTCAATTAAAACGATAGAAGTATTTCGCATCCAAGTAGTATTTTTCAAGGCATTCACGTAGTATTTTCTAGGCGGATGGAGTACTTCACTCTTCGACAATTCCAAAGATTCTAAACGTCAGAAGTTTTTAGCACTGCTCTCATGGACAAGTTTCATAACACGAATTTTATTTGTTGCTTTTATGTTCAGTTTCGTTATAATGGAACCTATGCAAAATAATGAAGGTCGTACACCATTTGTAGACTAGACAAACACCATAAATGGAGGTAATTATTTATAGTCATGCCCAAAGACAACATCAAATAGCTATTATTTGTGGTGATTAAGTAAATATCTGTGAATTT
>CM041635.1:46601605-46671466 GCA_023333625.1 Bothriochloa decipiens | reverse complement strand
ATATATAGGTGTTGTTGGTGCATCCAGTTCTATCAACAATATTGTCATGTGTATAAAAGAGCGTAAGAATGAGTTAGATAGAGCATGAAGGGCTGCGATGTCTCTTGAGCAAAGGGCGCTATTAAACAAGAGACGACGTGACTCGTATGCGGCAAAAAATGCACAGAAATCTACTGCAAGACAACTGCAATCACAAGAGAACCAAGTGAAACGAAAAGAGATGAAGAGAAACTACAATAGGAAGGTGAAAGAACGCCGAGCAAACAATTTGCATCCAGACTCAATCGCCATGGAGAGCCCTCACTTTAATCCTCAGCTTATTTTCCCTTCTTCACCTCAATCGCCTAAAACGACTTCACACGATATGGAAATACCCGAATTGACGAGCACACCTGTATACATCGCACTTGCTGTAGTTCAAACTCCAGACATCCAGTCCCCTGAATTGGCTGCGGCACACACCGTACATAGGCAGAGAGTAACCGCTGGAGAGAGAAATACACTTCTATACCGTCGCAATCGGGCTTTTGAAGCAAACATTGGAAGAAGGGCTAGAGGTTGTGCGGATGGAAAGTGCAATGATGCGAACGACCCGAGTCAACCAAGTGTTGTTTACAACGGTAATTACATCTATTATATGTATTGTTTGCACTTCTACTTTCACTTTTCTACTCCAAAAACCCATACCTTTTGGAAATTACAGATGGTGTCACTCAGGAATCTTCAGTTCCACCTCCTAATAATTGCACAGACACACAAACACAACCGTCTATAGTTGATGGTACCTCTCCAATACCTCCAAACGGTGCACAAGATGATACAACAGACTCTATGGTTGAAGATGTTATTGCCTTTGTTAAATTTACCCCCTTTCTGTTTATTGTGTACGCCATTATATTTCGTTCATCATATATGTGCCTATGTTGTACAGACTATGATGCGGATGTCGTATTTGAGGATGACCAGAAAGATGATGAGGCGTACTTTTTTGCTGGACAAGGTACAACACGTAACACTGAAAACATTCTTTCATAAACTTTCTTTCAACTCATAACAAATCAATATTTGGCAGAATACGACGAGGATGGAACTGATGTCGAGCATAATGACTACACGGATGAGCAAGAGAACAGTGAGCCTGATATCCCAGATCCATACGACCGGGTTTACGCTAATGTCCCGTCAGAGTCACACATGCTAATTGATGTGCCCAACTGTTGCACTGCACAGCTAAGAAATTTGAGGGTGAACCACCAGGCTTTTGTTGTCGGGGTGGAAAGATTCAACTTTCAAATCCTAAGACACCACCAGCACTCATGAGGCTATGGAAAAGCATGGACCCTGATGCTAGACACTTCCGTGCAAGCATCAGATATTTCAGCCGCCACTTCTCTTTCACTTCTCTGTACTGCCACCTAGATCGTGTGATGATTAACATGCGAATCTGTGGTGTCTACACCTTCCGTGCCCATGGCTAGATTACCATAACATACGATCTTTTGGTAAAGAGGATGGTGTTGAAAAGAGACACCTCGAGCTTTACTTTTGTGACGACGATCCATCCCTTGAGCATCGAATGAGCAGGTCCAGCCAAGACAACTCAGTGGCTGACGTGGCGGATGATGTCATGTTGACGTCAGCATTGACCGGGTCAACGATCGCCTGACGTGTGGGTCCAGGGTGACGTCACTGCTGACATCAGCAGTCAACGGTCAACTCATAGGTGGGCCCCACTGGGCTGTTAACGGGCTGTTATTAGGTCGTTAATGAGCCGAGTGGGCCAGATCTGGGTCGGGCCGGGCCCGCCACATGGCACGCTCTGGTGCTGCCATGTCATCACGCTAGATTCAAAACGGGCTCAATCCACAACTCTGGTCCACGGTGCACCGATGCTTGCTGGGTCCACTGTCAGCGTCTCAGGTTCACATGAACTGGGTGCACAGCGTTGTCCTCTGGTCCATGCGGTCCACAGACCGATCCACGGTGCACCGGTTCCACTTGGCCCCACTTGCGGCCGCTCAGGTTCACATGAACCATGTCCATCTTCCTCTGGCCGAACTCATCCTCTTCCTCTGTCTCTCTAGCCTAACACCGGGGCTCGACGGCGATGGTGTTTCCCCAAAATCCGACGACTCCAGTGATCCTCCGGCTCCATCTTGTTGCCCATCGGCTCCAGGACGCCATGACGAACACGAAGGTGGGCTTCAAGGCTGCATCTTGGCTCTCGACGGTGTGCTCTGCGATGGATGACAGCTCGAAGGTGACGGCACATGGCTGCAGCTCGCGGGTGACTTGGTCTAGGTCCAAGTGGTGCGTAGGGGCGCGATTGAGGGCACGCAGCACCTCCCCGATGGGCTAGCAGCAACCAAAATCCACGGCGGAGTCCGCGTGGGTAGTAACTCCCACGGCAGAGCTCCGACGAGGCCTCGGTGTGTGGCACGGCACCCAGAGAGGCTCCACGGCTCCCATCTTCTCCTTGTGTCGATGCACCTTCCCTCGGTGGTGCTCCTCAGCTCCTACTTGGTCCTCGCGGTGGTCGAAGATGGCAGGGATTGGCATCGAGGCGATGGTGCTCTAGAGCGGTAGCACGCTGGCATGGTGGCGCACGCTGAAGTGTCCGAGGCATCATCCAAGGGGCTAGCGTGCGCATCAGGTGCGGCACACCAAGGCGGACTCAGATCAGGAGTCGAAGAGGTCCAAGGCTCAAGCATGGGGCTGGTGGAGTGGCTTCGCCGTGGCGGCGCTCGGCGCACGGCGACGGGCATGCGGCTTGCACCCCGTGCCCTCCTGGCGCCGTGGTCCTCTTGGCTCGGCCGGTCCGTGCGTGTATTGCGTGGTGTGTCCAAGGGAGACTGGTGGAGGTCTCGGCCTATGTGCTCCCAAAGTGGAGCGCCATGGCCGAAGCACAAGGCAAGGTCGGGAGAGCGATGATGGTGGCGGTGCTCACCGACGTTGGCATGGATGGAGTTGCGGTACACGTCCAACAGCTCCGGCTCGCGGTACAGCTCCAGTTCCTTGTCCTCGATGGTCCCGCAGTGGCAGCAGCTCCGCAGCGGCGCTCCTCCTTCTTTTCCAACTCCGGTGGCGGCGGCTTTCTTTTCCCCCGCCTCCTTCTTCTCCAATTGGTGCTGAGCAAGATGAAATTGGCAGGCCACCAATGCGGTGGCGCGTCCCGGGGAACCCTAGAGTGCCGAGGCATGGCTTATAAGGAAGACGGCAATGGTAGAGGGGTATGGCGGTCGGAGTTGGTTGCAGGGGCAATCCAGTCCAAGGGGAAGCTTCCCGACGGCTTCCTCGGCCTCCGTGGGCTCCAGCGGGCAGAGAGAGAAGCCAATTGGCTTTGAGGTGAAGGAAGGGGGAGGGGACAGGCAGGGGACTGTGATAGAATCAACCAATTTATTAGAGCAGAAGCACGTAATTCTCTATTAAGATAGCAAAGTACATGATTGAGACCTAATAAACCCGATAGTCATTCCTGAAATCACGAAGGATTTCTAACTTTCCGCATAGCCAAGATCATAATAAGTTTAGCCGTCATTATTCACAACATACATAGTTCACATATAGTTTAAAACATCAGAGTTTGAAATAAGTTATTACAACCCAAGTTTAAATTCGAAATAAAGCGGAAGTGATTTAGTTTAAATTCACACACACACTTAGTTCAAATACAGTGCCAGGTCCTCAGTCAATATCCAGCAAAAGCGTAAGGTAGAGTAGAGTGACCATGCCCAAGGTCTAGTCATCACCCAATGCGGGGTAGAATCAGTGCTGGCAATAGCCATAGTACATCTCACCATCTGCAGCAACATGGAAAATAAAACCCTGAGTACGAGAATGTACTCAACTAGACTTACCCGACATAAACTAAAAATAAAATTGACTTCAAGGGGTATTATAAAGTAGGATAGCTGACTCATAAGTTGCGGAAAAGCTTGCATTAAAGAAAGATTTGATCATAACCTTCTAGCGTTGTATTTTAATTTGATTAACCTTATCATGCTAAATTAGCACCTGTACTAAACAAGCATGGTAATAATTATTCAACAAGAATAGTACCCAATTCCGGTTGAGTGCCTTTCAACATCACGGCTCAACCATCTCATCTCTTTATTCAAGTTATTACTACGATGCCGCTGCTCAAGTCAAGTGTTCACTGTCCAGAAACGATGGCGATTATAATCGATTACTAACCACCTGGTGGGGTATTCCTCACACAAACCACACTCACCCGCTAAAGTGAGCTACAGATCACCGAAAGTTCGACTCGGGAAAATCGCGGGATCAACAGGTACCATCGTATCCGGGAACCGCCCGGCTGCCTTATGCAGGGCGACCCTGACCTCGGACTTACTCTCCGCGTAACCCATGGTCCCCCATCTTCTCCAATATGATGCGTATAGCAGGTCGACTCCCGGCCCAAACCAAACCCAGGCTTCGCGGTCGGAACGACTTATCCTTCCAGCTAAATCTGAGGCATGTGTTCAATATGACTTGAGGACATACAACGGACGGGGTCCTAGTTTGACACAGACGGGATAACCTCACCGAACCTCCAGTTCAGTCCCAACACCAATCCCGTCCGGTCTCGATTTATTATCTCCACAAGGTTATCCAAGATAACAATGTATTCAACCATTCTGAGTCACCACCTATAACTCACGGATGACAGGAAATCACCCGACTTCTACCGATCTAGTTAAAGCAAGGCTAAGTAGATAATCGCACCTGAACCTAACAGGGTTAAAGGATATACAGTGGCAAGGAATATAAGTAATGCAGCAATGGTATAAAACAACGCCTATAACTTAATGCATCAAACAAGTAAAGGACTCAAGTTAGATATTTTGCAAACCACAGGGAGAATGCTCCGGGGCTTGCCTTTTAGGAAAGAGCTTGGCTGATGGTCGGGACACTTGGGAAGATCAACCTCGGGATCCTCTTCTGCTGCTATCCCCTGCACCAAGGCTTCCTGCTGGCCTTCCTCTCCTTGTACTCCGGGAACTACCGTTTCGAGCTCTGACGATCCTGTATGATGCATGATGCGTATGAATACCACGAATACATAGTAAATACAAAGGTACATGCTGATGTGAATGAATACTCAGTCGAAGATAATTGACATGATTTTAAAACATGCATGATAAGCACATGTCATCTGCATTCTCTTCTACAATCAAATCTTATACAAGCCTCACATTACAATTTACTTACACATTAAAAGGAATTATAAATGACTATTGTTTTGCACACTACCCTCTACTGAAGCAAAACTAATAACAGATTTCACCTATCACAAACCTCAGAAAAAGCATTATTATACACATGAAATAATAACTTAAAACATTATTAATTATTAAAAGAAATCAGGGCAGAACTGCAACATGACCTTAGATTACTCAGAAAATTCTGTAAAAATTACAGAAGCTTAAGCATGCCTAATGTAGACTACCATAAAATTTTCAGGTCAAAACAGTAAGTACTTTATCCTACACAAAAATGACAAGGCAGTATAATTTAATGGGCATAAAATACTTTGTATATAGAAAAATGTCAAACAACAGATCTCATAATATTCTTAGCTCTAGATTAGCATCAAAACATGCTCCAAAAAGTTTCATGCATAAATCACTTATATATTATTTATTATGAATTATTTATCATCTACTTAAAAAAGGCACCATAATTAAATAGGACAATATTTACACATGACATAGCCTTTCAATATTTTTCACAGATAGAGCATGACATAAGAAGACTAACAAACTTGGATTTATATTTTTCTGAGCAACAACGAATTACTTATGCATTTTCCAAGATAAATACATTTAATAGGGATAAATAAATCTATACATAAAAGTATCACAAAAATCACATTTCATATTTTTCATGCATAGATCTACTCATAAGAAAAATATTGCAAGTTGAACCAACTCATTTGGACTAAAAATGAGCGAGATATGATTTTGTAAAGCTTTTACCAAAATCTAGAAAACGGATTCTTTAAAACAAAAAAGAAAACAGTTTTGCACCGGAAACCCTGGACTTTCCAGTAATTAATCAAGCCCTATTTTAAAACTCTCTGAGTCTGGCCACTTTGCACTTAAGTCCGGGAAAGATTAACATATTCTGCCCGTGATCCACGCAGAGGGGAAAGGTCACCGGCGGTCGGCAATCTTGCCGGCGGCGAGGTCTCCGGCCAAACTACGGCCACCATTCGACTCAACTCAATGTTGCGAACCCAACGGTGTACCAGATGAAGGCTATTAGTGCGGTTTTGACCGACGGCCATGCGCGACGGCGGACGGCGGCGAGGGTCGTCGGTGCGCCGGCCACCACGGGCCACGGCGGGTCGCAAGGACTGGCCTACCGGGTATAGCAGGCCAAGGCAACTCGGATTAACCAGAAAACATGAAGAGATGTTGGTTGGAATGATGACGGTGATGCATGCCGACGAGCGGCAGCGTTCATGTCAGCGGTTCGACGGCTGCCGGCCAACTCCGGCCAAATCAAGGCCCAAGAACTATCCTGCGACCTAATTGAAGACGGGGCAACTCGATTGCACTAGCACATGAAGGCAAAGGTCCACCGGAGTGAGCTCCGTGCGAGCGGTCGATGAGCGGCGATGCGACCCGTGACGGCGGTCGACCAAAATCCGACGAACCCTAACCCTAGCCAGCGAAGGCAAAGGTCGTGCGGGCGGTTATGAGCGCGCGGGAGAGCGAGATGCTCACGGCAGTGGGTGCCTTGTGGCAGAGCCTGTTGACCGAGGTGGCATGCGAGACGGCCGTGGATGCAAGGCCGGGACGGATCGAGCGGCCAGGGAACCTCGCGTGGCGCTCACGCGAGTGGGCGTGGCGCGAAAAGAGCAGAGGAGGTCGGGATAACCTCAGCCAAAAAGATGACAGGTGGGTCCCACGGCGGGACCCACTCGTCAGCGATGGTGACCGGCTGCTGAAGCGGACACGGACGCGGGCGCTCCTTGCTAGGCCTCGCAGGCCGGTGGTCTCCTGTGCTTGCTGGGCCGGCTCGCGCGGGAAAGAAAAGGAGAGGGAGAGCGGGCGAGCGGCTGGGCTGGCGGCCTTGCTGGGTCGGTGCGGCGTTGAGAGAAGAGAGAGAGATGAAGCAGGCTAGGTTGGTTGGGCTGAGCAGGCCGAAAGACTTCTTCCTTTTCTCTCTTTATTTCTTTTCTCTTTTCTATTTTCAAATACTTTTATATATTTATGATGTGCCAACTTTGAATAATAAAGTAGTGGGCATACAAGGCCCTTATATTTGTTAGGGTATTCATCCCTTAATATTTATTTATGAAAATAAATATTATGATCTCATTTTAATAATCATTACATAAACTCAAATAAAAACCAAATCACATATTAATGCAACATGGCATGAAAACTATTGAAACATTGAAGGTAAAGCTAATGCAACATTGGAAAGCAACATATGAAACATTGATCAAAAATTACTTTTAAACATTGATTATGCTATGATCACATGGATGCTATGGCATGACATGACAAGGTTGATGCAAGGTTAGGGTAGATGATGACATGTTGCACTCATCACTCATAGGTTTTTTTTAAAAAAAAATTGTAGCTCGGATTTTTGGGTTGTTACAGTCCTTTCCCCTCATTGGAATCTTGTCCTTGAGATTTAAGAAGTGACATACCCTTCAAAGAGGTAAGGATACTGTAGCAGCAGTTGATTCTTATCTTCCCATGTTGCTTCACGTTCAGTGTGATCACTCCATTGAACCTTGCACATAGGGATAGACTTGCTTCGGGTCTCTTTGGTGTCATAACCCAAAATCTTGATGGGGTGCTCTTTGTACTCTAGAGTATCTTGGATATCTAGCATATCAGTGGTAACTGTCTCTTCCTCTAGTACCCTTAAGCACTTGCGTAGCTAAGATACATGGAATACGAGATGTACTCCTGCCAACTGTGGGGGTAGTTCAAGCTTGTATGCCAGCTTTTCAAGTCTCTGACGGATGCGGTAAGGGCCAACATATCTTGGGGCTAGTTTCCCTTTCACGTGGAATCTCGTGGAATTTGACAGTACCATGAAGTGGAGACACTTTGAGATAGACATAGTCCCCAACCTTGAATTCAAGGTCTCGACGCCTTTTATCAGCATAGCTCTTCTGTCGGCTTTGAGCGAGCCTTAAGTTCTCTCTTACTTGTGCAACTCCTTCTTCAGCTTCCTTGATCTTGGCGGGGCCAAAGACTGCCCTCTCACCTGGGTGGTCCCACATCAACGGGGTTTTGCATGGTTTGCCATAAAGAGCTTGGAAGGGTGACATCTTGATACTTGCCTCGTAGCTGTTGTTGTAAGAGAACTCAGCAAACGACAAACACTTCTCCCAATCTGAGCCATATTTGAGAACACTGGCATGAAGCATATCCTCAAGAATCTGATTCAACCTCTCTATTTGACCATCTGTTTGAGGGTGGTAAGCAGTGCTATAGTCGAGGTTAGTCCCATGGACTCGTGAAGAGCTTGCCAGAATCGGGACATGTATTGAGGTCCACGATCTGACACGATACTCTTTGGGGCTCCATGGAGTCTCAATATCTCCTTGATGTACAAGTCCGCCAACTGTTCGGCACGTATCAAAGTCTTGACTGGTATGAAGTGTGCTACCTTTGTCAGACGATCGACTATTACCCAGATAGAGTCATGACCTTGTGGGGTTTGAGGCAATCCCACGATAAAGTCCATGGATATGCTCTCCCACTTCCATTCAGGAACATCGAGTGGTTTGAGTAATCCAGCGGGTCTTTGGTGCTCAGCCTTGACTCTATTGCAGATGTCACATTTGGCCACATGTCTAGCAATGTCTGTCTTCATGCCTTTCCACCAGAAGTGCTTCCTCACATCTTGATACATTTTTGCACCACCAGGATGGATGCAATACTTAGAATCATGTGCTTCTGATAGAATTTCCTTACGCACAGTAGGATTGCTGGGTACACACATTCTGTCTTTGAACCAGATGGTTTTATGCTCATCTTCTCTAAATTTGAGGCTGTAACCTAGCTTCATCAACCCACGTATGTACTCCATTTCCTCGTAACTCTTCTGAGCTTCTCGAATTCGCTCGATGAGATTATACTCGATGCGAAGTTTGTGCAACAGACCATGGGGTACTATCTCAAGCTGGAGATCTTCAATTTCTTTCTTTAATTCAGGTGGCAGGATTGAGGTGAATAGAGCATGACAGTAGGTCTTGTGGCTAAGAGCATCTACGACTATATTCGCTTTTCCTGGATGATAGTGAATCTTCATGTCATAGTCCTTAATTAGCTCTAGCCATCTGCACTGTCTCATATTCAGATCTTCCTGAGTGAAGAAGTACTTCAGGCTCTTGTGATCGGTGTATATATCACACTTGTTGCCAATGAGATAATGCCTCCAGATCTTCAAGGCGTGCACAACAGCTGCTAACTCGAGATCATGAGTGGGGTATCATTGCTCGTGCTCCTTCAGCTGTCGGGAAGCAAAAGCAATAACTTTTCCATTTTGCATCAGCACACAACCTAGTCCTTGGCGAGAGGCATCACAATAGACGACAAAGTCATTAGCGATATCAGGTAAGGCTAGGATAGGCGTGGTAGTGAGCTTCTCCTTCAGAGTTTGGAAACTTTGTTCACACTCAGGTGTCCAATCAAACTCATTGGTCTTCTTCAAGAGATTTGTCATAGGACGAGCTATCTTTGAGAAGTTCTCAATGAATCGATGATAGTAACCTGCCAATCCCAAGAAACTTCTAATCTCTGACACATTGCGAGGCTGCTCCCATTCTTTCACAGCCTCTATCTTTGCAGGATCTATAGCAACTCCATCGGCTGAGAGTACATGACTAAGGAAAGAAACTTCTTCAAGCCAAAACTCACATTTGCTGAACTTGGCATAGAGCTGGTGTTGGGATAGCTTCTCGAGCACTATTCTCAGATGTGCTTCATGTTCTTCGGCGGTGGATGAATAAATCAGAATGTCGTCAATGAAAACCACCACAAACCAATCAATCTCATCCATAAACACCATGTTCATCATGTTCATGAAGTAGGCAGGGGCATTCGTGAGACCGAAGGATACGATGGTGAACTCATACTGCCCATAGCGAGTGACAAAGGCTATCTTGGGAATATCTTCCTCATGAATCTTCATTTGATGATAACCAGATCTGATATCAATCTTTGAGAAGTACTTAGCACTACGAAGCTGATCAAGCAAATCATCGATCCTTGGCAGAGGATACTTGTTCTTGATGGTAACAGCGTTGAGATTGCGGTAGTCAACACACATCCTCATTGTGCCATCTTTCTTCTTCACAAATAGAATAGGTGATCCCCAGGGCAAAGCACTAGGCCTAATAAAGCCCTTATTGGAAAGCTCTTTCAGCTGCTTCTTGAGCTCTTCTAGTTCATCTACTGATATGCGGTACGGTCGCTTAGCAATGGGACCGGTACTCGGTACGAGGTCAATTATGAACTCAACATCACTATCAGGTGGCATGCCTGGCAGCTCTTCTGGAAACAAGTTCTCATATTCTCTGACAACGGGAACATCAGCGAGAGTTTTCTCCTTTTTTTGAGATTCTGCTTGAGACTTGAGCGCGTTCAACGCACATAGAACAGATACTGATTTATCCTTCTGAGGTGCACATCTAACTGCTTGGCCAGAAGGTGGGTTATCTGAACATATCGGGGTGAACAAGAGATCAAACCCTTGTGCTCGGTAAGCTAATCCATGCCTAGGATGACATCCAGGCCATTTGAAGGTAGAAGGGTAAGGTTAGCTCAGAAGGTTAGACCCTCATAGAAAGCTTCACTCCCTTACAGATATGGGTGCTTCTCATCTTACCTAGGGGAGAACTGGTGACTATAGGCTCCAAACATGAAGTGTTAGGTATCTTATTCTCTTGTGTAAACTTGGATGAGATGTATGAACATGTAGCTCTAGAATCAAACAGAACGGATGCTTTAAAGCCATTAACTAAAAACATACCGTACACAACATCTGGGGCAGCTTGAGCTTCTTTTGCATTCATGTGCGTGAGGCGACCGCGGCTAGCAGATCCACGGTACTGAGATTTGGGTGCAGCAGGTGCGGGCGTCTTCTCAGGACAGTCAAACACCTTGTGGCCAGGTTTGCCACAACCAAAGCAAGTGAACGGCACACTGCCTGCGGGGGTTGGCGCAGCGGCCTTTCAGTTGCCTGAGTTTGGCGCAGCACGAGCAGGTGTAGAGTGGTCAGACTTGTGACGTGGCTGTGAAATGTGCTCACGGGGGTAGCGATCCTTCCCAGAGCGTTCACGAGAGCGATGGTCACGAGAGTGACGGTCGTGGGAGTGATGGTCAGGGGAAGAGCGGGAGTGGTCAGTAGAGTAGGCACCACCACTCTTACCTGAGCCATAGGTAGGGTCCTTGCCGTAATGAGGACGGCTAGATGACCTATCCCGATGGAACCTCTTGCGCTCATGGTCACGGTATAAGCCCTCAGACTTCTTCTTCTCCCTTCTGTACATTTCTCCTACCTCCTTCTGGTCCTTCTCGATCTATATGCAGTGATCGATCATGTCATGAAGGGTGTGACTCTTGGTGCCTCCCAGGGCCACCTTGATCTTGGGATTCATACCCTTCCTGTATTGAGTAATCTTCTCTTTCTCAGATGTCGCAACATGCAGAGGTGCATAGCGCAGCAAGCTGGTGAAAGTGTTGGTGTACTCGCAGATGTCACACCCCTTCTGAGTGAGGTTGCAGAATTCTTCCTCCTTCTGCTCCATAACTCCCTCAGGTACGTGGTACTCGATGAATTCATCAGCAAACTCATCCCAGGAGATGTGGTTGGGGTCCTCATGAGCTTGGCGGTAGCTGTCCTACCAGGAGCATGCAGCTCCAGTGAGATGGTGAGCAGCGATCCCGACTTGCTCCTCAGGGGTACAGGTGGTAAGCTCCAGCTTCTTCTTGATCTCCTGAAGCCAATCATCGGCTTCCAGCGGTTCCTTGTAGGTGCCATCAAAAGTGGGTGGCCTGAGCTTCAGGAAACCCTCGAGTTTCCTCTGGAAGTCACTCGGGTTTCCTCCATAGCGGTGGTTGGCCCCATTGACCAATGTGGCGAGCAGCTGTGTCTATTGCGCCATCACTTCCGCTAGGTTCGGCGGCGGTGGTGGTGGCGGAATCGGCTGTGGTGTAGGGTTCGGCTGAGGCAGAGGTCTGTTGCCATTGGCATCATCACCTCCAGCTGGCGGGGTTCGCTCACGATCGTTCCCACCCAGGTTGAGGTCAATGGGTGGAACGCGACCACCCCTGCGTCCAAGGCGCCTTCCACGCCCAAGCACAGGCTTGGGTGGAGGTGGACGGTTGCCCAGATGTGCGGAGCGACGTGCAGACATCTGTGATACGGGTTGACAATGGTTTAGTACTTTATTGATTCAATATAATTAAATGATTTCAACGATTTAAGGAAAAATATTTAATCTATCCAACACTCATACAAAGAAACAATAAGAGCCATAAAATGCGAGAAGATCAAACATTCATCACATGGTTTGCATTGGCATCATCTCTAGCAGCTACGCTAGATGACGTACAAGACTCGCACTACGAGAAGGTAACTCATGGAGGGTACATCAATGTTGATACATCATAATTCATGGATAACAACTAGCTCAACTCTAACTCATGACGTGGCCACGCAGGGTCTATACTACTCTGACTCGTACATCGGTGTGTTGTACACTGCTAGGTGAAAATGGCTGCCAAGAACCATCAGCTCCTCTTGTGACATGTGAAGGCGCTTCACGTAAGCCTGAGCTTCTCCGAACTCCTTGGTAAGTGGTAGGTTGGTGGGGGCTGGACAATGGTCGTGCCTCAAGAGAGTCTGGCCGATCTGGAAAGTTTCCTTGAAGGGGTCCTTGCGTCTGGCTGACAAAGGAAGTCAGTCCCGCAACTCAGTGTACTCCTGGCATCGTCTCTTGTTGGCGTTCTTCCAAGCTGTCTTGAGCCTCTTGTACCTGTCCACCAAGGTCTCGTTCTGAATCATTAGGGAAATCATATGGCCTTGGTTGCACTATGCTTTTATCTCTGCTTTCTTCAAGGCTTTGACGAGCATTGTCTTCTCACACTGCACGTTGAAGTTGCTCTTGCCATCTTCCCATCTCCTCTTCTAAAGTTCTCTGATCTCCTTTTCCTTGTCAATCTTCTCTCCTTCAAACTGGAGAACTCTTGCGTCGAGATAGTAGTTCCGAAGCCCAATGTCCTCCACCTTGTCTCGTAGGTCAGCGACCTCAGCTTTGTGGGCTCTTGCCTGACGGGTGAGCTTGTCCTTCAGCTGAGCGATAGTAGCCTTGAGACCTTCCATCTCCTCAGCTTCCTTCTTGCAAAACTCCTAGTACTCCATCAGAGTGTTGCGATTAAGACGCCTCTTCTTTTCCAAGTGCTCTATGTAGCGGTTCTGCTCAAAGAGGTGAGCGGCGGAGGCACGATTGCAAAGGCTGGTCTCAGCTAGGATGACCGGTCTAACCTGGTCGTCCTGCTGCTCTGGTGTGAGGAGAGAGTTCAGGGCCTGAGGAAGAAGATGAAACTCTGTGTTACGAAGGTGTTCATAAGCAATCTTCATCACTTCATGCAGGTCCTTGAGGGACACAGACTGGATTCCTTCCTCAATTGAGTCCTCGACTATCATCTCTAGGACAGCTGGTACTAAAGGCAGAGTCTGACTTGCAGGGATCTCTAGGTGAGTGACCACGTAGCCCTTGATTCCTCCTTCTAGGTCAGGTGCTCCAGTGCAGGTGTACTTGATCTCCTCAACAAGCACTCCGAGCACTCCCAGAACATGGCGTAGGGTGTACGAAAAGCCTGGAAACTCCTGTCCCTTATAGGTGAACTCAGCCTTGGACATACTACTCAACGGTCCAAGTGGGGGTCCAAAGCTTGTCATCTACATGTTTAAAGGGAAAGAGGTCAGCAAGTCAGAGGTCAGCAAGTCAGTAATAATAGAGACGCCTTGCATAAGAAGAAATGCAGGGTTGGTATATAACCGAAAGAAAAGCTGGTTTGTCCTGTACTAACGTCCATTTCTAGGGTTTCGTCCTAGGGTCAAGTATGGCTCCGATACCAACTAAAACGACCTAGATTTCTGTGATGGGAAATCCACATAGTGGAAGTGTAATATGACCATTTAAATCACATTACTCAATAACAGTTGAATACCATAATTCATACATCGAACAAAAGAGTGCAATAGAGGGTTTTACAATAACTTATTACATTGCCACTTGGCGGAATCAGAGTTCATGCAGCATAACAATAAAAGCTTGAGGTACAGAAGCTATCATCCTCGATCCAACTTGAGCGTAGACATGAAACCCTCATTTGCTGTACTCTCCAGAAGAGTACTCACTCCTTGAACCTAAAACCAAATTTTTAGTATGATTTGTACTGGCCACACTCCCACCCTATGCATTGCTCTGTGGTAATTGGATGCAAAATGGATATATCAAAAGGAACCTATGAAGGCTGGGGTTTTCCTAAGCAGGTAATCAGGTATATAAATAATATAGTAATAAGGCTTTAAACACATTCCCAATCCCACAACATCCTTCACCATCCATCTCTGAGACACCATCCCAACTCCTCCAACACCATCTCAGACTCAAGTCGACAAGCCAACTCCCTCTCAGCTTGTCTCAGCGGCCCGCAGCCCTCAACCTGGCTCACGGCCAGAAATCACACTCAGGGGGAAGGTAGAACACTCCACTCTCTAGTCCGGTGCATGCGAAACACAAGAAAGGTCCATAGCCGAACAAGTCGGCATATGTATCGATCGATCAACCATACACTCTGCAGAGGTTTCACTAATCCACTAGATAACCATCATCGGTGTTGATCACCACCTCGGCAGATTCCGGGCGCCTACTGCCATAGAATGATGCCACTCTACCATCCAGCTCTAGATCGCTGAAACTATGAAGAGAGCATGTATTCGCTCCCGTAGAGGATGCCATGCCATGTACCTACTCCCGAAGGGGGTGCCATGATTGTCTCGGTAGGGTGTTAGCTCCATCCCATGTATATACCTTCCTATCACTACTCGCCTAGCAGTAGTGGCATCGATCTATCCAGTGGTTCGGCCGTCTCCCCCCATGGGAAGCGAGTGGAAAGCAAGAGATTCCTAAGGTCCGGATACCAGCGCAGCAGTTCCTAAGTGTGACCAAGCCGAGATATCTTATCCAGGGTTTATCTTTAACATGCTACCATGGCACCTTCGTCCCGGGCTCCACCTCTCAGAGGATCACACCCAAAGACCACCATCACATCTCAGTTAGCCCACCACAGGCTTCTCTCATGGGAATGTCTAGACACATGGATCAATCCCGTGGCTGACGTGGTGGATGATGTCATGCTGACGTGGTGGATGATGTCATGCTGACGTGGTGGATGATGTCAATCCCGTGGCTGACGTGGTGGATGATGTCATGCTGACGTGGTGGATGATGCCAGCCAAGACAACTCAGTGGCTGACGTGGTGGATGATGTCATGCTGACATCAGCATTGACCGGGTCAATGATCGCCTGACGTGTGGGTCTGGGGTGACGTCACTACTGACGTCAGTAGTAAACGGTCAACGGTCAACTGATAGGTGGGCCCCACTGGGCCATTAACGGGCCGTTATTGGGCTGTTAATGGGCCAAGTGGGCCAGATCTGGGTCGGGCCGGTCCTGTCACGTGGCACGCTCTGGTGCTGCCATGTCATCACACTGGATTCAAAATGGGCTCAGTCCACAGCTCTGGTCCACAGTGCACCGATGCTTGCTGGGTCCACTGTCAGCATCTCAGGTTCACATGAACCGGGTGCACAGCGTTGTCCTCTGGTCCATGCGGTCCACAGACCGATCCACGGTGCACCGGTTCCACTTGGCCCCACTTGCGGCCGCTCAGGTTCACATGAACCATGTCCATCTTCCTCTGGCCGAACTCATCCTCTTCCTCTGTCTCTCAAGCTCGACACCGGGGCTCGACGGCGACGGTGTTTCCCCAAAATTCGGCGACTCCAGCGATCCTCCGGCTCCATCTTGTTGCCCATCGGCTCCAGGACGCCATGATGAACACGAAGGTGGGCTTCAAGGATGCAGCTTGGCTCCCAACGGTGCGCTCTGCGATGGACCACGGCTCGAAGGTGACAGCACACGGCTGCAGCTCGCGGGTGACTTGGTCTAGGTCCAAGTGGTGCACAGGGGCACAATTGAGGGCACGCAGCACCTCCCCGATGCGCCGGCGGTGACCAAAATCCACGGTGAAGTCCGCGTGGGTAGCAACTCCCACGGCAGAGCTCCTACGAGGCCTCGGTGCATGGCACGGCACCCAGAGAGGCTCCACGGCTCCCATCTTCTCCTTGTGTCAATGCAGCTTCCCCCGGCAGTGCTCCTTGGCTCCTTCTTGGTCCTCACAGTGGTCGGAGATGGCAGGGATCGGCGTCGAGGCGGCGGTGCTCTAAAGCGGCGGCGCGCTGGCATGGTGGTGCACGCCAAAGCATCTGAGGCATCATCCAAGGGGCTAGCATGCGTATCAGGTGTGGCACACCAAGGCGAACTCAGATCAGGAGTTGAAGAGGTCCAAGGCTCAAGCATGGGGCTGGCAGATTGGCTTCATCGCGGCAGCGCTCGGCTCGCGGCGACGGGCATGGCGGCTTTCACCCCGGCGTCCTCCTGGCGCCGTGGTCCTCTTGGCTTGGCTGGTCCATGCGTGTGTGTGCGTGGTGTGTCCAAGGAAGATTGGTGGAGGTCTCGGCCTACACGCTCCCAAGGCAGAGCGCCATGGCCGAAGCACAAGGCAAGGTCGGGAGAGCGACGATGGCGGTGGTGCTCACCGGCGTTGGCGTGGATGGAGTTGCAGTACACGTCCAATAGCTCTGGCTCGTGGTACAGCTCCAGTTCCTTGTCTCGACGGTCCCACAGCGGCAGCAGCTCCGCAGCGGCGCTCCTCCTTCTTCTCCAACTCCGGCGGTGGTGGCTTTCTTTTTCCCCGCCTCCTTCTTCTCCAATTGGTGCTGAGCAAGATGAAATTGGCAGGCCACCAATGCGGCGGCGCGTCTCGAGGAACCCAAGAGCGCCGAGGCACGGCTTATAAGGAAGGCGGCAAGGGAAGAGGGGTATGGCGGGCGGAGTTGGTTGCAGGGGCAATCCCGTCCAAGGGAAAGCTTCTCGACGGCTTCCTCGGCCTCCGTGGGCTCCAGCGGGCAGAGAGAAAAGCCAATTGGCTTCGAGGTGAAGGAAGGGAGAGGGGACAGGCAGGGGACAAGGTCATGCGGGTGGTTACGAGCGTGCGGGAGAGCGAGATGCTCATGGCCGTGGGTGCCTTGTGGCAGAGCCTGTTGGCCGAGGTGGCACGCGGGACGGCCGTGGATGCAGGGCCGGGACGGATCAAGCGGCCAGGGAACCTCGCATGGCGCTCACGTGAGAGGGCGGTGCACGGGAAGAGCAGGGGAGGTTGGGATGACCTCAGCCAAAAAGATGATAGGTGGGTCCCACGGCGGGACCCACTCGTCAGCGACGGTGATCGGCTGCTGAAGCGGACGCAGACGCGGGCGCTCCTTGCTGGGCCTCGCAGGCCGGTGGTCTCCTGTGCTTGCTGGGCCGGCTCGCGCGGGAAAGAATAGGAGAGCGAGAGCGGGCGAGTGGCTGGGCCGGTGCGGCGTTGAGAGAAGAGAGAGAGAGACGAAGCAAGCCGGGCTGGTTGGGCTAAGTAGGCCGAAATACTTCTTCCTTTTCTATCTTTATTTCTTTTCTCTTTTCTATTTTTAAATACTTTTATATATATACATATATATGTGATGTGCCAACTTTGAATAATAAAGTAGTGGGCATACAAGGCCCTTATATTTGTTAGGGTATTCTTCCCTTAATATTTATTTTTGAAAATAAATATTATGATCTCATTTTAATAATCATTACATAAATTCAAACAAAAACCAAGTCACATATTAATGCAACATGGCATGACAACTATTGAAACATTGAAGGTAAAGCTAATGCAACATTGGAAAGCAACATATGAAACATTGATCAAAAATTACTTTTAAACATTGATTATGCTATGATCACATGGATGCTATGGCATGACATGACAAGGTTGATGCAAGGTCAGGGTAAATGATGACATGTTGCACTCATCACTCATAGGTTTTTTTTAAAAGAAATTATAGCTCGGATTTTTGGGTTGTTACAGTAACTTAATTGAACTCTTTTCAATAATGCATATTAAACCATTTTCTCTTAGCTCATAATACTAATTCGAGCATTGTCTCCGTGTAGAACCTATTGGGAATGTATGTGTCTCTGTGTGTGACTACTACTGCTACAAGTTCCAGATGCGGCCAGGGATATTTAATCCAATTCTCTATGGCAGTCGTCTTTTCCAGTAGTTTGCCGTCGACACCTACATCAAGATTGAGAGCTCACATTTAGATTACATGCGAAACAATCAAGATAGTTTGAGAGCTGACTTATACCAAGGCCTGGTGGACAGTATGCATTCAGGTGAAGGATCTGCCAAGAATGTCGGAAGGCGTACTGTCCTGTCTTCATCATTCATTGGGGACAACGTGATATGAGGCGTCGTTACATGGACGCAATGGCTCTGGTGCGAAAGTATGGTAAACCTGATATCTTCCTCACTATGACATTCAACCCAAACTGGGATGAGATCAAGAATGAACTTTATCCAGGCCAGACAGCACAAGACCGTCCAGATCTCGTCACAGGGTCTTCAGAGCAAAGTTAGAAGCGATGAAGAAAATATTGATGGAGAAAGACATACTTGGGAAGGTGAGGGCCTATGTATATGTATTGGAGTTCCAGAAGAGGGGCTTGCCGCATGCACACTGGTTACTAATAATGGAATAGAAGTACAAGCTCACATGTCCTGAGCAATATGACATGATTATCTCTGCAGAGCTACCAAACAAGAAGAAGTACCCTGAGCTCTACAAGATGGTCACAAAGCATATGATGCATGGTCCATGCCGGACACTTAATCCATACTGTCCATGCACGGTGGGTAGCAGTTCATGCAAGAATCGTTACCCGCGACCATTTTGTGAGTCAAGGTCACAAGGAAAGGATTCGTACCCCGTCTATCGGCGACGCGATGACGGACGCACGGAAAAAGTCCGAGGCCATTTCCTGGACAATCAATGGGTCGTCCCTTACAACCCTTGTCTGTTGTGTACCTTCAACTGCCATATAAATGTTGAGGCCTGTGGGAGCATTAAATCAGTAAAGTACCTCTTCAAGTACATATACAAGGGACACGATAGGGCATCAGTGGTGATGAGGGAGGCTGACAAAGCAGATGAGAAAGGGAACATTGATGAGATAAAGCAATATAGAGAAGCCCGATGGGTGACGCCTCTAGAAGCACTATGGAGGATATATGGCTTTGACTTTAGCAAGAACCATCCACCGGTACAGCAGCTGCAGCTTCATCTACCGGGCATGCACATGGTGTCATTTCATGAACGAGACAAGGTTGAACGGATCATTAATAGGCCAGGTGCAGAAGACTCAATGCTGACCGCATACTTTGATTATAACAGGCAGCATGAGGAGGCCCGTGGGATCTTGTATAGGGACTTCCCAGAGCATTTTACCTGGCAGTCTGATGGTAAATTCTGGCAGCCTAGGAAAAACTCTATTTTTCAAGTTGGTAGACTCATCTCGGCTCATCCTGCCGAGGGAGAACGCTACTTTCTTTGTGTCCTCTTAAACAATGTTGCTGGTGCTACCTCATATGAACACCTAAGGACTGTTGATGGCATGCTCCTACCTTCATTCCATGAAGCTACAGAAAGGAGAGGTCTAATTGAAGAAGATAACACACTAGATGAATGTCTAGCTGAAGCTACATTCGTCCAGATGCCCTCCTCTCTACGAAGGCTATTTGCAACAATATTGGTATTTTGCGAGGCAAATGATGTGATGGGGTTGTGGACAAAACACTATGATGTAATGTCAGAAGACTACAGCCGCAATAATCCATCCCCAAATCTAGTGCAACAGATGGTTTTGATAGACATTAGAAACACGCTGCAGTCTATGGGGAAGGATATAAAGGAATTTCCCCTTCCACGTATTGATGACACATATGACAGTGAAAGCCAGATTCCTCGTGAGATATTTGAGGAAGCTAGCATCGAGCTGAATGCTGAGGATGTGCTATTGTGTGACTCGCTCAACACTGAGAAAAGGTTTGCATATGATGAGATAATGGCTGCTGTCAATGGCAAAAAAAGGCAGGTTGTTCTTTGTGGATGGACCGGGCGGGACGGGAAAGACTTTTTGTATAGGGCACTTCTCGCAAAACTACATAGCCAGGACAAGCTTGCTGTGGCTACAACTACATCTGGAGTCGCGGCATCCATAATGCCAGGAGGAAGGACGGCCCACTCGCGTTTCAAGTTACCCCTCTCTGTTAAAGAGGGCGATAGTTGTACCTTCCTGATACAAGCGGCTCTCATAATTTGGGACGAGGCATCTATGACAAAGAGGCAAAATGTGGAAGCACTAGACAAAAGCCTACGTGATGCAATGGGCCGGAAAGACCTCTCGTTTGGTGGGAAGACTATTGTCTTTGGTGGGGATTTTAGACAGTCCACCCTATTGTGCGGAAAGGATCCAGGGCTCAAATAGTTGGGGCTTCTCTACGGAGGTCGTATCTTTGAGAATCCATGCGCCACCTAAAGCTTGTCTGCAACATGAGAGCTCAGAGTGACCCATGGTTTGCAGCTTATCTGTTGTGCATTGGTGATGGAACGAAGGAGGCTAACGAAGATGGAGATGTACGAATTCACGATGACATCCGTGTCCCGTACTCTGGCGATGCCGAGAAGGATCTTCGTACATTGATTGACACCATCTTTCTGAATCTAAATGCAAACATGGCAGACAAAGAGTACATCACCACCAGAGCGATTTTTTCTACACGTAACGGTTGTGTGTACATGATCAACATGAAAATGATTGATATGTTCGAGGTGACGAGATAGTGTATCACAGTTTTTACTCTGCGATAGATGATCCACATAACTACTATCCATCAGAGTTCCTTAATAGTCTCACTCCTAATGGGCTGCCTCCACACATCTTGAAGCTCAAGCTCGGGTGTCCTGTCATATTGCTTAGGAATATTGATCCGGCCAATGGGCTATGCAACGGTACAAGGCTACTGGTGCGGGGGTTTCGAAGAAATACAATCGACGCAGAAATCGTGGTGGGGCAGCACACTGGGAAGCGGGTATTCCTTCCTTGAATACCGCTATGCCCGTCTAATGACGAGATGTTCCCGTTCCAGTTTAAGAGGAAGCAGTTTCCTATCAGGCTAAGCTTCGCCATGACGGTCAATAAGTCACAGGGCCAAACTATCCCAAATGTGGGTGTGTATCTGCCCGCACCGGTGTTCTCTCACGGTCAGTTGTATGTTGCGATGTCTAGAGCAACGTCAAGAGCGAATATCAAGATCCTTGCCCTCCCGCCTGATGCGGATGCACAGGAGGAGGAGGCTAAAAAGATGAAGAAGAAAAATGCTAAAAAGATTGCCCGGGGAAAAAATAAGAATGCAGTCAAATAAAAAAGGGAAGGATAAGAAGATCCGAATAGTAGATGGAACTTACACGAAGAATATTGTATTTAAGGAGGTGCTAACGCTATAGGCGAGGTAATTAATACAACATTACTAACATATATAGTTCTTTTTCATTCAATTTATATTGTACAAATATTATTTCACCGGCGCCATATTTGTTGTTATCCCTAGGTATTTTTAAATGGTTCATCAGACTCCACGGAGATGTTATGTACACGCTATATGCCAACTATGAAAATCATATGTACATGTTAGATTTAAATTTTAGGCGAATCACAGAAAAATCTATACAACAGAGTTTATGAGCATGCGACATTGAGATCTATGTAATTGTGTTAAACAAACTTTGCTTATTTGGATTAAATGTCACTTCGATACGTTATTTAATTTTATAATATTATTTTTTTCGTGCGATCCATGTGTTTTTATATAAAAGTTTGCCAACCCGTAGCAACGTACGGATATGATACTAGTGATAAACAAAGCGAGAGGCTAGTAAGCTCTAGCAGTAGAAGCAACCTCCATGCTTCTTTCCTGCTGCTCAGCTCACTCGGCTCTGCTCGTTACGCCGAAACTTCTAGTCCATCAGTTTCTTAGATCTCGGAGCAGGTTCCGAACACAGGGCGGTGGTGGTTTTGGTTTGGTGAGATCTTTCTTCAGTGAGCAGTGAACGGATATGAAAAGAGTGAACTGATCACTGTTGGCATTCTGTGCAGCCAAGGTGACCATAGACGAGTGAACTCTTTCGTCTGAGCGCGAGAGACGAAATTGGACGGACTCACAACTCAGTCACAGACTCACAGCCTCACAGGCACAAATGGTTTTGGGCATAGGAGGACGACGGTAAGCGTAGCTCCCAGAGGCCAGATCCCACGGTGTTTTCAACATCGTGCATGGGGACTACGGACCTTTTGGGTGCCCCAGCAGGCCAGCACGCGTTCGACGTGCCGGAAAACGGGTGGCCTAACGAGTTTTGGCATTCCTTTCGTGGTGACTCGCTCACTCAGCATGGAAATGGACGAATATCCTCTCTCGGCTTTGTTTCGAGGACAAAGGCGAACCCTTCCCATCATTCTCCAGTTTAGCGCAGTACTACGTCCACTGCACCTGCACTTGAGATTGGTTTGCTGCTAGGGCTTTGTTCAGTTTCTTCTAAACTTCTAAAAAATACACTCTGTAAAAAGAAGATTTTTAGTCACATTAAACTTATGGTATATGTACGAAGTAGTAAATATAAATAAAATTAAAAACTAATTATATAATTACTTTAACTTTACGAGACAAATCTTTTAAACCTAATTAATCAATATTTAGATAATTATTACTAAATATAAATAAAATACCACAGAGCGTTATAGAAAATTCACCTTCAAAATTTGACAAGTAAACAAGGCCTTGTCTGGCTCCGTGTACCGGTATGTGATGACTCACAATGATGAGTTGCCCCTTTGGCGGACTGATGCTGAACAGCAGCATGGCAACAGTAACTTCACTCTCCCTCCTGACCTAACACTTGTCAGTTGTCACTTCGAAGAGCTAAATCTAAAAATGGATGCAGAACACAAAGACGCTCTCAGCGAGAGTCCCGCACCCTCACGGCAAGGAGGAACGGCAGCGACATACCCAGACCCTAATAAGCAGTCTTGCGCCTGTCAACATCGGTCTGTTTCACGCTTGGATTTTCTCAGTTTGCAACAGACAGACAACAGAATCCGAAGGGAAGAGTACGCTTCTCACGTTCTCATCAACAGCGTGGAACGTGTGGAACACCGAACGTGACCTCGTTTCTGGACCAAACGAGAACGCTCCTAAACCTTGAGTTATTGTTATTCTAAAATTAGGATAGGATTTTTTTGTTATTCTACTCTCAAGTGACTGCAGACTGTTGATCTAGATACCTTTTTATAACATTTTGCATCCTGCAAGGTATTAGGGAAAAATGATACTCCCTATCCCTATGTGCTCGGAATAAAAGGATTCATAGAGTTAAGTCAAACTTTTAAAACTTTTCCTGAGTTTATAAAAAAATGTTAAGATTTATGGTATCAAATTAGTTTCATTAGATTTAGCATAGAATACATTGTGTTTTCATAAGACGTTTATTTTATTTCATAGATGCTGTTTTTCTTATAAAGTTAGTAGCACAGACTCTATGAATTGATTTATTTAGAGACAGGGAGTATATTATAAATTTACTTGAGCTAGTTAAGAACCATTGCATTTGTTGTAGTGAGTTTGGATTACCGTTAGTATAGATTATACGCCATTATACCAAGTATCAAGAATTGAAGATGTGACTAGCTAGGGTATGCCCATGGATTCGACGCGATTTGATTAGTACTGGGACATTCATTGCCGACTTAGTGTTACACCCAGTTCTAAGGACAAAACCAGATATACACTATATATGAGTCTTAAGGGTCAAATCTCACATATAG
Organism: Bothriochloa decipiens; assembly: GCA_023333625.1. NCBI lineage: Eukaryota > Viridiplantae > Streptophyta > Magnoliopsida > Poales > Poaceae > Bothriochloa > Bothriochloa decipiens. The sequence goes on along the minus strand of CM041635.1, from coordinate 46,647,380 downwards.
CTACAAATAGTATCAAGTACAAGTCTTTAAATATAACATACACAGTATATAAAACATCACCTATGAACAAACAGCGGAAAAATGACTTCGAACTCCGGGTGTAGACTTCACTCCACTGGATCGAACTGACTGGTTGATCACAAGCCTAAAACTTCTCCTGAGGTGTGGGGGAATAGCAAGAGTGAGTCCATGTCGAACTCAACAAGTATAGCATAAGACAGTATAGCCCGTAAACTCATGATCATTGTAACATAAATAATGTATAAAACATAAACGGTAAATAAATGAGCATCTTAACATAACCAGAATCATCATCTAATGTAAATGTCTCCAAGGCCGCTCGTGTCCTTGAGCAAGGCTAGTATACCAGTTTATTAAACTCTGCACAGAGGTGTACACTTTCACTGTGAGCCGTGATTTACCCTTTCGCCTGAGGTGATCAGCCTCTTAGCCCACTACCAAGGAAGACCGGCAGGGTTCACTATAAAGCCTTTTAAAGGTTCGTCTAACAAGTTAGGGCCACTAGGTTTCCCTATCAATAAGCATGAACCCTCCCCCAAGAGGTGGCTAACAAAAGACAAGAACCACACCTTCTTGGCAGGCAGCGGAATCATACAGATCGGAGCCCCTTTTGCGCCCTTTTAGGTAACCACTAACAAGCTAGAAAAGGGCCTCATACTGAGCTAAAACCAGAGCCATGTAGCCCTCACAGCTGTACTGTAAATCCCGAATGATCACGTACAGATAAGATCTTAATTTTGTTAAAAAGTCATCTTTTAACGTTTATTGCTTAGACATTAATTAAGTCATAAGATCATAGTCACATAAATAAAACCCAAACTATACTTGCCTTAAGATTATATCCTCCTTCCAATCCCAAAACTTTGTAGAATTGCTCCTCGGTCTCAAACTTCCTTTGAATCACCAACGTATCTCTCACCGTCTGAACTCGATCAACATTAACAAGCAACACCATACAATCATCCAAACAGTCATGCACGAAGCAAACAATGAGCTATGATTAGAATAGTACATCAATCACAATAAGACAGAAAATAAAAGTTTATTAAACTAATTTACTCGCTGCTACGATCACATAGATGTCAAGTTTACCGAAAACGGAGCTAAGACGGCGAAGATATGAATTTTCAAAGATTTTTCCTATAGAGTAATAATGTATTAAATATGAGCTCAAAATTTAAAGGCTACAAATAGAACTAACAGTGACACTACTGCATAGCTTACGAAATTACGAATGCAACGTAATTTGAATGGATCAAAACGGAGTTAAAATGACTATTTTATAAGCATTTAAATACAGTGGCAAATCTGTAAACATATGAAAACGTAATTCTGTCTCTAGAAACGCAATCTGGACCATGGATGACTCAGGATGTATATGTGTATTTCCAGATTTTCTTTTGTAAAGGAAAACGGCAAGAAAATGCCATGACCTCATCAAAGCAAGGATTGACGTCAGCAATGCAAGGAATTACGTCATCACATGCTAGCAAGTGGAACACGCAAGGTGCAACCATGGCCGGCAATGGAGATTCACTGGAGTTCGATCAGAGCAACGTACATGTCTAGTATTTCTACGTTAAGTGCATATGAAAGGAACGGGGTCTCACCACAAGGATTTCTGACGATCCACTTGGAACCAACGACGTGGGCAGGGAGCTCGCAAGGACGACGATGGCTTCCTGCACGGGTTCGGCGATGATGAACGACGCACAGAAGAAAGAGAGCGCGATGCACAGGAACACAAAAGGAACCAGATAGGGAGCCTGGATGTTCAGAACCTCGATGTGATGCTCGGAACTGGCCTTCAGGCGGTGGAGAGGCGGCAGCAGCGACGGCGGCTTCCTGTGCATGTTGATTGGCAACGACGTGATCAAAACAGAGAGCAAGAGAGAGAGAGACGGTGATACAGAGAGGTCCACTACCACCAGGAGATGCTCGGCGACTTGCTCGTGTAGGAAGGAGCAACCGGCGATGTCCGCGGTGGGCGAGCTCTGCACTTCGGCGAGATGCAAAACGCAGGCAGTGGGCTAGCTAGGGCAAATGATGGCGGCGTAGTTTAGGCTTGAAGGCTGCACGGTTTTGTGCGAGGAAACATATAGATCGATATGACGACGTGAGGACCTACAAAGATTGATGTGGTTTCACGTTCCTTGCAGGCCACGAGAAAGACGCTACGGTGGCCTCCTCGTACATGGGCTGGACTCACCGTAAAAGCAAAGGAGACAGGAAACGCACACGCCTGTGCGTCTTTGGCCTAGCTGGACTTACAGCCTCTTCGTAGGCGAAGGAAGTCGCTGGGTGCAAATCCATAAGCTCTAAAAAGATCACCGAGAGAGGGAAATAGGATCTGGCTAGCAGGCAGAGCTAAGCCTTTCGGCTGGAAGCAAAGATTGATGTAGAGATTCTTTTCTTTCTTTTGTTAAAAACAGTTTTTAAAAGAATTTTGAATTCATTTTCACTCCTAGCAAAACCACTCATCACAAAAATATAGATGCACCAGCATGTATGCACAAATATGTTGCTAACTCCTATAATAAATTTTAATTTAGTGAAAATATTCTTTTTCCTAGGTTTGTATGAGCATAAAAATACATAAATAAATTAGCTTTACTCTGTTTTCAAAAATACAAAATTTGGGGTGTTACACTTAGCCCTTCATTGGAAAGGTTGTAGGCATGAATCGGTTCTTATCCAGGCATGGACATGGACGCATGGCAGCTCAGTCTCGTGCTTCGAGTGAGTAAAGTTATATCCCTCTATAGAGTTATTGATTGATCATTTTGAAATACTGCGCTCTCGGTTATGATAATGTTCTAGGTTTTTGGCCTCAAAGTAGACATGCATGTGGTTGATCATTTTGAAATACTGCGCTCGATCTTTGTGGTTCTGGATGATGAGCTCCCTTAATTACTTTGAGTAGTTTATATACCAGCTTTGTGCCATATTATTTATCAATATATGAGAACACTTATGCAAACTATAAAAGGACTATGGTTTGGATAAATCTGTGAATATGATTGTTCTTACGGTACTACCGTTAAGCTGATCTTTTTTCAAGTTATTGGAGACCATTTTGGCTAGTCGAATGAGTATGGTCAGTAGCATATCAAGTGGACAAGATAAATAGCGAGCTTAGTATAACAACTAATTAACAATGTATTATTAATTTTCTACTACCACTTCAACTATTTAATTCATAATTGTTTCTGTTGAATGCGTACTTTTGGCATTGCGTTGAATCTCAAAAACTTGATGACCATGGTAATATACTTCACGGCTAGAACTTGTCGTTATTCATTAGTGGTAAGGGTCTCAGCCTCTCAGGGATTACAAGATTTGGTTTGCTTAAGCTGAGTTGGTTAAAGAGAATAACATTGGGTTTAGCTAGGCAAATCAATTTGATGAGATCCTTGCAAGCTATTTTCTTTGTTCACATTTTAAATAACTCCATTCGTTTAGACATTTAGTATTGAAATTTCTACTCTACCAGATTATATTTTTGTAAAAAAAAAAGAAGAAACAAAACATGTAGTGATTGGGGATTGGGCATTTGGGCTCCATGATTCGGACCCATGAATGATGGAAGGGCTTCAGGCCCGCAACCATTCAACGTGGACCCGATTATGCGAGAATATGCGGCGCCATTCATGCTCTGAGAAGCATTATGTAACGCACGCCGAAGTAAACAAGAGGATAACCGAAACCGCGAGAAACAAACGGAGACGAGAAGCTGAACCTCAACCGCTCCGACCAATGCGCGAGGAGAATGCGCAACCTGCCGATCTCTCGCACCTCGGCCCGTCGAAATCTTACTTTTTTTCTCTCTCCTCCAGCACGAATCTGCTCGCTGCCACCGGCAACTTAATTTTTCCGCCGTCCACGAAGAAACCGGACGAGGATCGGAGGAGGTACCAATACCGCGGGAACATAACGAACGCCGGAAACGGCGCGGGCAATGAAGGCGTCCGCCGGTGGAGGCGGCAAGGAGAGCCCGGCGGCCTCCCTCCTCCGCTTTGTCCTCCTGCTCCTTCTCCCTCTCACCGTGCTCTACATCTTCTACACCCTCCACGTCATTCTCTCCTCAGCCCCCTCCTGCCCGCCGGCGGACGACCTCGTCACAGCCAAGGGCACGTCAAACGCCTTGGCCGTCTCCCATCTTACTAACAATCATTATAACCTTACACTGTCAACGCCATCGCCGCCGCCGCCGCCGCCGACGACGACGACGACGACATCGCCACCTCCTCCTCCGGCCGTGCTAATAACTGCGACGACGCTGCAGCACGTAGTGTTCGGCATTGCGGCGTCGGCGCGTCTGTGGGAGAAGCGGAAGGAGTACATCAAGATCTGGTGGCGCCCAGGCGGGGGCATGCGGGGCTTCGTGTGGATGGACCGCCCCGTGCGGCCTTCCAGCGTGCCGGAGGGGCTGCCGCCCATCAAGGTCTCGGCGGACACCTCTAGCTTCCCCTACACGCACCGGCGCGGGCACCGGTCGGCCATCCGCATCTCTCGCATCGTCTCCGAGACGTTCCGCCTCGGCCTCCCCGACGTGCGGTGGTTCGTCATGGGCGACGACGACACCGTCTTCCTCCCCGACAACCTGCGCGCGGTTCTCGGCAGGCTGGATCAACGGCAGCCTTACTACATCGGCTCCCCCTCCGAGAGCCACCTGCAGAACATCTACTTCTCGTACGGGATGGCGTTCGGCGGCGGGGGCTTCGCCATCAGCCGGCCGCTGGCGGCGCGGCTGGAGCGGATGCAGGACGAGTGCATCCGGCGGTACCCGTCGCTGTACGGCAGCGACGACCGCATCCAGGCGTGCATGGCGGAGCTGGGCGTGCCGCTGACGAGGCACCCGGGGTTCCACAAGTACGATGTGTACGGGGACCTCCTGGGCCTGCTCGCCGCGCACCCCGTCGCGCCGCTCGTGTCGCTGCACCACCTCGACGTCGTGCGCCCGCTGTTCCCGAACACGCGCTCCCACCCGGCTGCCGTGCGGAGGCTGTTCGAGGGCCCCGTCATGCTGGACTCGGTCGGGGTGATGCAGCAGTCCATCTGCTACGACGAGGCGAAGCGGTGGACGGTGTCGGTGGCGTGGGGCTTCGTCGTGATGGTGGCCAGGGGCGTCATCTCGCCGCGGGAGATGGAGACCCCCGCGCGGACGTTCCTCAACTGGTACCGGCGCGCCGACTACAAGTCACACGCTTTCAACACGAGGCCGCTGGCGCGCAACCTGTGCGAGCGGCCCGCGGTGTATTACCTGGCCGCTGCGCGGCGCGCGGCGGCGAGACCACTGTGACGAGGTACCAGCGGTGGCGGCGGCGCGACGAGGTTCGCCCGGTGTGCCGGTGGAAGATCCCAGACCCCGACGCGCTGCTCGACAGCGTGCTAGTGGTTAAGAAACCCGATCCCGCATTGTGGGATAAGGTAATCCTCGTCGAGCTTTCTGCTTCTCAGTTCACGTTCATTGGACAATTCTACTCTACTGTATCATCTACTGCTAGCGTTTGATGCTGATTGGTTACTTGTTTCATGATCCTGACTCAGTTGTGTTCATGATCATATTGCAGTCTCCGAGACGGAATTGCTGCAAGGTGCTGTCGTCTCCCGGGGCAGGGGATGGCGGCAACAAGACGATGACCATAGACGTCAGTGTATGTGAGGACTGGGAGATCAACCAACGGTAAAATGTAAATATCACACAGACAAGCTGTATAGGTAATTCATCAATTACACTTTGTCCTTTATTTTTGTAACAGTAAAGATAGAAGAGAAATCAGAAAGAACATCTACACATCTCCTTCCCATATGAGCATTGATCATGCCGGTTCTTGTTCATTTGTCCCTATATGATTATGAACCCATCTATCTATACATGCTAATGCGACAATAGATAGACAAGTTTAAAGGACTAGAATTACACGTTTATGCGGGAGTCCAAAGTTGATGTCGCTTGATGATACTGGCAGCTTTCAAGAGAATGTCTTGTTCTGTAGATGACCACTCCTCTGTCTTCTGTGGCCACAGAAAATCAGTTGTTCTGTTAGCGAGAAAATTAGAGCTCTTGCACACTAAACCAATACTGCTACACTAACTCCATGTACTGAACCGACCAATTGAGGTACCACATCACTCTAAAAAGCTCAGCTCAACTTAGTTGTCAAGCTGCTTACTAAATAGCCACCAACACGCAGAGAACAAACATAAAACCACGACAAAAGATTTTTCTATCACTTCAACATCTACTTATCTATCACGCAGGATCATAGTTAACATAACCGTGCTTTTGATGTTGCAACCAATGGTCAGCTCTCCACTTGAACTTTCTAACCGTGAGAGATAGCAGTACGGAGTATCAATTGCTTTGTTGGACATCAACATTGCTTTTATCTCCTCTGTTATAGCAGGAATCTTTTCCATGTCTGCAATTCTTACAGGAAGTTTGGCCACGCTAGCATGCCACTGGGCCCTTGATTTATTCACTATCACCTGTAGATTTCTTTGATAAGGAGGGGGGCCACTTGGGATTAAAGAATAAAGATAATATTCCATGGAATAGCAATGAGTCCAAAAAGCCACATTGATATGCAAAATATGCATTCAGACATAAGATAAAATAGTTGTTCAAACATGACATTACATGGCTGGAGAGTAGTGAGTTAGGGACTACAATGGGGAGCTTTTCTGTATTTGTCAATGAAGTAGAAGTCAGTCCAATTTCAACCACTTGCCCTTCTATGTCACCAGCCTGCAATTGAAAAGCACCGCTTGAAGTTTATATCATGCCGAAAAGCAGTAAACCAGTGGTATAGCCATTAAAACTAGATAAACTAAAAATATCTAACTACCAAGTACTTTTGTTAGAAGAAAGCTAAGTTCTGACTCAAAAAACATTCCCCGCTGCTTAGCCTTTGTTAACATTTATTTAAGAAAAAAAAATGCACCAGATGCAGCATGGGTCCTTTCGTATCTTATTCAATATTTGAGGAACTCACTGAAGTATGATAAATTTTCATTGTTTACCTATGTTATTAACTCGCTGAGATAAAATAGTTTTTATCCAATGGTAGCTGGAGTACATATAATGACTTATTCAGAATGTTTAACCACTAAATTTTACCCATTCTATTACTGAGATATTATGTGATTTTGGTTCCAGAAAAATAAAGGACTACAAAAGGTTCGTTAGATATAACCAGGGACCTTGATGTAGTCTCCAACTGAGAATGGCTTTGAAAATTGTAAAGAGAATCCACTCAGCATGTTACCAAGGATATCTCTTGCCGCAAAAGCAGTAGCAACACCTGTAACAACATACAGAAAAGAAAATTATTCCCTCAGTCCCGCAAGTACAGGAAATGCTCACACAAAGAAGAACACTACACGATAAAAGATTACCTCCAACACCGCCAACAGTCAATATTGACTGCACAGGTACACCACAAGCTTCAGCAAGAGCTATAACTCCAAGTGCTATCAGTCCTAATGATGACACCTTATCAAATGCTGACAATCTTTCGCGGTCAGTTCCTCTAGCAGCTTGTTTGGACATAGCATGACCAATGAAGTTAGTTTTCCACCTGTGAAGGAACCACACAAAAGATACAGAAACTGCCCCTTTCCATGCCTGTGGAAGATAAGCTGAAATGCCTGGTCCAATAACTGCAGCCCTGAAGAAGTATCAGAGACCTCACACATATTCAGAACAAGTATAACCAGAAAAATGATCTGCATCGTAGTAGTACGGTTTGTATAAAAATACCACTGAATAAAACAATATCATGCAGTCAATCTCTGTATGAACAAATATAAAATACCATATATAGCCATAAATTTTCAAGCATGTATAGATATATATACTGCAGAGGAACATCATAGTAAGTCTACTTAAAAAAAATAAACAAAATATATGAAAGGAACGTCAAAACTCCCGGACACATGGTTTTGACCTCAAAAGCATTCAGCAAAATTTCGTGGCCAATAATATTTAACAATATAAGAAGGTACCAAGGAAATAATGCTCTCAAAAGGTGAAATAGAAAATAAGTTCTCACATCTGCGAAAATGCCATAAACGTGATCATATATTTTGCAGGATCTTCCAGTGCACTCCACAAGCTTGTTTCATAAGACACATGTCTCTTAGTAGAGTCTCCCCAGAGTGTCCTGAGAGTACCTTCTGATGCATACTTGTGCATCTTTCTTAGAACAACAGGCATTACAACCCAAGCCATTGCTGTACCAATCAGTGTCCCACCAAGTGTAACGATTATCTTTTGTAGATCTCCATGATTACCAAATAACTCTTTTATGAGAAGTTTAATTGCATCATTCAGATACTTCACTTTGTTGCCTGCAGCAGTGCTAGCATCAATAGCAGAACAATAAGCATCTCCTGACATATGAATCCAGGTGTTCCCACCATCATCTGTGCCGCCAACTTTGGAAGCTCCTGTAGAAGCAGAAACCTTTGACATGGCAACAAACAAAAAGGCCCCTGCATTGACTCAGATAACCAACATGCACATTGTCAAATTTACATAACTGGAGATCAAGCGCTCACACAGTGACAAAAACATTGTGGAAATCAAGAAAGAAAGCATTTCAAGCACTTAGATAGAGGAAAAGCTGATCCAAGCAGTTTAATGGTAAGGTGTGCACTGTGCACTTGCTCAGGGCCCCCAAAAACCTAGGGGCCAAACTTTTTTAAAAAAAAACGAGTGTACTTTGTATTAGTACTAATCAGCAAATTAGATGGATGATGAATATATGAGCAATAAAAAGAGCCTTTATCCTTCGGCCAGCCAATTCCTAAGGCCCATTCATTTTCCCTAAGTCTAATTAAATCCCCACTATGTTAGAGTCACAACAAGGTATCTCTCTCGCTCTCCCTTTCCCTCCATCTTTCCAATTCAGCACGAAAGTGAGAGAAATTTTCTCTGACAAATTAACTCCCATCTTAGTGCTTGAGGGAGAGTACGTTTTAGGTAAAAGCAGTGTGTATCATATTAGTCAATAGTTCCAAGATTTGCTTTTGATAGGTAATATCATATTGTAATTGGTATTATTAATAAACACTTGTTTCATCGGGACCAAAAATTTTTATTTGGCACCGGCCTCAAAGATTCTCCCGTACATCCCTGACTGCTAGTCTGCTATTCCATATCTCCCATTTTTAGTGTCTCCTTAAGTGAAAGATTTAATATCACTTATGACTATTGCGATTCAACTTCATGTATAAATTTCAATTACCTGAATGGGGAGAAAAGAAGAGGAAAGTAAGCTGTACTAGTAGGCAACGGCTGAAAGACAGCAAATGAATTACGTACTCTAAATCAAGTGAAGCTCCTTTAAATAGATGTTGTAAAACTTTTATCATACACAACTACACGTATTGGTAAGATGGACATATTCTCCATTACTTCCAACATGTAGCGGATATATCTGCATAGTTAATTCTGCAATGTTCCTCGGGAAACAAAAAAGGTAATTCTGCAATGAGGCCTTCACATACTACTTTCTGCATCACGATAACTAAAACAGTCAAAGCAACAAATGACGTCACGATGAGTTCCTAGCTATAAAACACGGATACTTCACGAAACACGCGTATCGCATATCCGATAAGTTTCGGATACGGATACGCGTCCGATACGTTTCCACCGAGTATCCGAATTTTAATTATTTTTAGAAATTGCCGATACGTTTCCCTGGTACATATCAAGGTTGTGGACACGCGTATCATTCATTTAGATACAGCCCAGCTCATTAACCAGTCACCCATATCCCCTGTTCCCGTCACCCTGACTGGGACCGAAGCCGCAATCGAGACCTATCCTCGCGCCGCATCTTCGCGACGGGTGGAGCTGCGACGACGCGACCCCTGTTCATTGCCTGGCGGCCACCGGCGGCGAGCCTCCACTCGCCGGCGACGACGTCCCTGCTCGCCGGCGATGAGCACCGGCACTCGAGACCCGTTCTCGCGCCGCATCTTTGCGTCGGGTGAAGCCATGACGGCACGACCCCCGTTCGTCGCCGGCGGCAACCGGTGGCGAGCCTCTGCTCACCGGTGACGACGTCCCTGCTCGCCGGTGACGAGCACCATCCCTGCTTAGCCGTGGCCAGTGGAATTCCGCGCCCCTGCTCCTCTTCTCCATGATCCAGCCATGAGTAAATCCCCTTCCCTCTCCATCTCCTCCTCTTCTTCTTCTTCAATTAGCAGTCAGTTGTTGTTTGATTTCTTTACTCCCCACTTCGTCTTCCTCTCCCCATTCTTGATCTATTTGATTTCAGGAGTAGAGTTGAGTTGTTGTTGCTTGATTGCTTGTATGCAGTAGATGGCGGCTTCCAATTTGAGCGGTGCTAGTGGAAGTGCAAGAGCTTAGTGTAGAATCTGCAATCACAAACACAAGTGCAAGTGGAAACTTGTTGGCTGCTGTTGCATGAATTGCAAGCCTGAATGCCTTTTATTACTTAAGCAGTTAATTTTGATGTTTTATTGTTATCAGTTTTAAGTTTAGATCTGCATTATTATTATTTTTATATTATTTTTTAAAATATTAAACGTTTCCGCGTATCGGGTTTTTTTAAAAAATTGGCGTATCCGTATCCGTATCCGATACCAATACACGTATCCGTATCCGTGTAACTTAGGTTTTTAGTGGGGCCGTTAACCAAGATGAGGATTCTAATTGTGCCGAGAACTGCTATATGAAGGAATTCCGCGATAAAACATCAAGTACGTGTAAGCAACATCCCTTAACAAACTGGAGTACATGAAAACGACTACGAATCAGGTACAATTGCTTTACTAAAACATAACACAGATCAAAGATCAAACGAGTAACTGATCGCAAGGTGTTCGACGAAATGTCTCACCTAATATCCGCAGATGACTCGACGATGATTGCCGCAGTCCGCCAGCCCCGTCGTTTCCGCGGAGAAACAAGCAAGCGACCGAGGGTGCTCTCCAATCAGACTACCACCATCCGCATTCCAACATCAAAACTGGAACTTTGAGTCTGCACTGAATTGAAACCAAACCGACGCTCAGCTCAATGGCTGAATAGCAGAAAGATGGGAAGAGCTATTAAATCGCGTGCTCCAGACCTGGGTGGAGGGAAGTAGTCCCAGAAGGTTCAGTTAATCAGCTGACGCGCGCTGCGATTTGGCTAGAAGAGCGAAACTGCGTGAGCATTTGGCTAGCCCAAAAACTAAAAAAGCACAAGCTGCTGGCTGTCACGAGGTTTCAACACCTGGCCTTTCAATCAATCAAGGTAAAAATACCGGCTTCGGACCCGTGGCAGCGAGAAGACGTCATGCGCTGCGCTGGCCGTCACCCGTGGCTGGCTGTGATGGTGATGGGGCCTAACTGCATCCTGTCCAAAAACGCAGGCGGTAGTACTAGCGGCGGCGGCGGCGGCAGCGCGATGAGTCACGCCCAGTCTGCCGGTGGAAGATCCCTGGCCTGGACGCGCCGTGTGACGGTGCGCTCGTGGTTAAGAAACACGATTCTGACATTTTGGGGGCTCGGAGCTCTCTGCTTCTGTTCATGTTTATTGGACAATTCTCCTTTACTGTTCATCTACTGCTACTGTGCGATGCTGACGGGTTAGTTTTTGGATGATCCATTACTGTTGCAGTCTCGGAGACAGGAATTGCTGTAGGGTTCTGTCGTCTCCCTGGACAGGAGAGGACACGGGAACAAGATGATGTAAATGTAATTATCGCACATACAAGTTGTATAGGTAAATAATCCGTCCGTTTCACTGTCTTTTATTCCTGTGACAGGAAGATAGAAGACAAAAAGAAAAAACATGTACGCATCCCTCTCATATGAGCATTGATCATGCTTGTTCTTGTTCTATTAGTCCAACTGAAACTATATCTATCTACACTACACATGCTGTGGATAGCAACAACAAAAAACTTTAAAGGACTAGGATTACACGTTTATACGGGAGTCCAAAGTTGATGTCGCTTGATGATATTGGCAGCTTTCAGGAGAATTTCTTGTTCTGTAGATGACCACTCCTCTATCTTCTGTGGTCAGATTAAGTCAAATGTTAACGAGCTCGTAAGGAGATAGGCCTCTAGTACACTAAACTAGTAATGTTACGTTAACTCCCATGTACTGAACCGATCAAATGAGCAGTTGTACTACCAAATCACTGAAAAGCTCAGCTCAACTTAGTTGCCAAGCTGCTTCCTAAATAGCGACCAACATTCAGAGAACAAACACAACCACAACACAGATTCCGAATATCAGCTAAACTCAACAAAGCACGCAAGTGCACTTCTGCAGACTGCACACTTATCTGTCACGCAAAGGATGCCTAGTGTGGTAACTCCTACATGATATTTGGAAGCACAATGTTGTTTGGAGATCATATATTCATGTTTCCTTCAACATAATGAAGATATGCAACAAGTTTTTCATCCCTACAGGTTTGCAGAGCAGTATGTTGGCTGACGTTTGTTAAGACTACTTTTTCCACATGAAGATAAATATTTTCTGTAGATCAAAGTCTAATATATGAGACGCATCATGATAAAATATCAGCTTTTTTAAGTGGATCATAGTTAACATACCGTGCTTTTGATGTTGCAACCAATGGTAAGCTCTCCAGATGAATTTCCTAACCATGAGAGATAGCAGTATGGAGCGTCAATTTTTGAGTTGGACATCAACATTACTTTTATCTCCTTTGTTATAGCAGGAATCTTTTCAATGTCTTCAATTTTTACGGGAAGTTTGGCCACGCTAGCATGCCACTGGGCCCTTGATTTGTTCACTATCATCTGCAGATTTTTTTTGGTAAGGAGGGAAGCCATTTAGAATTAAAGAATAAACATAATATGGTCCATGGAATAGCAATGAGTCCAAAACGCCACATTGATATGCAAAATATGCATTAAAGATAAGATAAAATAGCATTTCAAACATGACACATTACTTGGCTGGAGAATAGTGAATTAGGGACTACAACGGGGAGCTTTTCTGTATTTATCAACGAAGTAGAGGTCAGTCCAATTTCAACCACTTGCCCTTCTATTGAACCAGCCTGCAATAGAAAAGCACATATAGTCACTCGAAGTTTTTGCATCAAGCTGAAAAGCAGTAAGCCAGTTTGGTATATATAGCCATTAAAACTAGACAAACTAGCAGTGACAGACGTGTAACTCTTTGGTCCTATGACCAGTTTGTTTGGCACAGTGGGTGTCATGTGTACATAAACTGCTTTTCCTTACTTAATTGAGTGGCAGGGCTCCTGCCTTTTACTTAAAAAAAAAACTAGACAAACTTACAACTACCTAACTTCGAAGTGCTTTTGTTAGAAGAAAGCTAAGTCCTGGCTCAAAAATTTTCAACTATTAGTGCTTGATTCTTGAAATTTTTGATCCAGGAGTATCATAGATAAAAGATAAAGAAACGTGACAGCTTTTTGGGGCATGATTGGAAGTATGAATCGTCCAAAACATGTGCGTTTTACTAAACTTTGTCTTCAGAACCAATATTCATTCTCCAAGATAGTTTGTTCTTTTAATGGCCTTGAAATGTGCACTTTACCGAAAACCATTTTCCCCACTGCTTAGTGTTCGTTAACATTTAAGAAAAAAATACACCAGATGCAGCATGGGTCCTTTTTTATCTTATTCAGCATTTGAGAAACTCATTGAAGTACAATAAATATCCGTTGTTTACCCTACCTTATTAAATTGCTGACATAAAATAATCCTTTTCCAAATTTGACTTTAATCTTACTCAGGTAACTAATACATATAATGTATTTGACTTCTTGAGAAAGTTTAACTACTAAATTTTACCCATTTTATTGCTGAGATATCATGTGACTTTAGTTCCAGGAAAAAAAAGAGTGCAAAAGGTTCGTTAGATAAATAACCAGGGACCTTGATGTAATCTCCAACTGTGAATGGCCTTCAAAATTGTAGGGAGAATCCACTCAGCATGTTACCAAGGATATCTCTTGCCGCAAAAGCAGTAGCAACACCTGTAACAACATACAGAAGAGAAAATTATTCCCTCAGTCCCGCAAGCACAGGAAATGCTCACACAAAGAACACTATATGTTAAAACATAACCTCCAACACCACCAACAGTTAATATTGACTGCACAGGTACACCACAAGCTTCAGCAAGAGCTATAACTCCAAGTGCTATCAGTCCTAGCGATGACACCTTATCAAATGCTGACAATCTTTCACGGTCAGTTCCTGTAGCAGCTTTGGCCATAGCATGGCCAATGAAGTTAGTCTTCCACCGGTGAAGGAACCATACTAAAGAGACAGCAAATGCCCCCTTCCATGCCTGTGGAAGATAAGCTGAAATGCCTGGTTCAATAACTGCAGACCTGAGGAAGGAAGAAAGCATCAGAGACCTCAGACATATTCAGAATAAAAGTGTAACTAGAAAAATGATCTTCTCTCAAAAGGTGAAATAGAAAATAATTTCTCACATCTGCGAAAATGCCATAAATGTGATCATATATTTTGCAGGATCTTCCAGTGCACTCCACAAGCTTGTTTCGTAAGACAGATGTTTCTTAGTAGAGTCTCCCCAGAGTGTACCAAGAGGACCATCTGATGCATACTTGTGCAGCTTTCTTAGAGCAACAGGCATTACAAACCATGCCATTGCTGTACCGATCAGTGTCCCTCCAAGTGGAACAATTACCTTTTCTAAATCTGTATGATTACCAAATAATTCTTGGAAATGAAGTGTAATTGCATCATTCAACCTCATGTTGTTGCTTGCAGCAGTGCTAGCATCCACAGCAGAATGATCAACATCTTTTGTCATATCAATCCAGATGTTTCCACCATCATCTGTGTTGTCGACTTCGGAAGCTCCTGTAGAAGAAACCTTTGATACAGCACGTTCAAGACCATCTGGTTTAGTTCTAGTATACGAGGAATACATGCGACGAAGACTTGATACTCCTGAGAACCCCAGTGATTGGTTGCAGTGATGCTTTGGCGTAACCAACCAACAATTCTTTGAATGAACTGTACAATGCATCATGCTGCTTTTTTCAATACTAACGGGATATGTTCCCAGCTTTTCAGTGTGCTCAAGCTCAGCACAGCTGAACCATCTCCAAGGAGCTCCAAAATATAAACAGTGCTCAGGAGATGCCTCTCTGGGACTACGAACACTTGCTGCTTGGCAGGACCACCGCAAAATTGCTGCACTCCTAAACATCGCAACCTTTCTAATAAAATTTGACATGGCAGCTAACAGAAACGCCCTGCACTGGCTCAGAACATGCACATTGTCAAATTAACAATAACTAGAGATCAATCGCAATCACACACACAGCACACAGTGACGAAATATTACAGAAGCCAAGAAAGAAAGCATTTCAGGCACTTAGAGGAAATGCTAATCCAAACATTTTAGTGGCATAAGATGTGCACTGTACCAAGAACACACTCGGCAACCATCTCATTGCTCTTCTAGTATCCCCTAACAAGTAGTGACTATTGCAATTCAACTTCAAGTACGCAATAAGCTCACAGACAGGAAATGAATGACTCTAAACCAAGTGAACCTCCTTCATTTTAAATAGATGTCGTAAAATGTTTATATATGATACACAATTACACATATTCGTGAGCTGTTAACATATTTTCATTATTTCCAACAGAGCCGATATCTCCGCTTAGCCAATGCTGAAGAACTACGACCTTCATGCTGTTCTGGAACATGACAACTTTACAAACAAGTAACAAACTATTCCATGAACAAGGTTGAGCGTTCCATTGTGCTCAAACCTGCTAAATAATTTTGTGATGAGCACCAAGTACGTATAAACAACACTTAACAAACTGGAGACTGGAGTACAGGACAACGAATTCAGATGTTGACACCTTGACATTGATTACTTCTAATCCCGATAACGCTAACCTTCAGGTGCAATCGCCTCACTAAAACAGAACACATAAACACACATCAAACAAGTCGCTGATCGCAAGGTGTTCGATGGAATTTCTCACCGAATATCCGCAGATCACTCTAGCCGCCGCCGCCCTGTGGTATCCGCGGAGAAACGGGCAAGCAACCGACGGTGACCTCCTATCACCAATTCACCATCCGCATTCCAACATCAAAACTTCAACTCTGAGTGAATGGGGATAAAAAAAGAGAAAAGAAACTAACCAGCGCTCAACGGCAGGACGACGAGAAGAGCTGGGAATCGCGTGCGAGATGGCGCTGCGCATGGGCGAGACTTGGAGGGAAGTAGTACCGGAGCAGAGGCACCCGCTAGATGGTTCGGCTGACGCGCGCTGCAACTAGAAGCGTGAGCGCTTGGCTACTAGGCCTAACGCAAAGCATCTGGCTATCGGAGCCTCGGACACCTGGTCTTTCGAGGGAAAAAGGAAAGAGTAAGCCACGCCTGGAAAAAAGAGACGTCATGCACTGCGCTGGCCTGTGGCAGTGATGGTGATGGCGGAATGCTTTTAGGCTCCTAGTACCATCGGAGATGGCATGGGATGGGCGGTCAGGCTTGAGGCTTAAAAATTTGGTCGCCTGACGCAGTACTAGCTGCCATGAGTCTATTGGGTTGTCTGCCTAATTGTCTGACAAATATTTGGCCGCTAAGGTCTTATTTAGATTAAAAAATTTTTAAACTTATAAATAGTAACTCTTTTGGCATATTTGATAAATATTGTCCAATCATGAACCAACTAGGATTAAAAGATTCATCTCGTGATTTCAAACTAAATTGTATAATTAGTTATTTTTTTATCTATATTTAATACTCCATACATAAGTCTAAAAATTAATATGATGAAAAGAGAGCGAAAAAATTTAAAATTTGAAGACAATCTAAACAAGGCCTAAGGCCTAAATTTATCGTACTTCATACAAATACCTGTGTTTTTCCTTTTTTTTTTACCGTCGGGTGCAAGTGAAACGGTGGATGGCAGAGCAGCATTCACCACGCATGGCAGCTAGGATTTCCTGGAGACCGAGCTTCCGCTCGAGTGGCTAGCGGCGGCAGTGGCCACGTAGCCGGCGTATGTTCGAATCCCGGATTCACCTGCGTCTTTCATCGGGGCACTATTTATGAGAACGGTGTTTTTTATATAAAATCATGATCCCTCCCTTCGTGTAATGTCATAATAGTTAGGATGACGTGTCCGTCGCTTACGGAACTTTGAACAGTTCCGTCGATCTTTGGAAGGACACGATCTCTACTGTGTGCAGTTGTAAGCATGATGTCATAATGGTCAGAATGACGTGTCCGTCGTCTACGAAGCTGTGAGCAGTTTCGTCGATCTCTGAAAGGACGCGATCTCTACTGTGTGTAATTGTAGGTATGATGCCTTCTTTTCACATGATGCCACGATGGTCAGAACGACGTGTCTGTTGTCTATGAAGTTATGAGCAGTTTCGTCGATCTCTGGAAAGACACGATCTCTACTGTATGTAGTTGTAGGTCTGTAAATTTGTACAGTGATGATATGTGCATATAGTATAAGTGTGTATGCTGAATAGACACTATAACTGTACAGTAAGAAAGCTAGGATTTCCTGATTTGCATGGTATACTCCGTAACATCGTCATCGCCATCGTGCCTAGTACAGCGGCAGAGCAGAACTCACCACGTGGCCGTGGCCACTAGCCAACACCTACGACCTTTGCTGCAGAGTGCCGACGGAACAGCCTGGACACGTATCGCTTCCAGAGCCGCACGTGTGCAGCTGCATGAACCCAGCTCACTCCCTTAAGAACAGCTCGACGCTCACCTGTCTAGAGCTCGTGCATGCCACCCTGAGTGTGTCGTCACAAACGCGCAAAGCTGCAAAGGAGATAAGAGGGATCGCGAGAGAGACAGAAACCCCCACACAACCATGGCGTCGTCGTGCCACAACGTGGAGGTCCCCGGCAAGCCGACGGAGACGGGCACGATCCAGGGGTTCGCGCCGGTGAACCAGATCCACCAGCACCTGTGCGCGTTCCACTTCTACGCGGACGACATGGGGGGGCAGGTGGAGGCGCACCACTTCTGCGCGCACCTCAACGAGGATGTCCGGCAGTGCCTCATCTTCGACGGGCCGGGCGCCGGCGCGCGGCTCATCGGCGTGGAGTACATCGTCTCGGAGGGGGTGTTCCTGACGCTGCCCGACGACGAGAAGCCGCTGTGGCACACGCACGAGTTCGAGGTGAAGGGCGGGGTGCTGTTCATGCCCGGGGTGCCCGGCGTCGTGGAGCGCCGGGACCTGGAGAAGGTGGCCAAGACCTACGGCAAGACCATCCACTTCTGGCAGGTGGACCGCGGCGACGCGCTCCCGCTCGGCATCCCGCAGATCATGATGGCGCTTACCCGAGAAGGCCAGCTCTGCCAGGACCTCGCTGACTGTACGTCGTCGGCATGCACGCGCCTGCATTGTGCTCGCAGATCGTATAATCTTTCTGATTCTGATGGATTATATTGCTTGTTGGAACATGAAACGTGCAGGTGTGGAGAAGAAGTTCGGGGTGTCGTTCCAGAAGGAGAGGGAGAACCGGGCGTACATGAGCGGGCCGGAGCACGGCATCCACCCCCTGGCGAACGCCGCCGGCAAGGGCCTCAGGACCGTGATCCGTGAGGTCGATATTCCGGCGAGCACTACCGCCGGCGCCGGAAGGGTCTTCACTTGATCGCCGTGCATTGCCGCGGTGGGTCTGGGCAATAATGTAGGGGGTATATATAGTTGGACGGTACTTGCTTTTTTTTTTTTTTTTGACAAATGACGGTACTTGCTTTGGTCTGTGCTTCGTCACTACTTACCCTGTTTCTGTCCTCTCCGAGACACAGACTACTGTCCTATGTGAACTTTGAACTCACATAATAAGAGAATGGCGCGCTACTGATCAGTGTTGCGTAAATATGGTATATTACTGTCAAATACCGTTTTGGTTGAATTCTTGGAGATTTAATAGTACTCCTCCCTCCAAAAAAAAACAGAAGTTCGACGGTACTAACATTTTTAATATAAAATAAGTATCAATAGATTAACGAAATAAATTTTGTTTATGACGTAAATATTAATATTGATTAACATAAACTTGGTCAAACTTAGTCAGCGGGCCGACTAAAATTATATAACAAGGTACTAGCCTTTGTAATATAAAATAAGTATTCGAAGGACCGGATATGGCGGTCAGAGGGGGTGAATGTTAGTCTTAAAATTTTATTCGAAACTTTTGGTCCTCGGCTCGACAAATAATCCTAAGAAGCAATACACAAATCACGATGTCCACGATCCTATCGAGAGGGTGAATATTCCTTAGAAACACAGGGGGACATCACAAAACCAACGCAACAAACGTAAGCAAATCGAAGACCGAACGGACAAACAACAGACAAAACAGCACAGACCGGAAAACTGCGGACAGTCTGTTACAGTACTCGCGGACAGGCTGCTACAGTACTGCCACAGTAACAAGGTATTGCTACAGTACCTCAGACAGTCCGCGGGTTAAAAACCGCACACCGTCGAAACTGCCCTGGAGACAAATTCGAATAAAAATTTAACCTGAACTGTCCGTGGATCAAACTCAAAAAATACCTCCGAAACTCCAGAAACTGACCGGCTCGAACCCGACGCTCGGACTATCCGAGGTAGAGTCCCCGGACTGTCCGCGAATCGCGCAGAAACACGAAAAGAGCACTCCGAAAATCGCCTCACACCAAGAATCGATTTGATCTCTCTCGATTCAACACCAACTACAACAAAATTTGGAGAGATTATTCCTCATGCAGCTAGAAGGCTATCCTTAAAGGATCATGGCCCAAATCGAAGAGAGTCAAGAGAAATTTCAAAGGGGGTGAAAACTTGTCATGAACACGCCAAGAACACAAAGATGTCCCGATCTACGCGCTCGTGAGGAATTAGCTCAAATCATTTGATGGGATTGATCCTCTCAGCACGAATCAACGCAAGAAAAACGAAGTCAAACGGCCGAGAAACGAAGGGTTACGGTGACTGTGGGCCGTTGAATCTGAGATCAACGGTCCAGATCGGTCTGGCCAGTCGACCTCGCCGGGGAAGACGCCCAACGCGGCGGCTTTGCCAATAACCCCCTGAATTTTGACCTATTTCATTAAGAACCCTTGGCGGTTTCATCAGGATACGTCTTCTCCACTGGAAAACGTATTTTCTGTTTAAAAGATCTATAATACGTTTTGTCCACTGAAAAGCGTATTTTCCATTTAACAGCTTCCAGAATACGTTTCCTTCTCTGAAAAACGTATTTCCTTTTTATAGTTTTAAAATACGTTTTCCTCTATTTACAGTTTTGCCGTTATATTTAAACGCTTATAACTTTCACGTTTTAACTTCGATTGGATCCGTTCAAATTCTGTTGGATTCATAATTTTGTAAGATACGCAGTGATGCCACTGTTAATATATTTTGTAGACTTTATATTTTTAGTTCATATTTAATGCATTAAATGGTCTATAGAAAATCTTTAAAAATTCATATCTTCGTCGTTATAACTTCGTTTTCGGTGAACTTGACATCTGTATGATCGTAGCAGCGTGTAGAATAGTTTTATAAACTTTTTATTCTGTTTTGATGAGATTGGTGTACTGTTCCTCTAATAACTCTTTGTTTGCTTCGTATATGTATGCTCGACTGGTTTGTCTGGTGTTGATTGTCAATGTCGAGTTCAGAAGGTGAGGGTTTTGTTGAGTAAGGCTACTTTGAGGATCAGCAGGACCAGCAAGACTTTATGAATCAAGGCAAGTATAGCATGGATCATCCTTGTTACCTATACACTCTAAATAATAATACATTTGCATGAGTCTACTTGATGACCTTAGAGATTATAACTAGGAGTTGTTATCTTGATTCCTTGACACCTTTGGGTTGCATTGGGTAGCTATGATGCTAGTGCTTAATGAATATCATGATCTTGTGACTTGATGAGTATTTGTGTCATGAACAGTAATAATGACTTTTAACCACACGAGGGCTATTCGGTAACAGAACCTCCAGAATTTAATGTACAACTGCGAGGGCTATATGGCTCTGGCTCTAGTCACCTGTAGACTCTCCTTCTAGCTTGTTAGTGGTCTGCGAGTTGGGTATAGGACGGCCTCTGTCCTTATGAGTATAGCCGGGAAGCATTGTGCTATATTAGAAGGAGGGTTCCTACACTTAATGTTTCCGCGTGCCTGATTG
The DNA here is from genome assembly GCA_023333625.1 of Bothriochloa decipiens. Classification (NCBI taxonomy): domain Eukaryota; kingdom Viridiplantae; phylum Streptophyta; class Magnoliopsida; order Poales; family Poaceae; genus Bothriochloa; species Bothriochloa decipiens. The sequence continues at coordinate 46,626,156 of CM041635.1, read as the reverse complement.
GTTAGAAGAATCTATAGGGGGCTTTATATGTTTTGTGGTGACTTGGGAGTAATTAACCCACTTTACTATAGAACGTGACTCACAGTGAAAGTGTACACCTCTGCCGATATATCGTCCGTGCCCTACGATTAGGGTGGCCTTGGAATCTTTACACTAAAGATGATCTCTCCTGCCATGTTAAAATGTTCATTTATCCACTGTTATGTTATTTATTCATTTATGTTACTATGATCATGATGGTTTTGGAAAATACCTGCTACCTTGATGCTATGCCTCGATATAATTAACTTATAAAAGCTAAATGCAGTCAAACAGAGTCAGCCTAATTGAGCCTCATTAACCCATGTTATACTTGTTGAGTATGATTGTGTACTTACGTTTGCTTTACTTTTAATTTTGGAAAATCCTAGATGGATAACAGATGAAGGTTGGAATGAGAGCTATCACGATGAGTACTAGGCTTGGTGTTCACCAGTTGGCGTGTCTCTGTGTGGAGCTTCTGTAATAAAGTTATATTAGTATCTATTTGTTTATGTGTAAGACTCTGTAATAAATATTGGTTCGCTATGTAATAAACAGGGTGATGATACTCTCTGTAATTTGTCATCTTATATGTGCGACTGTTCCTAGGGCGCATATAAGGCTATTTATACATTCTATTTTTATCCTTAAAAATAGAGCTTGACAAATTGGTATCAGAGCCGTGTTGACTGTAGGACGCAAGCCTAGATAGAATGACCATTCTTAGTCTCCTTTGCTTCACTAACTTCATGCTGCTTAACTTTAACCTTGCTATTTATTTAATTTTTATGCTCTTATACTTACTCTATTGTGAAAATTTTGACTCCACTCTAACCTATGTCTAAATCTTGTAGATGCCTCCATATATCCGCCGCATGACTGCTGCTGCGTATCATGCTCTGTTCAACCACTTGGAGTCTAGGGAAGATGTTCTGCCATCACCAACCCCGGTGCCTACATCACCTCAAGTTGAAGAGGAAGAACCAATGAAGGTTACTGAAGAAGAAGAGGAGGAGGAAGTGACACGTCTAGAAGAGGAGAAGGAGGCTCTCGACATCAGCGATGGTGAGACGATGGGAGTAGCTCAAGATGGTGGTCAATCTCCACCGCCGTCTACAGGTGGTTCTGGTGGAGGAGGTGGACCGCACGCTCCTATGGGATGGACTGTGAAGATCTCTCGCGTACCAGAGTGTCACACCAGATCGCATATACGACTCATGAAGCTTCTTCGTGATTACTATGCTGATTGGGACCCCGCCGTGCAGTATACCTGTTTCCAACACACCTATCCATTGGAAGGTACCTACTGGGAGACAAATGTGGCGATATGTTCCCCAGGGGTGATGCAAAATTCCTATGAGATAGAGATGATTTATGAGCATCTTGGTCCCTGTCCAACTCAAGAGGATAGCATAGAGGGTGCTGCTGTTACGGCCTGGATTGCTCTCCGTGGACATCGCTTTGGAAATATGTAAAATGTTGAGTTTCGCTATTTGCCTCGCGCTGACTACAGTATGGAGGATGGATGGGCTATGATGAATCCTCAAGATTTGCTACCTGAGTCACAGGAATTGGCACATTTTGCTTGTGACATGATGCTCACGCATCAGTGCTTGGTAAGCACGGTGGACCAGCAAGCGCAGAAGATTAAAGAGCAGCAAGAAGAAATTGATAGGCTCAGGACCATGGCGGGACAACCAAAGATCTATGAACAGCTAAACCACGAGCTTCAACCTTAGCTTGAAAACCTTTATGTAATAGGCACGTTATTAGTATCGTGAGTCAAGTTTAGTCGTGTCCTTCTAGTGTTTGTGAACTTTGAGTGCTTGATGATTTATGATTATTTAATATGGATGATTTGGACTTTTGTGTGAGTGCTGGAACTTGTGGGCATGTTCGCAAGTTTCTTAGTTAAGGATATTAAGGTTAAAGTTTAAATAAATTAAGTTTGGGTTGGTTTATCCTGTCTCTACCTTGGCTTTTTTCTGAGCAACCTGTGATATTCTGGTTATATCTAGAGATTGATTTGTCCAATGCTTATGAGATTTTTCTGGGTAAAACTAGACTTCTTTAACTATCAACTCCCACAAAAATCATGTCTATATCAGCTCTGATCAGAAGTTATGTCCGTTGTAATCTGATGTTCAGTGCTGTCTGGAATTTTTGAATAGTTTCTCTTGTTTGGTTAATTCGATGGCTTAGATGACAGAATCTAGTAATGTGGTCTGAACAGAAGTTATAGAGAATTTCCTAACCTTTCCATTCATGTAGAGAACGTCTCCTTTTGATACCTGGATCTCGAGTTATGACTATTTTTCTATACTAATAAAATTGAAGCTAGCCCAGAAATTTTTAGATTTGCAATCCTTATTTTTATATAAGTGATTTGTATCCTGAATCTCTCTAAGCTTTGATTTCTGTTGGACTATGGATGAATGCTCATGGTGGAAGAGGTAACCGTGGTAGAGGCCGTGGTGCTGGACATACCACCAATGAGGAAATGAGGGAGGCACAGATGCAGATGATGCACGCTATGACCCAGTTTGTGCAGACTATGCAAGCTGCAGGATTACCACATGCACAACTACGCAGGGACTTTATGCAGGGTCATCCTCATATGTTTACTCACACTACTAATCCTTTGGACGCGGAAGACTGTGTAACACCCATGGTGTTAAGCATGCATTATCTTGCATATCATGAGCATAATCATCTTTTTGCATAGTCATTGTTTACATGAAATGATAAAATAAAATATGTGTTTGCTTTGATTTGAACTAGAGCTATGTGATAGGTTGCTTGTTTGGGGCTGAGTGTTAAATGAAGTTTGTAGAGAAATTTATTTGGAGCAAAACTTATTTTTGGAGCATTTCATGAAAAAGCTTGGAAGTGGGTCAAAAATGTCAAAAACAGTTTATAAAAATATTTTTATTTTAATTTTAAATGGATTTTAAATCCCTATTTTTGAATTTCAAATTTAGGCAGAATTAGTCTTTGATGTTTAAAAGTAAAATGTTCTACTCTTTGAGAGAAACATTTCATCTTTTAAAAATTTCTTCAAATTCGGCTTAATTTTTGAAATATGGAGTAAATCAGTTCTGCATGAATCTTGGCGCAGTGGGACCCACCCGACGGCCTCCTTCTTCCCTCTCTTCTTCTTCCTCGCGCCAACGGTGTCCGTGCCGACGCCGGCCGCGTGGCGTCCGTACGCCAGGCAACGCCGCTGCCCGCTGTTTGGCCTCCCCATCCGAGCGCCGCTTGCCCCCGCACTCGGCCTGGCCCCACCGCTCGCCCACGCGTCCCTCGCCCTGGTCCCGCATCGCCTGCCCACGCGCCACGCGCACGCCGAAGCCCGACGCCATGGCCCGGCCCTCCAGCCGTTGGCTCACTTCAATGCGTCCCGACCGCGCCTCTCGCCTTCACTCTCCAGCCACCACCACCAGACGCCCCCTCCTTGCCTCATTTCCCTTCGCCAGAGCTCGAGCGAGCTCGAAGCCGCCATTGCCGCTGCCCAAAGCTCACATCGTCACCGCACCTCATAGCCCTGCCATTTTCTTCCCAGAGCTCGCCAGTAGCTCCACCGTGGTGCGAGGCACACCATGCGCACACTCCCTGCCCCAATGACCTAAGGTAGAGGTCGAATCGACCATTTCCCCCTTCGCCGGCCATGGCCGCCTCGACCGCCGCACGGTCCGCCATGACCAACAACCCCTTTCTCCCTCCTTTATCTTGCGCATCATGGTCTCCTGCATGAGTAGAACAAGTTGGTGTAGTTTATGGGATCGATTAGAGTTAGGGTTCGTCGGATTTTGGCCGACCACCGTCACGGGTCGTGCCGTCGCTCGCCGGCATGCATCACCGTCGTCGTTCCGGCCAACATCTCTTCACGTTTTCTAGTTAATCCGAGTCGCCTTGGCCTGCTGTACCCGGTAGGCTAGTCCTTGTGACCCGCCGTGGCCCGTGGTGGCCGACGCACCGCCGACCCTCGCCGCCGTCCGCCGTCGCGCATGGCTGTCAGTCAAAACCACACTAATAGCCTTCATCTTGTACACCGTTGGGTTCGCAAACGTTGAGTTGAGTCGAATGGTGGCCGTAGTTTGGCCGGAGACCTCGCCGCCGGCGAGATTGCTGACCGCCGGCGACCTTTCCCCTCTGCGTGGACCGCGTGCGTCATTTATGTTCTTTTTTGGACTTAAGTGCAAAACTGCCAGACACAGAGAGTTTCTTTATAGGGCTCCCGGTGCAAAACTGTTTTCTATTTCGTTTTAAAGAATCTATTTTCCAGATTTTTGGCAAAAGCTTTGAAAAATCATATCTCACTCATTTTTAGTCCAAATGTGTTGGTTCAACTTGCAGTATTTTTCTTATGAGTAGATCTATGCATAAAAATTTAAATTATATTTTTTGTGATACTTTTCTATATAGATTTATTTATCCCTATTAAATGCCTTTATCTTTAAAAATGCATAAGTAATTCTCTGTTGCTCAGAAAAATATGAATCTAAGTTTGTTAGTCTTCTTATGTCATGCTCTATCTGTGAAAAATGTTGAAAGGCTATGTCATGTGTAAATATTATCCTGTTTAATTATGATGCCTTTTCAAGTAGATGATAAATAATTCATAATAAATAATATATAAGTGATTTATGCATAAAATTTTTTGGAGAGTGTTTTGATGCTAATCTAGAGTTAAGAATGTTCTGAGATCTATTGTTTGACATTTTTCTATGTACAAAGTATTTTATGTCCATTAAATTATGTTGCCTTGTCATTTTTATGTAGAATAAAGTACTTATGGTAGTCTACATTAGGCATGCTTAAGCTTCTATAATTTTTATAGAATTTTCTGAGTAATCTTAAGTCATGTTGCAGTTCTACCCTGATTTTTTTAATAATTAATATGCTTTAAGTTATTATTTCATGTGTATAATAATGCTTTTTCTGATGTTTGTGATAGGTGAAATCTGTTATTGGTTTTGGTTCAGTAGAGGGTAATGTGCAAAATAATAGTTGTTTATAATTCCTTTTAATATGTAAGTAAATTGTAATGCGAGGCTTGTATAAGATTTGATTGTAGAAGAGAATACAGATGACATGTGCTTATCATACATGTTTTAAAATCATGTCAATTATCTTCAACTGAGCATTCATTCACCATCAGCATGTACCTTGTATTTACTATATATTTGTGGTATTCATACGCACCATGCATCATACAGGATCGTCATAGCTCGAAACGGTAGTTCCCAGAGTATAAAGAGAGGAAGGCCAGCAGGAAGCCTTGGTGCAGGGGATAGCAGCAGTAGAGGATCCCAAGGTTGATCTTTCCGAGTGTCCCAACCATCAGCCAAGCTCTTTCCTGAAAGGCAAGCCCTGGAGCATTCTCCCTGTGATTTATAAAATATCTAACTTGAGTCCTTTACTTGTTTGATGCATTAAGTTATAGGCGTTGTTTTATACCGTTGCTGCATTACTTATATTCCTTGCCCACTGTATATCCTTCAACCCTGTTAGATTCAGGTGCGATTATCTGCTTAGCCTTACTTTAACTAGATCGGTAGAAGTCGGGTGATTTCCTGTCATCCGCGAGTTATAGGTGGTGACTCGGAATGGTTGAATACATTGTTATCTTGGATAACCATGTGGAGATAATAAATTAAGACCGGGCGGGATTGGTGTTGGGACTGAACTGGAGGTTCGGTGAGGTTATCCCGTCTGTGTCGAACTAGGACCCCGTCCATTGTACGTCCTCAAGTCATATTAAACGCATGCCTCACATTTAGCTGGACGGATAAGTCGTTCTGACCGTGAAGCCTGAGTTTGGTTTGGGCCAGGAGTTGACCTGCTGTACGCATCGTATTAGAGAAGATAGGGGACCATGGGTTACGCAGAGAGTAAGTCCGAGGTCAGGGTCGCCCTGAATAAGGCAGCTGGGCGGTTCCTGGATACGATGGTACCTGTTGATCCTGCGATTTTCCAAATCGAATTTTCGGTGATCTGTAGCTCACTTTAGCGGGTGAGTGTGGTTTGTGTGAGGAATACCCGCCAGCTGGTTAGTAATCGATTATAATTGCCATCGTTCCTGGACAGTGAACACTTGACTTGAGCAGCGGCATCGTAGTAATAACTTGAATAAAGTGATGAGATGGTTGAGCCGTGATGTTGAAAGGCACTCAACCGGAATTGGTTACTATTCTTATTGAATAATTATTACCATGCTTGTTTAGTACAGGTGCTAATTTAGCATGATAAGGTTAATCAAATTAAAATACAATGCTAGAAGGTTATGATCAAATCTTTCTTTGATGCAAGCTTTTCCGCAAATAAATGAGTTAGATATTCCACTTATATAGCCTTGCATACTCTTTGGAATCAATTTATTTTTAGTTTATGATGGGTAAGTCTAGCTGAATATATTCTCATACTCAGGGTTTGTTTCCCATGTTGTTGCAGATGGTGAGATGTTTTATGGCTACTGTCAGCACTGTTTTTATCCCGCGTTGGGTGATGATTAGACCTTGGACATGGTCACTCTACTCTACCTTATGCTTTTGTTGGATAATTGACTGAGGACTTGGCACAGTATTTGAACTAAGTGTGTGTGTATTTGAACTTAATCGCTTCCACTATTTCGAATTCGAACTGGGCTTGTAATAACTTTATTCGTACTCCGATGTGTAAAATTATGTGCGAACTAGGTATGTTGTGAATGGTGATCGCTAAACTTATTACGATCTTGGCTATGCCGAAAAGTTTGAAATCCTTCGTGATTTCAGTATGACTACTGGGTTTATTAGGTCTCAATCATGTAAGTTTGCTATCTAATGGCGAATTACGTGCTTGTGCTCTAATAAATTGGTCGGTTCTGTCACAGACTGGTTGCGTGCTGTGGAGAAGCAGTTGAATCTCGCACAGTGCAATGATGCTGAGAAAGTGTTATACGCTTCAGGGCAACTCCAGGGAGCTGCTCAGACCTAGTGGGAGTCGTATCAAGTTGCTCGTCCCAATAATGCTCCTCCCATCACTTGGGCGATTTTTGAGAGGGACTTCAAGGCCCGCCACATTCCGAAGGGTCTCATAGAGCAGAAACAAGATGAATTCAGAAATCTCAAAATGGGCTCTATGACTATAAGTGAGTATCATGCTAAGTTCGAGGAGTTGGCTCGCTATGCTCCCCATGAAGTTCTAAGGGACGTTGACAAGTGGCATCATTTCCTCAATGGCATATACTATGAACTTAGGCTGCAGTTGAAGGGTAACAATTATGACACCTTTGAAAAATTGGTAAACAACGCTATTGTGCTGGATAATGAACGTCTATCATAGGACAAGAAAAGGAAGATGAATGAATAGGGCTTTGGAAACAATTCTCGTTTTCGCTCTAACTTTCATTAGGGCTTCCATCAGAGGTTCCAGGGACCAGTCAGTCAGGGATATCATGGTCAATATGCTCAGCACAAGAATGGGAATCACCAGCAGCAGGGGAATCAGTGGCCGCAGCAGCAATCTGGAAGTCAAACTCCGCGCCTTACTGCGCCCAACAACACGCCTCTTAAGAGTAGTCCCAATACTCCTCAGGTGTGTTATCGTTGTTGTGAGCCTGGGCACTATGCTAATAATTGCCCCAGGAAATCAAACCAACACACACCTCATAAGCATAATGGTAACCAAAAGTCCTATGCTAATCATGGAAGGGTGAACCATGTGTCCACTGAGATAGCTCGGGAAGCATCAGAGGTTATGTTGGGTACGTTCAACATCAACTCTATCTCTGCTACTGTACTTTTTAATTCTGGAGCTTCGCATTTCTTTGTCTCGCAAGCATTTGTTAGAAGGCATAGCATACCAGTTGTAGCCATGAAGAACCAAATGGTAGTAAATTCACCGGGGGGTGCTATACCAGCTTCTTACTACTACCCCTTAACTAACCTTCACTTAAGGGGGTAGACTTTTTAGCAAATCCTGTAGTGTTGAATGCATCTGGTATTGATTTAATTCTAGGGTTGGATTGGATGGAAGCTCACCAAGTTGTGATAAAGTGTAAAGAGAGGGTTGTGGATCTGACTACACCAAAAGGAGATAGAATCAGTGTTGATGTCAGAGTGCAAGCGCCACCTAGAGCTACACTGAATCAGCTTGATGACAATGCAGATCCTCGGAATCAGGTGGTGGAGGAATTCCCGGATGTGTTCCCCGATGAATTGCCAGGTATGCCACCTGATCACGACATTGAATTTATTATTGATTAGTTATTACCTGGCACTGCACCCGTAGCTAAACGTCCATATAGAATGGGGGTTAATGAACTAGAAGAACTTAAGAAACAGTTAAAGGAATTAGAAGAGAAGGGTTTCATTCGTCCTAGTGCATCACCTTGGGATTCCCCTGTGATTTTTGTTGATAAGAAGGATGGAACAAAATGAATCTGTGTTGATTATCGCTCACTCAATGAGGTTACCATCAAGAACAAGTACCCTTTGCCCAGGATTGATGACTTGTTTGACTAGTTGAGAGGTGCCTGTGTGTTCTCTAAGATTGACCTGCGTTCTGGATATCATCAGTTGAAGATTCAGAGTTCAGATATACCGAAGACGGCATTCACTGCCAGGTATGGGTTGTATGAGTATACAATTATGTCCTTTGGGTTGACCAATGCACCTGCCTACTTTATGTACATGATGAATAAGGTGTTTATGGAATACCTGGATAAGTTCGTTGTGGTTTTTATTGATGACATCTTGGTATTCTCAAAGAACAAGGAGGAACATGCAGAACATGTGAGGTTAGTCTTGCAGAAGCTTAGAGAGCACAAACTTTATGCTAAGAAGAGTAAGTGTGAATTCTGGTTGGAGGAAGTCTTTTTCCTCAGCCATGTTGTTTCTAATGGTGGGATAGCAGTTGATCCAAACAAGGTGAAAGATGTGTTGGATTGGAAGCCACCTATAGATGTCAGCGAGGTTCGTGGTTTTCTTGGGTTGGCTGGTTATTACAGGAGGTTCATTGAAGGGTTTTCAAAGATTGCCAAGCCATTGACAGCCTTACTAGAGAAGAATGCCAAGTTTGTGTGGTCCGATAAGTGTCAAGCCAGTTTTGAAGAATTCAAGAAGAGATTGACAACAGCTCCGGTGTTGGTATTGCCAGATCTAAGCAAGAAGTTCTCTATCTACTGTGATGCATCTCGTTTGGGATTGGGGTGTGTTCTTATGCAAGAAGGTAGAGTTGTTGCTTATGCTTCGAGGCAGTTGAGGAAACATGAGCTTAATTATCCTACTCATGATCTAGAACTAGCAGCTGTGGTTCATGCTCTGAAGATTTGGCGACACTATCTGATTGGGCACAAGACTGATATCTTTACTGACCACAAGAGTTTGAAGTACATCTTCACTCAGTCTGACTTGAACATGAGACAACGTCGATGGTTGGAACTATTAAATGATTATGATTTTGATATGTATTACCATCCTGGGAAGGAAAATGTCATGGCCAATGCACTTAGTAGAAAGAAACATGTTAATGAGATTCGGGCGACACCTGAATCTGATAAGTTGTGTGTAGAGTTTGCTCATTTGAACCTTACTCTGGTTACTAATCTATGGAGATAGAGGTGACACCAACCCTAGAGAAAGAGATTCGCAAGGGTCAGTTGGAAGATGAGGATCTCAAGTATATAGCAAAGAAGTTAGCAGAAGGGAAGGCACCTGGCTTTTGCATTGATGAAGAGGGTACCTTATGGTATGGCAACCGCATATGTGTTTCGGAGGTAAAAGCTCTTCATCAGGCAATTCTGCGAGAGGCACATGAGTCAGCTTACTCTATCCATCCTGGAAGTACTAAGATGTACATGGATCTCAAGGAAAAGTATTGGTGGATTGGTCTGAAGAGGGATGTGGCAGAGTATGTTGCTATATATGATACTTGTCAACGTGTGAAAGCTGAACATCAAAGGCCAGCTGGATTATTGCAGCCAATGAAGATACCTGAATGGAAGTGGAAAGAGGTCGGTATGGACTTTATAACAGGTTTACCTCATACTCAGAAAGGTTTCAACTCTATTTGGGTAATAGTAGACCGGTTGACCAAAGTTGCTCACTTTTTGCCAGTTAAGACAAAGTACAATGGCCCAAAGTTAGCTAAACTGTATATGGAAAGGATTGTTTGTTTTCATGGGGTACCAAAGAGGATTGTGTCTGATAGAGGTACTTAGTTCACATCTCACTTTTGGATAGTAGTGCATAGTGCTTTGGGAACAAAGTTGAACTTTAGTACAGCATATCACCCACAGACTGATGGACAGACCGAGGGACTTAATCAGATTTTGGAGGACATGTTGAGAGCTTGTGCATTATAGTGTGGTACAACTTGGGATAAGAATTTGTGTTATGCAGAGTTCTCATACAACAATAGTTATCAACAGAGTCTCAAGATGGCACCATTTGAAGCTCTGTATGGGCGTAAGTGCAGGACGCTGTTGTTTTAGAATCAAACTAGGGAAATTCAATTGTTTGGGACATATGTTCTGAGAACTGTAGAAGAACAGGTGTGAGTGATTAGGGAGAACCTGAGGGTAGCACAATCTCGCCAGAAGAGTTATGCCGATACACGAAGAAGAGAATTGGCATTCAAGGAATATGAATATGTGTACTTGAAGGTGTCTCCTATGAGAAGTGTGAAGAGGTTTAACCAGAAAGGAAAACTTACACCAAGGTATATTGGCCCATTTAAAGTTTTAAAGAGATGTGGAGAAGTGGCTTATCAGTTGGAGTTGCCTGAGAGTTTAGCGGGTGTGCATGATGTGTTCCATGTGTCTCAACTTAAGAAGTGTCTGCGTGTACCTGAGAAGGAACATTTACCTTTTGAGGAACTTACTGTTAAGAATGATCTCACGTATGAAGAGTTTCCAGTAAGGATCTTGGATACAGCTGAAAAGGTTATCCGAAGTCGGGTTATTAAGATGTGCAAGGTGCAGTGGAATCATTACTCAGAGGCTGAGGCAACTTGGGAAACCGAGAATGCATTGAGGGCAGCTTATCCGCAGTTGTTCGAGTAAGAAACATCCAATCTCGAGGATGAGATTTTCTTAAGGGGGTAGAATAGCATTGCCATCGCCGACGACGAGGAAGCTCGCCGGAAAGCTTGAACCGGGCGATTCCTGTAACACTCAGGTGTTAAGCATGCATAATCATTTGCATTCTTAAGCATAAGCATCATTATGCATAGCATTAATGAAAAGAGTGATTGTCATTTCATGTATCATGCTTGTTTATTCAATTTATACTTGCCTTGCACATGAATTGCAAATGTGGTATGAGTGTTTGGTGTTGGATGACCTCTAGGGTAACCTAGACATGTTTAGGACACCAAATTAACCTAGGTTTATGTTCATGGTTTTGGGTAATTAAGCTTTGTTGTCATGGTTGACCAAGGTGGACCATGAGAGTAGTTTTGTTTGACTGAATTGGAAGTGGTAGCTAGAGTGCTTGCATGTGTGTGTGCCCTAAATGAAGTTTGTAGATAATTTTATAAGGAACAAAAGTTGTTTTTACCACTTTTCATGAAAATGCTTGGAAGGTGTTCAAAAATGTTGAAAAAGGGCAAAATTGGGGGCTGGTTTTCTATTTTGGGATATTTTAAAAGGTATTTTATTTGGATTTTTGTAATTCAAAATTTATGCAGAATCTGGCAAAACTTCTTTAAGATGAAATGTTCTACTCTTCAAAAGCTACATTTCATCTATTTTGAGTTTTTGCTAATTCGGCTTAGTTTATGAGTTATTAAGCAGCAAAGTTTGTTCTGATTTAATGGAAATAGCATTTTGGTGACGGTTGGGTCCTGGCCGTCAGGGAAATCCCCGACCAGAAAAACGCCGTGGCCGCCCGCGGCAGCATGCGACGGCCGCGTGGCGCTCGGGGTCTGTCGTCCGGAGGAAAATTTTGGCCGCGTGGGCGTCGTCCGAAACCGCCCGCTCCTTCATCCTCCCGGCTCCCTCACTCTCTCCCTCACCCCCGCACATTTCCGCTCTCTGCTCGCCGCCGCGTCGCCCGAGCCTGCCTCGCCGCCGTTCCAAAATTCATCGCCGTCAGCCGCGCCCGCACTCGATTGACCCCGCAACCGAGTGCGCCCGAGCCCGCTCCACCATCCTCCACCCTCGCCTCGGCCCATCGCGTCAAGGTATAACCGAATCGCATCACTTTCTCTCCTGACCGCCATTGCCACACCTCGGCCTCACCGTGGTCCCGCCGCTCTGGCCATCCTCCCTCGCCATTAGGGTGCTCATCCAACGTGCCGTGGTGTATAGCTGCTAGGACGATGGTCAATGACGTCGATTAGGGTTTCGTGGGGTCGGATTCCGTCGGGCCGCCGCTCGGAGTGCCGCCGCTCCGCCGCGCTCGAGCTCCGACCACCTCCAGCCGCTCCCTCCCATCTTTAGTACCCTTGATCGATGCGCGCTGCTCTCCTCTCTCTTTCCCGCCGGTTGGTGACGCCGGAGCGCCGCCGGGACGGCCGGCCGAGCCTCACCGCCGACGAGGACCTTCGGGTTAGAATGAGGAAAAAGCTAGGGTTCCTTGTGCTAAGTTGCCAGACACAGCAGTTTACTTAATAGGGCTTGGTTAGTTTCTGGAAATGTCAGGGTCCCCGGTGTAAAGTGGTTTTCCTTTTTCTTTTTCAGAATAGATTTCAGATTTCAGTTTAAACTTTGAAAATTCATAACTTGCTCATTTTTCATCCAAATGAGTTGGTTCAACTTGTAGTATTTTTCTTATGAGATGATCTATGCATGAAAAATATGAAATATGGAATTTGTGAAACTTTTCTGTATAGCTTTATTTATCTCTATTAATTGTATTTATCTTAGGAAATGCATAACTAATTCTCTGTTGCTCAGAAAAATGTGAGACTAAGTTTGTTGGTTTTCTTATGTCATGCTCTATCTGTGAAAAATGTTATTAGGCTATGTCATATGTAAATTTTTCTATGTCTAGTTATGGTGCCTATTTTCATATGAGGATAAATAATTCATAATAAATAATATATAAGGAATTTGTGCATGAAACTTTTTGGAGAGTGTTTTTATGTCAATCTAGAGCTAATTATGTTCTGAGATCTGTTGTTTGATATACTTTTATGTACAAAGTATTTTATGCCCCTGGAATTGTGCTGCCTTGTCATTTTTGTGCAGGATAAAGTACTTAGTGTTTTGACTTGAAATTTTTATGGTAGTCTTTATTTGGTATGATTAAGCTTCTGTAATTTTTACAGAATTTTCTAAGTAGTCTAAAGCCATGTTGTAGTTATACCCTGATTTCTTTCGTTTATAAATAATGCTTTAGAGTTATCATTTCATGTGTGTAAAAATGCTTTTTATGCTATTCATGATATGTATGATCTTCTATTGGTTGTGGTTCAGTAGAGTGTAGTGTGCAAAACAATGGTTGTTTATAATTCTTTATAGTGTGCGAGTAAATTTTAATGCGAGGCCTATTTGGAGATTTATCGATAGAAGAGAATGCAGATGACATGTGCTTATCATACATGTTTTCAAATATCATATCATTTATCTTAAGCTGAGCATTCATTTACCATCACCATCATCATCAGCATTGTATTTATATTTATGCACGGTATTCATACGCACTATGCATCATACAGGATCGTCAGAGCTCGCGACGGTAGTTCCCGGAGCACCAGGAGAGGAAGACCAACAGGAAGCTTTGGTTCGGGAAGCAGCAGCAGACGAGGATCCCGAAGCTGATCTTCCGAAGTGTCCCGACCATCAGCCAAGTGCTTTCCTGAAAGGCAAGCCCCGGAGCATTCTCCCTGTGGTTTGCAAAATATCTAACTTGAGTCCTTTACTTGTTTGTTGCATTAAGTTATAGGCGTTGTTTTATACCGTTGCTGCATTACTTATATTCCTTGCCAGTGTTTATACTTCAACCCTGTTAGGTTCAGGTACGATTATATGCTTAGCCCTGCTTAACTAGATCGGTAGAAGTCGGGTGATTTCCTGTCATCCGCGAGTTATAGGTGGTAACTCGGATGGTTGAATACATTGTTATCTTGGATAACCATGTGGAGATAATAAATCGAGACCGGGCGGGATTGGAGTTGAGAATGAACTGGAGGTTCAATGTGGTTTATCCCGTCTGTGTCGAACTAGGACCCCGTCCGTTGTACGTCCTCAAGTCATATTGAATTTATGCCTCACATTTAGCTGGAAGGATAAGTCGTTCCGACCGCGAAGCCTAATTTTGATTTGGGCCGGGAGTCGACCTGCTGTACGCATCGCATTGGTGAAGATGGGGGACCACGGGTTACGCGGTTGTAAGGCCTGAATATAGCATGGTGCGCCCTGCTGGCAGCCGGACGGTGCCCGGATGTGATGGTACCTGTTGATCTCGCGTTTTTCCTGAATTGGATGTCGGTGATCTGTAGCTCACCGTGGCTGGTGAGTGTGGTTTGTGTGAGGAGTACCCGCCAGCTGGTTAGTAATCGATTATAATCGCCATCGTTCCTGGATAGTGAACACTTGACTTGAGCAGCGGCATCATAGTAAGAACTTGAACAAGAGGTGAGATGGTTGAGCTGTTGAGATTGGAAGATACTCAACCGGAAATTGGTTACTTCTGTTGAATAATTATTACCATGCTTGTTTAGTACAGGTGCTAATGTAGCATGATAAGGATAATCAGATTAAAATACATTGCTAGAAGGTTCTTATTAAATGTTTCTTAATGCAAGCTTTTCCGCAATTTAAATGAGTCAGCTATCCTACTTATACAGCCTTGCATACTCCTTGGAGTCTTTTATTTTAGTTTATGACGGGTAAGTCTAGCTGAGTACATCCTCGTACTCAGGGTTTTATTTCCCATGTTTTTGCAGATGGTGAGATGCTTTATGGTTATTGTCAGAACTGTTTCTATCCCGCCTTGGGCGATGACTAGACCTTGGGCATGGTCACTCTTCTCTACTTGATGCTTTTGCTGGATGTGGACCAAGGACCTGGCACTATATTTCAAATGTGTGTGTGTGGTATTTGAACTTAAATCGCTTCCGCTTTTATTTGAATTTGAACTTGGTTTGTAATAACTCTATTTCGTACTCCGATGATGTTTTAAACTTGGTGATTGTGAATGAGTACGCTAAACTATTACGATCTTGGTCGTGCCGAAAAAGTTTGAAATCCTTCGAGATTTCACGGACTACCGGGTTTATTAGGTCTCAATCATATGATTTGCTGAATTAATGGCGGATTATGTGCTTGTGCTCTAATAAATTGGTCGGTTCTGTTACAATTCCGGCCACCATTAGCAACGAGACCGGTACCGTTCGAGAGAGGAGCTCAAGCCGCGCTCACCTAGCAGGAAGATGGATACCGAGACGAAGGCAGACGGCGACGACCTGCACATGGTGGTGACTTGGTTTAGGCAGAATTGAGCCGAGAGAAAGGCTCCAACGTGCTCAGGAGGTCAAGGCGGAGATTTCAAGCTAGCTTATGACAAAGGTGTCCCGCCGGTTGTGGCCAATTGCAAGCTCCGGTGGAACGGCGGCAATGGCGGCTAGGGTTTCAGCGTCGCTGTGACTTGAGGCGAAGGCGGCTGGCGCTAGGGTTCGGAGTCGAGATTGCGGGCACGGAGTAAATCCTTATATAGCCCCGAGGGCGAGGGTGCGACCTGGCGTGCGGAGCACGGAGGCGGCGCGGGTCGGAGTCGGCTTGCGCGCGAGTCCCAGTCGGAGGTGGACGAAGACTACGCGGTCCCCACCTGTCAGCCAGACAGAGGGAGAGACGCGGATGCGATCGCGGACGGCGCTGCGTGCTTGATGGGCTCGGCCTACGGCCCAAGAAGAAGAGTGGCGCGTGCGCGGCTGTTGTGGCTTGCTGGGCCGGCCAAGGAAGAAAGGAAGGAGGGCCGCGCAGGGACAGAGCGGGCCAGAGCAAAGGCGAGAAAAGCAGGCCGGCTCGGGCTACTTAAGTGGCCGGGCCAAATAGCAAGAATAGAAAAGGGAGGGAGATGAAAATGATCTTTCATTTATTTGAATCATTTTCAAAAGCAAATTCAAATGGATTTTGAAATCTAAAATCAAATTCCATTACCACATCAAAGAAAATGCACCAGTATGAATGCACAAGCAAGGTTCTACCATGATATCTCTTTATTTTCTTTAAAACTTTTATTTTGCCAAAATTAATTGCTCTCCAAAAAAATAAAATTAAATCCTTTTGTCTATTTTTTTTGAAAACCTGAAAAATTTGGGATATTACACCCACGCCGCCTTCAGGAGTTCAGGCGGTCTTGTACTTTCCACTTCTACCCTACACCTTCCACTTCTTCGCCACCCATTAGTAGGACTTCACATTTATTTGCCTACTCCCTTCATCTCGCAAATAAACACAATTCTTTGACTTCTATATTCGACCGTTCGTCTTACTCAAAATTATTTTTAATAAATTTATTTGTTTTGTTACGTGCAGCCCTCTGGCCTTACACCTTGAGTCGGTGCCCGACAATACAACAACACCGGCCGGGACCCAGGCCTAGTGTCATTGCGATGAGATAGTTTCATCGGCACCCAGCATGCCGCTGCATGCGCCGCTGGGCCTAGGGGCGCACGAGTACGAAACCCCCTGGTGGACGAAGAGTCATGTCGAACCCCCTTGCGGATGGCACGCACGTGGAGGACATCTCCGCGCAGGGTTTGCCTTCACACTCGCACTCGCTAACCGGACGCTTCAAGAGATTTGCAGAAGGTGCTCAAGAAGATTTCCACGCCAATGTTGTAGACCAAGATCTTCGACTCTTCGTTGCTCCCGTGGCGAAGCATGCACATCGCGGCGCAACCACTGGCCAAGGTGCCGGTTGCCAAACAGGGAGAAATGCTCATCATGCGGCGACTTGGAATCCTTGAGGACAGACCAGTCGAGCAGGCGAGGCCATACGCGAGCTATTCCTCGACATCCATCGGACGCGGAGGCGTCGCGACAGCCGCAAGCAATCCACCGATCAGGGGGTCAATGTCGAGGCTAGCAAGCCAAGTTGTCCAGTGTGTGAGTGGTTCATTTAGAATATACCGAATAGGGATGACGCACTTCATATAATATCTTAACCTCCCAACTATGCTACGGCGGCAATGTAAAAAACCCTTCTTCTTAGATACAAATATGCGCAAATTTTTGGCATATTCGAGAAAAAATATTTGTTTTTGTTCCTATTTTATCATTAAAGTTATTTTATAATAATTTATTTATTTTATTATTTGTACCAAAAATTTAAATAAAATAAATGGTCAAACAAAAATTGTTCAAACAAAAATTGTAGATGTCAAAGAGTTTATTTGTGAGACCAAGAGAGTATTTGGCACCGCTACGGCCGGCGAGCGCATTGCGCCGGCGGCTCTACGGCGTGCATGCCCTCTCGTGAGAACCAATATACAAGCCGTGTGCGCAAAGAGTTCCCAAATCGGACGTCAAAGCCCATGTCGGCCCGTTAGGGCTAATTTGGCAAGTCCCTGTGGTTTCCTATTCATGGGCTAGGAACATGTCGATCTCCCTTAGACCAATTTGCTGGGCTTTTTGGAAGGGATTCAACGCCCGCTTCCCTTCCTTTTTGGGAGAATTAGGTGAAAGATCTCAGAAAAAACTTAGTTTAGGTATTTGACCTTTTTTTAATTTGGGTGGAAGACCTCAAAATAAAATTTTGTTAGCTCATGGGCCTTCCGTCCATTCCGTGAGCATACTCTGTTAGGTTTTGCACCGTAGGTCAAGAAAAAAGATGATTTTGCCCTTCCTTACATCCCACTTCAGAGGCCAGACACCAGAAGCCGCAACCGAGGCTCCCCGACCCCGACTACTCTCCGTACGCGAGAAAGAAAAAAAGGAGACCACGGCCATGAGCCGCGACGGCGCCGCCGCCGCCGACCACGCCGGCGAACTGGGGCCGCCACCGGCGCCACCACCTGCACATCCTGCGCCCCCAGATGTGGATCTGCCGCCCCTGCTCCATCCTGCAGCGCCGCGCCCTGCTCTTTCCCAGCCCGTCGGGCGCCGCCAGACAGTGGGCGCCGCCGGCCATGCTCCTACTCCACTCGCGCCAGTACAGCCGCACCACCACCTCCTCCTCCGCCTTCGACGACTCCTTGGACGCGGCAGCGCGGCGGAGAGCGTCGCCGAACTTCTTGGCACCAGCACGGACGGCCGCGTCGGGCACCTGCGCGTGCCACGTCTTGAGCGCGAAATAGTAGCCCCCACGGTCCATGAGGAGGACCACGGGACGCCCCTACAGGGACCTCAGCTTCTCCCCGCCCAATGGCTTGCAGGCCGTGGCCAGCTTCGCGTCCTGCGGTCCGGGTACAGCACCACGCCGGTGAGCGTGCCGCCAAGTCGGGGACCCCGTAGTTGGTGATCGCGGCCTCATGGTGGCCTCGCAGCGAGCGCGGGGCAACACCTTGATGTTGTTCTTCTCCACGATGAACTGTGCCGATGCTAGGCTCGCCATGATCACCACCAGACACGCTACCGTGCCTCCTCTATTGCGATAGGAAGGAGGACCTCGGGGTAAGAATAGAAAGAAAGCCAGGGTCCTTGATGTAAATGTACAGGAGACAAAGTTTTGATGGAAGGATAAATATAGATTTAGAGAAAACCCAGGGTTTCCGACGCAAAGTATGTTTTCCTTTAGAGGAATTTTTTTTACCTCGGGGCAAAATGGTTTTTTTACCTAATTTAACACCGTGAAGTGCCAAAACCTGACGTAGGGCCCATTAGCTAAAAAATTTTTATTTCGATGCCTTCCACCCAAATTAAAAAAAAAACAATACCTAAATAAAGTTTTTTCTGAGGCTTTCCACCTAATTCTCCCTTCCTTTTTCACACGACCCACGGGAGTCGTCTCGTTGCTCATCATCGTCGCTCACACGTCCATGATGTCGCGGCCACGACTGCAAGTCTGCAACCGAGCAACTTGAACCCAAAAGATACTGCGGTTAAAAATTTCCTAGTTTCTTTCAGGACTATACTCCATTTCTTTAAGGGCCTTTTTGAATCTTCAATCTCATGAATCTAAACCAATGTCTAGAAAATGTTGCTCATTTAATTTAGATTACTTTCTAATTATTCTCTAATTCCTAGAAACCAAACCAGACCAAAGAGTAAGTTGCATGCATGAGTACAAGAATTTGCAAGTTGCTCTTTCTTTAGCAAAATTTGAGTGAGGTCGTCATGGGGGACTCGTTCTTGGTAAATTAATGTTGAAAGTGATTGATGGGTTTTTATCATTATCTCCGTCTACCTAATGCAATGCTGAGGTGCACAATAGAGTTTTATCGTTATAGATGTTGATAGTGATTTTTTTTTAACCAAGACGCTGACCGCTGATTGTCGATGTAAGCGTGCATGGTAAATGACCAGATGCGAACTGGGGTCTGATGTGTGATTTATCAGATTCATTCAGAAGACGAATAAGCGGGACAAGTCGCGATACAACAGAGTCAATCTTGTCCATTGCTCCGGTATAAACAGTAGCTGACTGTGAACGCACAGCAGCCACACAATCCCGCCGTGCCTAAACTATACGGAGCAGCTGGCAAGCGGGGCGTGTGAGCGCGACAGCGCGAGAGGGACGGCGGGCAAGTGGGCGGCAGTGCCAGCCGCCCGCGCAGCCACAAGCTCGCCCGTGGAAGAAAACGCCGTCGCCCCCGCAACCGCAGCCAGAAGCGCCGGAACGAACGCGCGGCGCCACCACCCACATCACTGCCACTGCCCCAGCACCACCCACCCAGCGCCACGGCCGCCCACGCCCCCACGCCACCACGCGGACCGCAGCCGCGCTGCAGCTGCTGCTCACAGACGACAGGGCAACAGACCTCCTCCACCACCTGCACGCGAGCGAGCGAGCGGACGACACGACGCGGCCGTCCCGTCACCGCGCACCGTTGAGATCCCTCTCCGCTCGCCCTCCTCTCGATGGTCTCCGCCAGCGCGCCGCCGCCGCCGCAGTCCGACGCGGCCGGGTCGGGGGAGGACGCGAGCAAGAAGGTGCGGAAGCCGTACACCATAACCAAGTCGCGCGAGAGCTGGACGGAGCAGGAGCACGACAAGTTCCTCGAGGCCCTGCAGCTGTAAGCACACCGCAACCCCTCACCTGTGTTTTCATTTGTTTTGAATCTTTTGATGCGCGGTTTGTGGTGTATTCTGGCTGAAAGACTAGATGTTTTCTGTCTTTTTCCATCGTTAATTATGTCGTTGTGGATTTTTATTTTTCATTAATGTCTTGAGCATTTTTCTGAAGAACAATATATAATTAAATTGTCGGTGCAGCTGTTTGTTCACTTATTTGGGATTTGGCTATCATACTTATTTGGGATTTGGCTATCATTTTTTTTTGTAACTCAATTTCTTTTTTATGATTTCAATCTAGAACTTTATTAGTTGAAGATTTCCCAGTCGTTTTTAGGTCCAACATGGGGAAACGAATCATGTGTTCAGGCAGTTCAGCTACTGTGATTCACAAAGCTGAATATGGAGTGCAGGTAAATTAGGATGAATCCAATTTGCAGAATTTGTAATTTGAAATGATGAAGAAATTGTGCTCTTTGCTCTACTGGTGCTACCATTAGGCAGTTTTTTTAGGATTGAACTAGGACTTCACTAGCTGAAGAGTTTTCGGCTTTTTCATGTGAACATATGAAAATAAGATGTATTGGGCATTTGAGGTACTGTGGTTCACAAGAGAATATGTAGGACAAATAGGAAGCTTCCAATTTGCGGATGTTGGAACTTCAACTGATGAAGACTCTATTGCAGTAGTGCTCTTTGCTCAACTGAAGACTCTAGTGCAGTAGTGCTCTTTGCTCAACTGGTGGTGTCATTTGGCTGGGTAGGGCACACACTTGATTCTCTAAGCCAGCAAAGCATGTGTTCTTGCAATTAGTCTACCGACATAAGTTAAGCGGGATCCGAAAATCATGCATCTTCTCTGTCCAATTGATAAGGCCTCGTGCATCTTTATCAGCACATGCTTCGCGGATGGCCTTCAGAATGCACTCTTACACACACAGGGTGTTAGCAGTATTCTGGATTCTCTCATTCTCTGCTTCATAGTATTTTGATTGCAAGCATTAACTTGGTCCTGATTGGACGCCTGAATTTATTGACGTCTTTGAGCATCATGATTTGTTGTCATGATACCATTCTCTTGGTCCCAAACTCCCATAGCCTCATGTGCTCATAGTATCATTAAATCTGCACAGCTTTCTTTTCGGTGCGTACGGTGGCAGCCTTTTGCATATGATTGTGATGATAACATTTACTGTTCTTGAATCCATACACCTGGCCTAAAAAATTGACAGTGAAATATAAGACCACATCTTGCATGCAGTAATATTCATGTGTCAACTATATTTCTTATCTTTTCAGCTTTGACCGTGACTGGAAGAAGATAGAGGCTTTTGTTGGCTCCAAGACTGTCATCCAGGTATTCCTATTGTAAGTGGAACTATAAGCTGTTTAACTGTATAAGGAATCCTGTTAATCAAACTATTTAGCTTATGCATCAACAAATCAAGTGAAATAATGCATTAAATATTCAATTTGTTACTTCAAACAGATGCTGACTAACAAATAACTGAAGGTTTTGCCATGGTTATGTTCCTTTTCTCTGTGTTACAACAATAGAAATAGCAGTCAAGCGTTACAACATTAGAAATAGCAGTCAATTTGGATATCTTCATCTCCTGATCCTACATTTTTCATCGTTAAAGAAGCTCCTATCTGTTCATTATCAATTGATTCTATCCTAGAACTGGTTCATTTGGTACTTTGGTTTGGTGTTGTAGATCAGGAGCCATGCACAGAAGTACTTTTTGAAGGTTCAGAAAAATGGAACCAGTGAACATGTCCCGCCTCCACGACCAAAGCGAAAAGCTGCTCATCCATATCCTCAGAAGGCTTCCAAGAATGGTGAGACTTCATATCCTCAGAAGGCTTTAAAATAACAACCATATCTATCAATCTCATGCACCGTGGGGCATCAAATTTATCACCCTTTGTATATCAAATAGTTGCTTTAATGTCCTCTCCCTGACATACAGAACCAAACTATGGGCTCAAGACAGATTCATCTTCCATCCATAGGAACTCTGGCATGAATGTGTCTGTTTCTTCATGGGCTCATAGTTCCATCCCACAAGCTGTTGCTTCAACAATGGTGAAAGGTTTGTATTCCCCTGTGCTTCTTCTGTCAAAATGTTTTTTTGGAATATTACTCATTTAATTCTTATCTTTCACCCTGAAGATTTAGGTGCTGGGACACCAGGTCCAAATAATTTTTGCTCAAGCAGTAATGAAGGCCCTCCAAGAACATGGCAGCCTGGTGAAACAAATAATCAAATAAATCAAGTTCCGTCACTCCGCCGTTAGTACCTCATAATATTTCTTCTACTCATCTTATAGTGCAAAATAATAATTACTCAGATTCTGTCCAACTCTACTATTTCTAAGAATTATGTTTTGATCCTCCTGTGCACCTTTTCTTGTGAATTTGTAAGCTGCGATCTTAAAACTGCTGGCCCCTTCTTTAGAATGAACCAAACTCCAATAATCTCTTGATGGTGCTTAACATACAGAGAAATGGTGTAACACAAAACAGTGCAATCCATTTCTTTATACTGCTTTTTTCAAATATTTTACAATTTCCAATATTGAATCTTTGTCTTGAATGAATTGCTAGCTTATCTTATTCAGATTGGCATCGTTGACATTTCTATTCTGTCTTTCAAATATTTGATACAGTTATGCCGGATTTTGCGGAAGTGTACAGCTTCTTAGGTAGTGTTTTCGATCCAAGCACAAGTGGTCATCTGCAGAAACTTAAGGAGATGAATCCAATTGATGTTGAGACGGTATGTCAGTCATGGATATGCCTTATTTCCCTTTTCTCTTCATAATCATAAACATGTCCTAACTAGTCTGCAGTAACATTTGCACATTTTGTCCTCCAAAATAATGGCTTTTGTCAAATTCATAGTTGCAACAACGCAACATAAACAATTTCTACTAGTCTTTACTATGTACGAGGCCTGGTAGTAGTTAAGCTCTCCTCATCCAAGCATTGTGGCAAACTGAATAGTCATGATTTTTCGTTGTCTCTGTTGAATTCATCATTTCCTCAAAGTTTGGAACTCTGCCTGTGTTCACTGATTGACATGTGGATCTATTTACCATTAGGCACTGTTGCTGATGAGGAATCTCTCCATCAATTTGACGAGTCCTGATTTTGAAGATCAAGTAAGTAGTTCAAACATGTTTTCAGATTATGCCTCTACTAAATTATTTGCCACTAATTGACGATTGTGTAATTTCGACCCACTACCACTAGTAATTGTAATGTGTTCTTTAGGGATCTGGTTCATGTTTCTGTGTTTTGCTGTTCGTGTCATTTCTCTATGGTATTTCCTCTAATAGAGGTTTCCTTTACCTTTCTTAAAACATTAAGTATTCAGAATCAATATACTCCATCATGTTATGTCATTTTTGCTGGTGTATACAGTGGAGGTAGCCACTTCGAAAATTCTCATTCGGTCAGCATGTAAAGAAGCTACAGATGATTTGTGTAGTTTTGCCTTCTTGAACCATTCATGATCTTAACTGATGCTTCTAGCAGGTTTCGCCAATTGATGATGCCAGTATTCAGTAGAGCAGGCCTGAAGTCTGAACCACTATCTTATAGCATAGACTTTTATGTCATGACACCGGCATTGCATTAAGTGAGAAAAACACAACATTAATCTGTGCTAAGTGTATCAGGTTAGCATGGATTAATCTTTAGAAAGTTAGTCTTCAGTAAAGAACTAATCCAAGCACGAGCCTCAGCACTGATAAACTTGTACGGAGTATATTAATGTAGGCCTGCAGTATAGTTCGATCATCTAATCAGGTTACGTTACAAAAAATCATCTAACCAGGATGCGATCTCTCTTATTCTCAACCATAAAAAGGAACTGAGCTGTACTCTATGCATTTTTGACACAGAGCAAGTTGTTGTCTTCATATAGCACTTCTGATGGACTTGAGCTAGGGAGCTCCAGGAGTTCAGCTCTAGCGATGAGTACGCCTTTGATGTAAGGTGTGCCTTCTTCGTTGTCCCGCCACCTCTTTTGTTCCCAACAATTTACTGATTATTTCATAGCTATTCTAGGATTAAAGGCGAATAGTGTGGCAAGGTCTCTCGACATATAGTTTCAGTTCGACAGACCTCAGGATGGTGCCCCCTGGCGTAGCACCGATGAGTGATGAAGGCGCTTGCACCTTTGTGCTTCTCGCTAGCTTCATGCCTTCGGCTGAAGATTGTGTAAGAGTGCAGCCGTGGACAGCAGTGTCGGGTACCTGGGTGAAAGGATCAAGATGCCTAAGAGAGTGGGTGAATTGGGCTAATTCTAAATTTTCTTGCGAAATTAAACTCTATAAGCCCAACTTCACCCTTTGTGCCTATAAGAACTTTGTAAAATCTATCTTAAAGTTTAGCACCCTAGTTCCAATCCTA